>SJYV01034421.1:53737-183308 GCA_006410875.1 Neotragus pygmaeus | reverse complement strand
ACACACACACACACACACACACACACACACACACATACCACCACCACTATCTGTATATCAAGAAAACCTTACAGAGTTAACCAAGTTTTCCTTCTGGTACTTACAATCCCAATCACTCAATTGCTGGTAATACAGATAAAATGAGGATGCCCCCTCCACAATGCCCTGCCTCGAGCTGTTACTTATGGAGACAGTTGACCAGAAACTGTGTTGTCAGTTTACCTACATGTAAGTGGACTGATTCACCAAAAGTAGACATCGATTGACAAGCTATTTATTTCTTTTCAGAAAAAAATACAAGTTCCCAGTGGGCAGGATGCCTATGAGAGTTCACTATTCTCCCCGCAAAGAAATCTGTTTGGAGAGAAGATTTATAATCAGATGAGCATCCAGTCTGAGCAAGAACATCATGTGTGATAGTAATGATGGATACCTTCAAGTTTTGTCAGACAGACTGCTGCCTCACCTTCCACTGTGGGTACATTCCAATAATCTCATGGCTGGCCTGGAGAGTCACGGTTACTCCCTACTCTCAGTGTCGAAGATATGCCAGCACATTGTGTGCTCTGATCCTCTTTGCCATACACAATCCATGGAACACTAACCTTCTATGGGGATTCTAGCTCATACAATCTGGTCTCAGCTCCCTTAATTCCTACATCTTTTTAGTCACCAGTTATTTGGAGGGGTTACTTCTACTGATCACTGATTTCACTTCTTATATACAGGTTCTTCCTAGTTTCAGTCCAGAGGATACATTCAACTTCGTATTTAATGCTTTGCTCTTTTAATTATTTTTCCATCAAAAACAGATCAAAATTTGCTATTATATAACGTGGACACTTAACACAACTATCAGTAGTAGTGTTGTACTAGTTAATTGAAGACAAGAGGGACTCAACCCTTTGACTATACACCTTCATTCAAAATTCACAAACCAACACTTATTCCTTTAGCTGCCATGAAGTTCCTATGATTCTTTCCTTTACAGTCACCAGACATCCACACAAGTAAGCTTAAGTGAAAACAAGGGTAGAGTTTCTCAGAGGATACTCCTGATAGAAACTAATGAGCAGGCCAAAACTGAAGGGGATCTAGGACTTGGAAATGGGTCCTGAGATTGCTCTGAGTGGTTTGATAGTGTTCCTGATGATCAAGGTCTGGGTGACCATTCAATTCTGCATCTACATCTCCTTTTACCTTGGTCAGCTTCCTTTATAGTATATGGCCCAACTAAGCCATCAGCCCCAAGTCAATTAGATGACCCAACAGCCTCATGTTCCAAGAACAATTGAAGATGGACTTCAAGATATTTGTATACACGAGGGTCAAAATCAGATTAATGTAAATATGATAAAGCTACTCAATAGGATTGAGGGATAAATATAACTCTGAACTTACAGGATATTTTTGGCTTCAATTAGGATTTTTCAAACCTTCTTGATTTTTTTTTATACATATACACATTGTATTCACTTCCTACAGCTGCCATAACATAGTGCCACAAAAACGGACTGACTTAACAGAACTTTTTTCCCCTTACAGTTCTGGAGACCAGCAGTCTGAAATCCAGGTGTTGGCAGGGCCTTGCTTCCTCTGAAACCCCTCTGTGCCTCGACTATTCCTAGGTTTTGGTGGTTTGTCAGCCAACTTTAGCCGTCCTTGGTCTGCAGATGCATCACTCTAATCCCGTGTCTTCACATGGTGTTCTCCNAATTACATTAGACCTTTCAATCAATTTGGGTAGAATTTTCCTGTTAATATTAATTTTCTTATCTATGAAATTGGTGTATTTCTCTCTTTGTTTAGTTCTTTAATTTTTTCACAATATTGAGTGGGTTTTAGTATAGATGTCTTATGTTTTTATTGAATTTATTCCTAAATAATGTGTTTTATTCTACTTTCAAATGGATTTTAAAATTTATTACTAATTATTTATATAAAAATAACTATTTTTAACATAAATTCTTTTTTGATCTATAAATTTTTGGTTTCCTAATTTTCTAGTAAAGGTGAATCTTTATAAAATAAGTGACTTTCCCACTGATGCAAATTGTATTAGTCATAAACTTTATTGACCAATTAGGTACATATCATGGCTTTTAAATTCTGTTTGTGGCACTTATTTGAATATTTCTTGCTTTAGTGCTTGTGTTTTTTACAGGATCAGGATTTGTTTTGTTGTACTAAGAACATAAAAAATTACTAAATTGGTTTGACTAGTATGCATCAGTGCATATAAAATTGCAATGACTAAGATTTTTTAAAAATGTTTTAGTTGATGCACTGCCGTTTTTATTTTTGTATATTGAAGTATAGTCTATTTACAACATTAGCTTCAGATGTACAACATAGTAATTCAATATTTTTATAAACTGTACTCCATTAGGGCTTCCCTGGTGGCTCAGAGGTTAAAGTGTCTGCCTGGAATGTGGGAGACCTGGATTCAATCCGTGGGTTGGGAAGATTCCCTGGAGAAGGAAATGGCAACCCACTCCAGTACTCTTGCCTGGAGAATCCCAGGGATAGAGGAGCCTGATGGGCTGCCATCTATGGGGTTGCACATGACTGATGTGACTTAGACTTGTTGTCTTGTTTGTTTGTTTGTTTGTTTTTGCCCTGCAAACCTAACTACCAGCAGCAGCAGCAGCATGGTAGTTTTATTATCAGGATTTTGGGGGATTTTCATACAGTTTTCTATGGTGGCTATGTGAATTTATAATTCTCACCAACAGTGTAAGAGGGTTTCTTTTGCTTCACACCATCAACAATATTTGTCATTTATTAATTTTTGATAATAGCTATTCTGAAAGATGTGCATTGTCATTTCACTGTGATTATGTTTTTAATTTCACTGATTAGCAAGGCCAAGCATTCTTTCATATACCTGCTTATTATCTGTATTTCTCCTTTGGAAAAATGTTTATTAAAATCTAATACCAGTTTCTTAATTTTTTTTTTTGAGTAGTATGAGCTGTTTATATATTTTTTAAATAATAATGGCTTATGGGTCATATTATTTGTCTCTTCTAAGGGCAGTAATTCTTAGCAATTATGACTGATATAAAATTATGAATTTAAGCATTCTTCAATTCAGAATTTTTTACTGAGGTTTGCAGAAAAGATCCTCTCTTCAAAACTCACCTGCCAGTCAAAATAAATTCTTCAAGAGATAGGAATACCAGATCACCTGATCTGCCTCTTGAGAAACCTATATGCATGTGAGAAAGCAACAGTTTGAACTGGACATGGAACAACAGACTGGTTCCAAATAGGAAAAGTAGTACGTCAAGGCTGTATATTGTCACTCTGCTCATTTAACTTCTATGCAGAGTACATCATGAGAAACACTGGGCTGGAAGAAACACAAGCTTGAATCAAGACTGGCTGGGAGAAAGATCAATAACCTCAGATATGTAGATGACACCACCCTTGTGGCAGAAAGTGAAGAGGAACTAAAAAGCCTCTTCATGAAAGTGAAAGTGGAGAGTGAAAAACTTGGCTGAAAGCTCAACATTCAGAAAACGAAGATCACGGCATCCGGTCCCATCACTTTAGGTGGGGAAACAGTGGAAACAGTGTCAGAATTTATTTTTGGGGGCTCTAAAATCACTGCAGGTAGTGACTGCAGCCATGACATTAAAAGACGCTTACTCCTTGGAAGANGTCTTGTTTGTTTGTTTGTTTGTTTTTGCCCTGCAAACCTAACTACCAGCAGCAGCAGCAGCATGGTAGTTTTATTATCAGGATTTTGGGGGATTTTCATACAGTTTTCTATGGTGGCTATGTGAATTTATAATTCTCACCAACAGTGTAAGAGGGTTTCTTTTGCTTCACACCATCAACAATATTTGTCATTTATTAATTTTTGATAATAGCTATTCTGAAAGATGTGCCTTGTCATTTCACTGTGATTATGTTTTTAATTTCACTGATTAGCAAGGCCAAGCATTCTTTCATATACCTGCTTATCATCTGTATTTCTCCTTTGGAAAAATGTTTATTAAAATCTAATACCAGTTTCTTAATTTTTTTTTTGAGTAGTATGAGCTGTTTATATATTTTTTAAATAATAATGGCTTATGGGTCATATTATTTGTCTCTTCTAAGGGCAGTAATTCTTAGCAATTATGACTGATATAAAATTATGAATTTAAGCATTCTTCAATTCAGAATTTTTTACTGAGGTTTGCAGAAAAGATCCTCTCTTCAAAACTCACCTGCCAGTCAAAATAAATTCTTCAAGAGATAGGAATACCATCACCTGATCTGCCTCTTGAGAAACCTATATGCATGTGAGAAAGCAACAGTTTGAACTGGACATGGAACAACAGACTGGTTCCAAATAGGAAAAGTAGTACGTCAAGGCTGTATATTGTCACTCTGCTCATTTAACTTCTATGCAGAGTACATCATGAGAAACACTGGGCTGGAAGAAACACAAGCTTGAATCAAGACTGGCTGGGAGAAAGATCAATAACCTCAGATATGTAGATGACACCACCCTTGTGGCAGAAAGTGAAGAGGAACTAAAAAGCCTCTTCATGAAAGTGAAAGTGGAGAGTGAAAAACTTGGCTGAAAGCTCAACATTCAGAAANTGAATATTACCACAAATATATATACACACCATATATATATGTGAATATTACTCAGCCATTAAAAAGAATAAAATAATGCCATTTGCAGCAACATGGATGGGCCTTGAGATTATCATAGCAATACTAAATGAAGCCAGAGAAAGACAAATCCTGTGATATCGTTATTATGTGGAATTTTTAAAAATGATAATTATAAATACTGCTGCTGCTAAGTCACATAGTGGCGGCTGCTGCTGCTGCTGCTAAGTTGCTTCAGTCGTGTCCGACTCTCTGCGACCCCATAGACGGCAGCCCACCAGGCTCCTCTGTCCCTGGGATTCTCCAGGCAAGAATACTAGAGTGAGTTGCCATTTCCTTCTCCAATGCATGAAAGTGAAAAGTGAAAGTGAAGTCGCTCAGTCGTGTCCGACCCTTAGCAACCCCATGGACTGCAGCCCACCAGGCTCCTCCGTCCATGGGATTCCCCAGGCAAGAGTACTGGAGTGGGGTGCCACAGCCTTTTCCTACTTATAAATACGTTTATTTATAAAACAGAAACAAGCTTACAGATATCAAAAACAAATGTATGGTTACTAGAGGGGAAATGTGAGGGAAAGGGATAAACCAGGAGTTTGGGATTAAAATATACACACAACTGTATTCAAGATAGGTAACCAACAAGGACCTACTGTATAGAGAGCTGAGAACTCTACTCAATATTCTCTGATAACCTACATGAGAAAAGAAACTGAAAAAGAATGAATATAACTGAATCAATTTGCTATACACCTGAAACTATCACAACATTTTAAATCAACTATATGCCAATAAAATTAATAAAATTAACCCCTCAAAATACATATAACAATATATAAAGGCATAGATATGATCATATGCATAGATTTTTATTTCCAGTCAAGTTTTTCTCTTTTATTTTCATTAACTTGGCTCTCTCTCTCCCTTCTCTTCATTCTTCTTTTCTTCAGCACTGCCTCCTTCCTCAATTGAAGCAATTACTGTTTACAACTTAATACAACCTTCCATACTTCTCTGTGCTATATAATCTTACCCACACACATACAGATTTTTATTTTCCCCTTGAGAATAGGATATTACATACACTTTTTTCCATCTTTGCTTACTCAAAAGTACCTTGTGGGTATTCTCTCCAAATTTTCTGGTTTAGCTATAATTTGTTTTTTTATTGAAACAAGAAAAAGATTCCTTTGTGTAGATGTATCATAAATTATTGTTATTATTCTGTTGGTGGGCATTCTTTTTTCTTGTTTCCTCCCTCTGAATGATGCTGCTATAAACCTCCTTGAACATATATCCTCAAGCTGCTGGTTTTATTTCTAAGGGCTACCTTCCCAGGAATATAACTGTCAGGTCAATGGGTACATGTACTTTTAATTACAGTAGATGCCAGAGATTTTTAGCACATCACATTTCACCAGCAAAATATAAGAGTTTGCTCCCCCCTTAACTCCATCAGCATATGGTATTATGGCTCTTTCTGCCAGTTTAAGTGTAAAATAGTATTTCATAGTTTACTTTGCCTTTCTCTGACAACTAGTGAATTTGAGCATCTTATGAAATGTCTGTTGGTTTGTTGGCCAATTGAATTTATTCAATAAATTGTTCACTTGTATCCTTTGAGTATCTTTCTCTCATTTTGTCTTTTTCTCCGATTTAAGAGTTTGAATTTTTATATATAAGCTTTGTCACTTGCATTACATATGTATTGCCATTTATTGACTTGGTAATTTTTAAATCACACACAACCTATATTTTTCTTTATAGATTTTGGTCATGGTTTTAAAAGGTTTCATCCACCCCTGGAATATATATGTAGCCTACCAGGTTTTCAAACAATTCCTTCATTGTCTTTTTTACGTTTAAATGTTTATTCTATTTGAAGTAGATTTTTTCCATATATAACATTTAATGTAAGAGACGACTCTTTATTTTCTTCCAAATGAAGAGTCAGCATTATCTATTATATATATTACATCTTTTCTTCATTGTTATATACTAATATTATGTTTTCATTCAAATTGAGTTTTTCATCTAGCTCAATTCAAAGAAGAAACACACAAGTCTAAAAAGGAAGCCAATATTGTAGCCATGGGAGTTTTAGGGTGGTGGGAATTTAGGTAACTTATTATTCTTCCTTTGACTTAGCTGGTATATTGATTTTTCCTATAATGACCGTGCAGTACTGGTTTAACAAACGTAAATAAATAAAGAAGAAAAAAACCCACTAAACACAACTAGTTTCATCATCTATAGTGTCCTAGGACAAAAACAAACTGTAACTAGGGAGCAGCACTACTATTCCTGGAATGGAGAATCTAGAAGGGTTCCTCCCTGGGGGGAGGAGAGAAGAGAAATGTGATAGGGGTGTTCCCAGGAGATCCTAGAAAATCTCTTTAAAGGCCAATTGGCCCCTAAGCGAGGGCTGATTAAGTTTTGGGAAGTCATTTCCTTCATCCAATGAGCTCATTGTGAAATAGGTTGTAAGGTGAGGATTTAAAATGCAATTAACAGGCATCACCAGCTTAATTGATTGGAAGAGCAGGTTGCTCTGAGCTGATGCAATAACTACTGGGCTGAGTGTTCTGTTAGAATGTGTGAAATGATGCAGTTATTGCCTGTGTTGAACAGCAGCTCAATCACTGGCAGCAATTTGTATGCTTCAAACAATACCTTGAATTGGAGATTAAAAGGCTCATTCAAATTATGTGAAAGTGACCAGATTCTGGTAACCCCAGGGCACAGCATCTGTCCCTAAGTGATAAGGTCAATTAAAGCCCTCAAGTCCCCGTAAAACTCCCTCAGCAAGAGTAAAAGCCCTGCAGTGCATTTGCAGAGTCAGGGTTGTTGGCTCCCAGGGCAAAGTGCTCGCCAGCAGCATAGCCCAAAGCAACCCAGCGAGGCCCCAACTTCTCTAGCTGATGGCCATCCTAGTGAAGGTCAAAGGGTGAGAGCTGGGCCAAAATCTTCAACACTTCCCTGCAAGGCCTGGGGCGGGGGGTGTTAAGAGGGTTATCTGCAAATCAAAGTGCATACCAGAATTCCAGTTCAGTCAGGAGGAAATGTACAACAACCAGGAATAGTTTCTCCAAATCTACTTATAATAAGAAGAGCATCACATTTCTTGGCACCGCCTGGAAGATGCTCCTCAGAGAATGCACACAGCAAGATGCCAAAGCTGGGCTCAGTAAAACTAACCGAGTGGGGAGTCAGAACTTTGTGGTCCAAGGAAGCTATTCTCCGAAGGCATGCTAACATACGGTTAAAGTTTAGTATTAGGATTTCATCACCTTCAAGGAACCTTCCTTGGAACAGTATTCCTCACAACTGAGTCCCTGATAATTAGTGACCTGCTTGATGATTCTTTGGAATAGAGCTTTCTATAATGACAGTGAAATACAAAACTATATGCATTGGCAGTCAGCCAAGCTGGGGGAAGGGATTACATCCTCTCATGGCAGCTGAAGGGCCTCATGGGATCTGGATGGAGGCCTTCTTGTGGGAAGGAGGTGTGGTGACAGCGCAACTCTGGTCTTCTCCGTTACCCCACAGATCTCGAGGCTCCAGTGTTTCACTTTATCATCATCATAATCATTTCAGTCGTGAACACTTTAAAGCAGGTGTTCTCACATAGCCACCTTGAGCATTAAACAATAAAAGTTGCAATTAAGCTCCTAACACTCTTTTAACTTAGAGAAATAAAACAGATGTTCCTGGTGAGGCTTCCAAGGCAAATTGGCCAGGAGATAAGTGCCTCATTAAATATTTGGAGGTATCTTCCAAAAATTTTATCTTTGATTTTGGAATCCTTTGTATCGAATCCATTATTTATCTCAAAAATGGGTAAGATCAAAAGGGCTTCAGTTTCTTTTCTAGATGACTGCTATTATTTTTACTTCCCATCAATTAAGGCAGTTTTTTCACTTGTTACTGGTTTTTGTTTGGTTTTTCCTTTTTACTATTTTTCCCCTTCTGCCAGGGTTGTTTGTTACAGAATAGTCTTTTCAAACATGGCACATGATGTTTGAATCCCAGACGTACCAGACCATAATTCAGATTAAACTAGCTTTGAATCCGGTGAGAAACTTCCTTAATGCACACAAAGTAGACCTGTAAGAAGTCCTTTAAACACTGGTGATTCTATAGACTGACTTAAGCTGCACTAAGCCCGGTGTTCTAACATTCAATGGATGGGAAGGCCTCTCCATCTGCGTGGAAAAACTTGGCCAAATATTAGATATTTCCAAGTGTTTGTTATCTTTCCTCTTCTCCTTTGCCTTTAGCTTCTCTTCTTTTCTCAGCTATTTATAAGGCCTCCTCAGACAACCATTTTTCCTTTTGGCATTTCTTTTTCGTGGGGATGATCTTGATCACTGCCTCCTGAACAATGTCACAAACCTCTGTCCATAGTTCTTAAAGCACTCTATCAGATCTAATCCCTTGAATCTATTGGTCACTTCCACTGTATAATCATAAGGGATTTGATTTAGGTCATATCTGAATGGTCTAGTGGTTTTCCCTACTTTTTTCCATTTAAGTCTGAATTTGGCAATAAGGAGTTCATGATCTGAGCCACAGTCAGCTCGCAGTCTTGTGTTTGCTGACTGTAAGGAGTTCATGATCTGAGCCACAGTCAGCTCCCAGTCCTGTGTTTGCTGACTGTATATAGGTTCTCCATCTTTGGCTGCAAAGAATGTAATCAATCTGATTTCAGTATTGACCATCTGGTGCGTCTTTTGTGTTGTTGGAAGAGGATGTTTGCTATGACCAGTGCATTCTTTTGGCAAAACTCTATTAGCCTTTGACCTGCTTTGTTTTGGACTCCAAGGCCAAATTTGCCTGTTACTCCAGGTCGCTCTTGACTTTCTGCTTTTGCATTCCAGTCCCCTATAATGAAAATGACATCTTTTTAGGGTGTTAGTTCTAGTAGGTCTTGTAGATCTTCATAGAACCATTCAGCTTCAGCTTCTTCAGCATAACTGGCCAGGGCAGAGACTTGGATTATTGTGATATTGAATGGTTTGCTTTGGAAATGAACAGAGATCATTCTGTCACTTTTGAGATTGCGTCCAAGTACTGCAGTTTGGACTCTTGTTGACTATGATGGATACTCCATTTCTTCTAAGGGATTCTTTCCCACAGAAGTAGATAGCCATTATATCTAATTAATGGATGGTTAAATTCAGCCATTCCAGTCCATTTTAGTTCGCTGATTCCTAAAATGTCGACGTTCACTCTTGCCATATCCTGTTTGACGACTTCCAATTTGCCTTGATTCATAGACCTAACATTCCAGGTACCTATTCAATATTGCTCTTTATAGCACTGGATTTTACTTCTCTCACCTGTCGCGTCCACAACTGGCTGCTGTTGTTGCTTTGGTTCTGTCTCTTCATTCTTTTTGGAATTATTTCTCCACTCTTCTCTGGTAGCATATTGGACACCTACTGACCTGCAGAGTTCATCTTTCAGTGCTNACTGGATTTTACTTCTCTCACCTGTCGCGTCCACAACTGGCTGCTGTTGTTGCTTTGGTTCTGTCTCTTCATTCTTTTTGGAATTATTTCTCCACTCTTCTCTGGTAGCATATTGGACACCTACTGACCTGCAGAGTTCATCTTTCAGTGCTATAGCTTTTTGCCTTTTCATACTGAAACGTTGTTGTTGAATCACGATGCCGGGATTCTTGGCCCATGGAGAAGACTTTGATCCGGGGCCAGAGATGAGGCTTGATCGCTCAGAGCTTTTGTGTAATNGATCTTTCCCAGCATCAGGGTCTTTTCAAATAAGTCAGTTCTTTGCATCAGGTGGCCAAAGCATTGGAGTTTCAGCTTCAGCATCAGTTCTTTCAGTGAATATTCAGGACTGACTTCCTGTAGGATTGATTGATTGGATCTCCTTGCAGTCCAAGGGACTCTCAAGAGTCTTCTCCAACATTCTCACTACATGTTAATATTGGTGTCACCTAAGTTATTCCCACTATATTGCTTAAGATTCACTGTTATTACCTCTACAGGGCTGGGAATTTTCTTCTCAGCAGGGGACCCTGAGGTTCAGAGAGGGAAGTTAACTCACTTAAAATTGTGGCTAGGTTGGCGATGGCGAGAAAGAGATTTGCACTTGGGTGTGACCCCAAGCTAGTGTTGTTGACCATGAAGTCATTATAAGCGTGTATTTCCTGTCTCTGTATCCATTCCATGCCTTGCATCTCAGTTCTGATGGACAGGACACACGGAGATGACTGCCTCATTGAAGAACCCCTTGTTCTGAAAAAGATCTGATCCAAAACAGTTGAAGGGGGTCACTACTCCAGGCATGAAGGGGGTCATAAGTGGTTTCCGAATGACAACATGCAATAAAAAGATGAGGATTGCCGCTTTCAGAGACAGACTGGCCACATCCAGCTTTATTATGGGCTGTGTAGTTTTCTTGGTCCTATTATAAGGCAGGTACACACATGCTTTCTCCTTACAGCAGAGAGGGCTAAGTTTGCTTGAGCTTTAGAAATGTGTATTTCCCTTTTCCACGGGAATATTTGCTTGACTGATCCCTGACAGTTTCTGAAACACATACAAATGCTTTGCTTAAGAAAACAAAGCCACACACAACACTTAACACGTTAGGCTGAAGGGGCACTGGCCCTACATGGCTCTTGGTCACGGGTGCTGGAGGAAGCCTCGTGGGCACGGACTTTGGTTCTAGACCGACACTTTGTCTCCCCTCCAAAATATTCCCCATCAAAGATCAGGCCCCGAGTCCTGGGCAAAAATGCCTGCACAGGAACCATCCTGCCACACAGACATGTCTCAAGCCGATTTTTAAAATTAAGTGCAAATACACATGACTGTCTGTACTTGGCGACTGAGCTGGACATTCAGCAAAGAGCAGCCTCCTGGTTCCACGTGTGCCCAGATATTTGCTCGGCCGGTGTAACCACAGTGACAAACAGTTACCCTCTTCTACCCAAATGCCCCCTGTTCCTCGACGCTTATCTTCTTCCTCAGTCTCTAGAAAACACTCCTGTCTGGAAGGAAGATCACAAAGGCGCTGAAGTTCAAACCATCATATAAACAGAGTCTGTGCCCTGATTGCACTCCACTCCTCTTCCATGGGCTCTTGTGCTGTGAAGATCTGGAGCAGACCTGTGAGAGTTCATGAACTATCTCTGCTTTATGCTCAGAGCCCATAAAATGCACAATGAGAGTCATGAATATCACTTTTAGACCCAAACTGAATTGTACCGCAGGCAGTGGTTCTGCCAGGACTAGATGACTGGACTAGTTATCTGGAGCAGACGGTGGACTCCGGTTGTGGCCAGTTTAGCTTGGTTTTCCTCTGGGGCCACACACAGATCACCTACTGCCACCAGGCAATCTTCTTATAAATGGAGGTCATCAGTGACCAAACGCTTGGGCAGGACTGTAGGGAGGAAGTCACGCCATCAGAGCTCCTCTGTTCCTTCTGGGCGCTCAGTCGTGTGCGACTCTTCTTGACCCCATGGACTGTAGCCCACCAGACGCTTCTAGGGGATTTCGCATGCAAGAATACTGGAGTGGATTGCCATTTCCTTCTCCAGGGTATCTTCCCAACCCAGGGATCAAACCCGAGCCTCCTGCCGTGGTAGGTGGATTCTTTACCCCAAAAGTCACCCCAGGAGCCCTTAACACCACAGGGAAGAGGCCTAAACATTATATCTGGAAGTTGCACTTTACAGACTGTCTCAGTGAATAGATTCCATCCTAGACCCCTCTCCCTGGAGAAGGAAACGGCAACCCACTCCAGTATTCTTGGGCTACTGTCCATGAGGTCACACAAAGTCAGGCNACTTTTCACTTTCATGCATTGGAGAAGGAAATGGCAACCCACTCCAGTGTTCTTGCCTGGAGAATCCCAGGGATGGGGGAGCCTGGTGGGCTGCCATCTATGGGGTCGCACAGAGTCGGACACGACTGACATGACTTAGCAGCAACAGCTCATCTGGTCTAGGATTTTGCTTCTTGCAACCAAGAGCTTCCTAATCTGCTATTTTGACCACGTTGCTTTGGGGACTTGACCACGTTGGTTTGGGGACTAAGTCACATGACTGAAAAGTATCTCTTGAAGCTTTCTCAATGACACTGTTCCCTTGGAATCTGCAGAACAAATCTCTCCTGTCAGGTGACTCTTGTCAGTTTCTCTCTCTAGCTTCTTCTCCAGACCAACTCTTCCTTTATGCTTTTATGGTATTTACTCAAAGAACACAAAGGTGAAAGATCAGATGCCAAGTTCCCTCCTCAGAAGGGTGTAGAGCTCCTTATCTGAGTTGTTTTCCTTCCCTTTGGAAAATAAAGACTAGCTGAAGCTCCTAGTGCTGTGCTTAGTCACTCAGCTCAGTCATGTCCAACTCTTTGTAACCCCATGGACTGTAGCCCTCTAGTCTCCTCTGTCCATGGGGATTCTCCAAGCAAGGAAACTAGAATGGGTTGTCATGCCCTCCTCCAGGGGATCTTCCCAACCCAGGGTTCGAACCCGCATCTCCTGCATTGGCAGACAGATTCTTTACCACCTGAGTCAACAGGAAAGCCCTGAAGCTTCTAGGTATTCACTTCAAAAGGGGTATTCTGACCACACAGGGCCACATGAGCCACTACTGGTGGTTCTTTCCTGTAAGTCACATCAGCTTTACCTGGGTCATTTACTGCTTATACATAAGCTTACAAATAACATACGTTGATCTTTCCTAAGTTACAGAAAACCATTTTGCAAGTGTTCTCTTGAACAGTAGTGCTCTTGCCCACCACCCACTGGCCTTCTGCTCTAAAGATGGGAAGAAAGGAGAGGACATGTCAGGGCATTGACCGACTAATGAACAATCCTCCATTAGTGCTACAACAGGACAAGCATAGGGACCGCTGGGTTGGATGAGAAGATCCTCAGAGTACAGGACTGGATCATATATTGCAGAACCTGGTTCAGAGCCTTGCAAACTAGGAGCTCAATCTATGAATCAAGAATGATGATGAGCGAACCAATGAATGAAGAGTGTGTGCATTCTTGGGGAAATAAGGAGGGTAATGTGATGAGAGCAAGGGCACCTTGCATCATAAGACAAGGTGGCAGTAGATGATACTGTGGAGTCAGAGAATGAGCAGCCATGAATGCCAGGCAGGAACCCTGGTTGGGATTAGCCTGTATGGCAGCAGGAGAAATGAGCTGTGGCATTGAGATCCCAGAACTCTAACCCCAGTTCCACCATTAACTCTGTCACTTCCCCTCTCAACAGCTCCAGTTTCTTCTCAGATAAAGTGAGTCAATCAAAATGTGGGTTTCTCTCCCATCTAGAATTGAGAGATAAGACTTGCAGGCATCTAGCAGGACACAGAGCACCACTGGCAACTTCGAAGCCCATGTGCCAGGTGATGCTTCCCTACACACTTTCTAGCACATGATGTCCCATTGCTTTGCATTCATCTTTATCCTCCAGTCTGACTATTCTCAAAGTTAAAGGCTTTATCATACTTTTTGTGTACTTATGTGATGCTTAGCATATCAATAAATTGAGAATTACAAACTGGCAGCCCATGGACTCCATCCAACCTGCAGAAGTATTAATCTTTATTAATACTTTGGCNATCCTCCAGTCTGACTATTCTCAAAGTTAAAGGCTTTATCATACTTTTTGTGTACTTATGTGATGCTTAGCATATCAATAAATTGAGAATTACAAACTGGCAGCCCATGGACTCCATCCAACCTGCAGAAGTATTCATCTTTATTAATACTTTGGCTAAGGGACATTGTAGGCAGCATAATGATGTCTGAAAGACCCTCGCATCCTAATCCCCAGAATCTGTCATCTAACACCTTCCATGGCAAAGGGGATTTTGCAGATGTGATTAGTTTTTTTAAAACCGCGAGATTATCCAGGAGTACTTGTTTGATCCCAAAGGGGCTTCCCAGGTGGCACCAGTGGTGCCATGTATCTGCCACATGCATCTGCCAGGAGACACAAGAGACACAGATTCAACCCCTGGATTAAGGAAATCCCTTGAAGAAGGAAATGGCAACCCACTCCAGTATTCCTGTCTGGGAAATCCCATCAACAGAGGAGCCTAGTGGATTACAGTCTGAGGGCTTGCCAAGAGTTGGACATGACTGAGTGCACGTGCGCACACAATGTAATCACAGGACTTAGAAAATGGAAGGGAAATACAGATTCAGAACCAGAGAGATTGCCTCATGAGAAAGACTCAACTTCCCGTCCCTGGCTCTGAAGATGGAGAAGGGGGCTATGAGCCAAGGAATACAGGTGGCCCCTAGAAACTAAAACAAATTCTCTCCTAGAGCCTCTACAAGGAAGACAGCCCTGCTAGCACCCTAATTTTAGCCTAGCAAGACCCACTTCAGATTTCTGACTTTCAAATAATAAATTTAAAAATAACCATCATAATAAACTTATATTGTTTCCAGCCACTAGGCCTGTCATAATCTGTTACGGAAATAACACGGGAGAAAAATCTGAAAGCCTTAGGTAGGACAGGCCCTCCCTATGCCCGTCAGGTCTATTACTTCTGCTTGTTCACATCTAGGGTTGATTTGCTCATTTCTGCTACATTTGTGACCTGTGCTTGAGCCACTGTCATCCTTCAAGTTACCAGTTGGATACCAACAACACAAGGCTAGGTATCAGGAGAAGACTCAGTTCAGTTCAGTCGCTCAGTCGTGTCTGACTCTTTGCGACCCCGTGAATCACGGCACGCCAGGCCTCCCTGTTCATCACCAACTCCCAAAGTTCACTCAGACTCACGTCCATTAAGTCCGTGATGCCATCCAGCCATCTCATCCTCGGTTGTCCCCTTCTCCTCCTGCCCCCAATCCCTCCCAGCATCAGAGTCTTTTCCAATGAGTCAACTCTTCGCATGAGGTGGCCAAAGTACTGGAGTTTCAGCTTCGGCATCATTCCTTCCAAAGAAATCCCAGGGCTGATCTCCTTCAGGATGGACTGGTTGGATCTCCTTGCAGTCCAAGGGACTCTCAAGAGTCTCCTCCACACCACAGTTCAAAAGCATCAATTCTTCGGCGCTCAGCCTTCTTCACAGTCCAACTCTCACATCCATACATGACCACAGGAAAAACCATAGCCTTGACTAGATGGACCTTAGTCAGCAAAGTAATGACTTTGCTTTTGAATATGCTATCTAGGTTGGTCATAACTTTTCTTCCAAGGAATAAGCCAAAGCCTTTGACTGTGTGGATCACAATAAGCTGTGGAAAATTCTGGGAGAGATGGGAATACCAGGAGAAGACTATGACCCTTAATTCTTTCAAAAACTGGTGAAAGGACTGGTTGACCTCATTTGGCCCCCCTTTCCTTGTCAACAGAATTAAGGGGTGATACAAGACAGTCTTCAAGGACTCCTACTCTAGAGGGTCATGGTTCTACTACTAATTAGTGATGGTTCACTACCCTTTCACCAGCATAGAATTTGGGTTTCAATGCTGCAGTGACTATTGCTGTCCTAGTGATTGGGATATAAGTAGCTCCCAGTATCTTCTCTGGTCACTCTGGGTGGCGGCAGTCAGCAAACATTGACCAAGTGCCTGGTCAAGAAGGACCTGCACAGCATGGGAAGAACAAGGATTTGGGCACTCATCCTTGAGCTTGCTACATAGATGCAGTAGATGATAGAAGAGGCCACAATGACCAGACCTAAATTCTGTGTAGCACCAGAGGCATTAACATTTGTTAAAAGTAATTAAATAATTGAGCAATGCATCATGAACAAACTCTGTTTGTTGTTCTATATAGTCAAGGAATGAAAGTTCTTCCATTGTCTGCCCCTCAGGCTCTTTCCTATCTCCCCTCTTCCCTAACATTTCAAGGTATGGATATTGATCCTGTGTGTGTGTGTGTGCATGCGTGTGCATGCCTGTGCTCAGTTGTGTCTCTTTGCGACTCCATGAACTGCAGCTTGCCAGGCTCCTCTGTCCATGAAATTTTCCAGGTAAGAATACTAGAGTGGGTTGCCATTTCCTACTCCAGGGGATCTTCCTCACCCAGGGATCAAACCCTCTTGCACTGTAGACAGATTCTTTACCAATCCTATAACTGTTCATTATTGCTTTTCTTTCTTCCTAATAGAAGTAGTGGTATGTATTAAAGATGAGCAATTTTTTTCCTCTACACTGGACTTAGACCAGAGCAGGAAGGTTGAAATACAAAAGCAGAACATAGAATATTCTAGGAAGTAGAAAAGGTGATAACAGTGTTTCCAAACTCAGTTCAAAGCAACCTGCTTGACATTTTCCCACTCTGAGGGAATTTCTACCTTAGGTGTCTTGATCAGCTAGTGGTGGGGCTTGACTATCTTGGTTAATCAGAGTCTTTCCCAGTAAATTCTTTTAATGGCCTTGATTTTTTGACTGGTAAAACTCTTATCTTAAAAAAAGAAACAATGTCCCTTACTGTCATTTACAGGCAGTAAAATGAGTCAGATTCTAGGTCAACGGCCCCTATCCCTTCAGGTTCTTGTTCCCACGCTGTTCTGAAGGGCTACCCGATTTCCTGCCAAGGGGAGCTTGTGAAGTTCTAGAGGTACAACTCACAGCATCCATGGAATGGACAATCTTACCTTATCCTGTGACCCTACCTGCTTATATACTGAGATGGGCATCTATAGATTTGCAAGAGAGAAGAGGAGTTCACAGCCGCAAATATTTTTCCATCACCATGTAGTAGAGGGCAAATCTCCTGGCTGTGAGAAGATTGTAAAATAGACATCAGAGACATACACGGTCTCCGATTCGAATTCATTTCTGACTGAAGCCCATATTCTACTATGCCAGTAGGAAATGTCATCCCTCCTTCTCCCACCTGTGATGTGCTTTTGTTCTGGATTCCAGCAAAGAGTCAACATGTCTAGAGTGGGAGTGAAACATCTACTGTCCAAGTTCACCTGGGGCCACAGGCTGGTGATCTCTGCCGCTTGTGTCCCACCCTTGGGGCACAGAATGTTCTGACCAGTCTGTTTATGGCCCTTTTGCCTCAATACACCATGCACCACTCCCTGGAGGCCTGCTGCCCCCAAGGTACTGCCCACGGCCTCCTTCCTATTGTGCTTGGACCTCCGTCCTCTCTCCTCTCCCTCTTGCCCTGGAGAGAGTGACCTTTCTCCAACATGAGAGTGAAGCTATAGGTAACATAGATAGCTAACCTTCAAGACAGCTTCTTATATCAGCAAATCCACTTCTCCCTCTTAATTCTCCCCAGTCCCCCAGGAATCAGATTTTTGGAAAACAANGCCCTGGAGAGAGTGACCTTTCTCCAACATGAGAGTGAAGCTATAGGTAACATAGATAGCTAACCTTCAAGACAGCTTCTTATATCAGCAAATCCACTTCTCCCTCTTAATTCTCCCCAGTCCCCCAGGAATCAGATTTTTGGAAAACAAAAGCTGGAAAGACTGCTAAGTCACTTCTGCTTTCCAGCCTGCCTTATACCTCTTGAGATAATGTACATGGAATAGACTCTCAGCTTGAATGAAGGAAGGAGAAAAATACATGGAGAAAAGACCCAAATACCATAAAACAATATCAAGCCCCAACAGGCACTCTTCTAAACAGCAACCCAGGAAAGGTTGCCAACTCTCGCCTCCTGAAAGGCAAGTATGCTGTGAATACACCTTTCTACCGCTTCAATGCTTTCCCAGCATCAAGAACACAAAAGAGGAACTCAGTGTTCTTTCTTCTTTCTTACTGGCATCACTACACAAAAGGCTGAATTCAAAAGCTTTCTGTTCAAAAAGCTAAGTTTCTCCTCTCCTTATCTTACTGTTTTACTGTGTAGCAAAAGCACCCCTCACCTCTTATCGAGGTTCATAATTCTATATACTTACTACAAGAATTCATCTCCTTTGCCTTGAGCTAAAAATATCTGCTCATCATGTTCAGTTTTCCATTTTAATAATGGAAAATTTTTTCCATTATTATTTCCATTTTAATAATGGTTCTTATTTAACCCAATATATTAAAAGGTACCATTTTAATATGTAACCAATATAAAATAAAGAGATTTTACCTTTTTTGGTGTTAGGTCTTTATAATCTCGTGTGCATTCTAACTTATGACACATCTCCATCTGGACTAGCCATTTGTAGTTAGCGGCTACTTCAATTTTTTTTTTTTTTTAATAACTGGCAACCTGAGAAATTTGTCTGGGTTATCTTGCTTAACCTAATGTACTAAGTACAGAGCTCTGAATTTGACCACAGTGGCTCAGAAATAGAATTAATAAACTACCTGACACGGGCACATCAGCAAGGTGCCTGTTACAGAAATAGTAAGGTACAGGAGGGTACAGGAAGTAAAAATAAGAATTTTTAACAAAAATATCTCCATTTGTACTTTACATAGAGATTTCAGAATATAAAGTAAAAGGTGTCAGGGAATTCAGAGTTCAGTCAGAGAAAATGTTCAAATTCTGAAGTATTTTGCACAGAAAGACTTACAAATGGGTTCTTTCAGAACTATGGGCAGTTGGTTGGAATTTGAAATTTATTTCATAAAAACATTGTCAACTATAGTTTGCTTCCCAGGTGAGCCCAGAGATTCTATGGTTAAAACAAAGCAGAAAAACCTCAAATTTTCTCATTTCTCTTAATGCCATTTTAATAGAGAAGGAATGCTAAGAAAGTGGTCAGCTTCATTCATGATTTTGATCTGGAGAAAAACGGACTTTCAAAGGTTGGAGATGGTTAGGGAATTCGCTCCTTTCATTATATCCACTTTTACTTTCTTCCGTGTTCTTAGTCCTGCAGTACTATTGCCAGTAATCTTAGGGGATATCAGACACAATCACAGCCAGTGGAATGCAGCTCAAAAGAGAAGAAAGGAGGAGAATTTTTAGAGAAACAGGTAATTAGACAGAAAATTCAGAGAAATGGGAAACAGCCAAAAGAGTAAAAGTGAGAGGCATGCTTGTCATAAAGGGGTTACCTGAGATGTCCTTAATAGAACTGAGAAATGAGGAGAAAGTGCAAAATTACCCCAAGGAAGAGGCAGGATAGACATGTGCAGAAATCAAAATCCAAATGTCTTTACGATCAGGCAGTGAGTGAAGGGAGCTGGCTGGATATCAAAGAATAGGAAATAAAGGCAAACGGCAGAGTCCAGGAAATTTTAATTTTTTTTTTTTTTTTTTTTCAAAATATCACTAAAAGTCAAAGCAAATCCAAACATGAACTGAGTTTTGTCTGCTGGTCACCTTTCAGCAAAGATACTAAAAGCAGGATGTCTTGAGCTAAACTACCTAGTTTCACATTCCTGCTTCATCGCTTCATGGTTCTGTGACCTCAGTTTCTTTGTGTATATAAGGATTGTTCCCACTTCATAGAATTGTTGTGAAAATTATGTAAGCTACCATAAGTAAGTGCTCTGCACAGGACCCAGCAGGCCTCAAACAGGTGCTCAGTAAGCATCCTCTAGAATATAATCCCCTTATCAACCAATCTGTTGCTGTTCTCACCATGCCTACTGTAGTATCTGGCTCACAGGAGGTACTCAATGCTTGTTAGATGACGGAAAAGATGAAGGGAGGAAAAGTCATTATAGGAAAGGGATGCAGGGTTATAAAGTTCTCCATACTGACTTGGAGGCACTTCAGATTAGAGTGATCACTAGGCTATATTGTAGGGAGTAGAGAGTATAATGATTTCAAGAATCCAAAAACATTTAAGATCTAGGATGCATCTTACTTCTGCTCTGTGATGGTTAAATTTATGTGTCCATTTGACTAAGACATGGGATGCCTAGATAACTCATTAAACCTTATTTCTGAGTTTATCTGCAGAAGGTGTTTCTGGAGAGACTGGCATTTGACTGAGTCAAGTGGGCTGAGTAATGTAAATTTTCCTTCCCAATATTGGTAATTTTGTTAGACCAACTAAAAATATTGTTAGGCAGATTGGGCATCATCCAATCTGTTGATGGTCTAAATAGAACAAGAAGGCAGAGGAAGGTTGAACTTGTTCTCCGCTTCACTGTATAACCTGAAACATCAATCCTTCCTGCCCTCAGCACTCTGACCTGAAGGCTCAGATTGGAATCTACGCCATTGGCTCTCTCGTTCTCAAGCTTCTAAGCTATACCACCAGCTTTCCTGAGTCTCCAGCTTGCAGATGGCAGACCAGGGGACCTCTCAGCATCCTTAGTCACATGAGCCAATAACTTATATAACTTTCTAAGTTTTATAGATATATAATCTACTGGTTCTGTTTCTCTAGAGAACCCCAATACATAGTCTAAACCTGAAACCGATACCCCAAAGAGACTAAACCAGGTGTGCAAACCAGGTAGCCGTAATGAGGAAATAAAATTTTATCTTTGCATGCTTCAAAATGCTATTTTGCATCAGAGAAATGCAAATTAAAACCACAATGAGCAATCATCTCACACCTGTCAGGATCACTATTATCAAAAAAAGAAAAAAAAAAGTAAATCTTGGCAAGCATGTGGGGGGAAACGAGAATGTTTGTGCACTGTTGGTGAGAATGTTAGATGGTACAGCTATTATGGAAAACTATATGGGTATTCCTCAAAAAACTAATAGAACTACCATATGATCTAGCAATCTGCTTCTGAGTATTTATCCAAAGAAACGAAAATTCTAACTCAAAAAGTATGCACCCCCACATTCACTGCAGGATTATTTACAACAGCCAAGANATGGAAAACTATATGGGTATTCCTCAAAAAACTAATAGAACTACCATATGATCTAGCAATCTGCTTCTGAGTATTTATCCAAAGAAACGAAAATTCTAACTCAAAAAGTATGCACCCCCACATTCACTGCAGGATTATTTACAACAGCCAAGATGTGGAAACCACCTACCTGTTCACCAATGGTTGAATAAAGAAATCTGGCATATATGCACAATGGAGCATTATTCAGCCATAAAAAGAAGGAACTCTTGCCATTTCCAACAACAGAGATGAACTTCGAAGGCATTATGCCAAGTGAAATAAGTCAGATAAGACAAATACTCTATATAATCTCTCTTATGTACAATCGACAAAATAATCACAAAACAAAAACCCAATCACAAACTCACAGATACAGAAAATAGACTT
The DNA here is from genome assembly GCA_006410875.1 of Neotragus pygmaeus. Classification (NCBI taxonomy): domain Eukaryota; kingdom Metazoa; phylum Chordata; class Mammalia; order Artiodactyla; family Bovidae; genus Neotragus; species Neotragus pygmaeus. The sequence continues at coordinate 161,585 of SJYV01034421.1, read as the reverse complement.
GTGGCTGCCAGAAGTTGGGTGGGGGTTAATAAGTGAAGGGAGTCTAAAGATAAAAAGAAGGAAAAATAATTTGGAGTATGATTAATACAGAGACTATCACATCCTGGGAAAACTGATTCATGGAGATAAAACTGCTGGTAGGTTGGGGTGTACTAGAAGTAATACTAAGTACTTGCTCAAGGTAATAACCAGTTTTACTTTTTCAGAGCCATTGGCACTCTATGATATAATCCTTCAATCAGGAAATACATACAGAATATTTTTATCTAATCTAAAAAGTTTTATCAACAAGCTTATGTATTCTCTGAGCAGTTCCCAAGATCACTGTTGCCAGGGCTTTTTTTTTGCACCATTAGCAATTTCACTTGGTAATTTTTTCCCATTTTATCGCATTGCATTGTCAGTTACTTGGGGGGGAAAATGCCCTTACATGAACTTGACCTCTGAACAGTATAAGCAACGTGAACCAGATTTACCTTCCCACCTGAAACAATAAAAAAAGTAAAGATGTATTTACAACAATGGTTCCCAAGACTTGGACGTCAGGCTGGTAAGACAGTGACCTAAAGAGGTTGGGGGTGGGCTCCAAGGGTGGGGAGAATAAGGGGAGCCCTACAACTGCCCCTGTTCACTACCTTGAGTTTATAGGCCATGGGACAGGGAGAGGAAACCCAGAGGGAGCCAGTAGACTCCCTGGGTTGAGAAAACAGAGCTGAGTCTAGGGAGACCAAGGCAGCACATATTCCAATAGATAGGTCTGCAGAGGGTCCTCCTTGAGTATTTAGCACACTACTCTAAAGCAGGGGAGGAAACTGTTGGAGGCTGAGGATAGAACCACCTGAAAGAATTAAAGGAGTATTCCTACAAGCCAGACTGGAAAAATCCACAGGGCACTGGTTAGAGTACTCAGAAAGTTTGCCTCAATAATGAGCACTAATTAATTCTAGACAAAGCCCTGCTATGATCTTGCCTAAAAAAGTTTAAGAGCCATGGATGGACCTTGACGGGACTATGATAAATGAAATAAGCCAGACAAATAATGCATAGCATCACTTTAAAAAAATCCTACATATAAGTCAAACTTATAGAAACAGTAGAAAAGTGGTTGCTAGGGTGTGGGCTAGGGGAGGGGTAAAGGAAATAGGGGTTGTAAAAAGAGAACAAATTTTCACCTGTAAGTTAAATAAGTTCTAAGAATCCAAAGTAAAGCAAGGTGACTATTCGGCTGACTATATAAGGTACTAAATGTTAACTAGATGACTGGGATTTTTTCACAATGTATATGTGGTGATTTGATTTTGATTTCAAAAAACCAAATATGTGGTGATTTGATTTTTTAAAAAATCACTAATTGTGGTGATTTGATAAACATATTTTATGTTTAAATTCAATTTTATTTGTCAATTATACCTCAACAAAGCTGAAAAAAGAAAGAATGCTTAGGCACAAGATCTGAAAGGTTAAACTTATCTCCAATAACTTTGAGCCCAGAACATCAAGAGTATTCATAGAAACACAAAAGTATATCTAGTGTTCAACAATGTCCATTTCATAATGTGTGCTATCCAATAAAAACAGTTACAAGGCATGAAATAAACAGGAAAATATGACCCATAGTGAGAAGACATTAATCAAAAACCAAGAATCACCATAGGTGTTGAAATTAATAAAGTACATTAAAATGGTTATATTGTGTTCCATATGATCAAAAAGCTATAGGGAAGGTGGAGTATGTTAAGTAGAGATACAGATGGCATTTTTGAAAGACTCAAATTGAACTTCTGTAGAAGCAAACTACAATATGTAAGATTTAAGAAAAAAAAAAAACCCCAATACTTAATGGGATTAATGGCAACTCAGAAATTGAAGAAAGAATAATGATTCTGCAGATATAGCAATAATAATTATGCTATATGAAATATGAAACACAGGGAGAAAAACAACATTAGTGGGTTTTATCACAGATATTCAAACCCAGTTCAATATTTGAAAAATCAATGCTATCAATCATGTCAATAGGTTACAGAAGAAAATCATATGATCGTATCGATAGATGCAGAAAAAGCATTTAACAAANAAACACAGGGAGAAAAACAACATTAGTGGGTTTTATCACAGATATTCAAACCCAGTTCAATATTTGAAAAATCAATGCTATCAATCATGTCAATAGGTTATAGAAGAAAATCATATGATCGTATCGATAGATGCAGAAAAAGCATTTAACAAAATAAAAAAAACCCATTAGAAAAAATTCTCAATAAATGAGAAACAGAAGGGAACTTCTTCAACTTGATAATCTACAAAAAAAATCTACAGTTAACATATTTAACAGTGAGAAACTTGAAGTCTTCCCACCAAGATGAGATAAAAGACTAAAATGTCCTATCTCACTACTCCTATTCAACATACTTGTTCTATTAATGCAGAAAAGGTAAAAATAGGAAATAAAAGGTTTACAGATTGGAAAGGAATAAAACAAAAACTTTCTCTGTAGATGACATGACCCCAAAAATGGATAAACTCAAACTCCTGGAACTAGTAAGTGATTATAGTAAGGTTGCTGGATATATGGTTAATAATTTACAGAAGTTAACTACTTCTCTATATTCCAGCAGTGAAAAACAAGTAGAATTTGAAATTAGAAAACAATATCATCTACATTAGACCCCATCCAATGTAGTACTTGGAATNAGGTTGCTGGATATATGGTTAATAATTTACAGAAGTTAACTACTTCTCTATATTCCAGCAGTGAAAAACAAGTAGAATTTGAAATTAGAAAACAATATCATCTACATTAGACCCCATCCAATGTAGTACTTGGAATAAATATAAGTTTTTTTAAAACACATGTATATGATCTGTATGAGGAAAACTACCAGACTCAGTTCTTTCTTATTTTTTTAAATAAGTAAATGGAGAGATATTCCATGTCCATGGCTAGGAAGACTCAATCTTGTCAAGATGTCTATTCTTCACAATTTCATCTATACATTCAATGAAATATCAATCAAATTCTCAGCAAATTTTGTGAATATCAAATAGGCTGATTCTAAATTTTATATGGCAAGGTAAAAGAAGCAGAATAGCCAACATGATATTGAAGGAGAAGAACAATTTTCAAATACTGACACTACTCAACTTCAAGATTTACTATAAAGCTATAGTATCAAAACAGTATGGTGTTGGTGAAATAGTTTAAATATAGATCAATGGAACATAGAGGAAAGCCCAGAAATGGATCCATGTAAATTTAGTCAACTGATTTTTGATAATAGAGGCAACATAGGGCAGCCAAGATAGTCTTTTTCAGCAAATGACACTATAACAACTGGACATCCACAAGTAACGAATCTAGACATAGACCTTACACACTTTACAAAAAACAACTAGAGAATGGATCACATGGGGTTTACCTAGTTGTCCAATGGTTAGGACTCTGTGCTTCCACTTTGGGGGGGGCCAGGTTTCATCCATGGTCAGGGTACCAAGATCCCATTTGCTACACAGGCAATCAAAAAACAAACAAACAAACAAAAAACCCCAAACAAATACATAGGTCACAGAGCTAAATGTAAAATGCCAAACTATAAAACTCTGAGAATAGAGAATAAAACCTACATGATCTTGGGTACAGCAGTGACTTTTTAGATACAACACCAAAGTCACAGTCCATGAAAAATAGATAATTGGATCTATACAAAGAATAAAGAGCACCAAAAATGGATTGAATTTCTTCTCTGTAACTTGGGCTTAGCATTTGTGGATTTGAAGTTTGTTGTTGCTTATCACCAGAACAAGTATGTTTGCACAGGTTGTACATTATATAATTATATGATTCCAGACTTCAAAAACTCTCTTAGAGGGAAGTAATCTTAAAGTCCTTGGGATCGTTGGACAGTCTATAAGGTGGTCTTCATTGATTTTTTTTTCTTCTAGCAGGAGTGGTGTCTTGACTGAACATATAAGCTTAGGTATCTAGACAGAAACAGGCTTGAATAGATTTTGGAGAATTTATTTCATTAAAAAAAAAAAGAAGAAGAACCTGACCGGCCATTTGTCAAGTCTACATATCAGTTTGTTATATTCATGGTACCATGCCCAGTATTGTAAATGCTATCATTCTTTACTTACTAAAAGCATAGTGTATGTGCAACCAAAAATCCCTGTACTACAATTTCTTCATCTCTCAAACACAGATAATGTTGCCTATTTTACAGGGTTGCGACCAAAACAAGGGGATTTCCCAAGTGGCTCAGTGGTAAAGAATCTGCCTACAATGCAGGAGACACAGGTTCCATCCCTAGGTCAAGAAGATCCGCTGGAGAAGGAAGCAGCAACGATTCCAGTATTCTTGCCTGGGAAATCCAATGGACAGAGCAGCCTGGTAGACGACAGTCCATAGGGTTGCTAAAGACCCAGACACAACTTAATGACGAAGCAATAACAACCAGAACAAGATAGTACACAGAAAACCCTTGGCACAGTTTCTGACACAGAGTAGGTATTTCACAAATAAGTGCTCTTTCTAATACCAACCCACTGGTCTACCATTTAGACTCTTCTCTGGGGAAATAATGGCAGAAGGGGAGACAGATCAGTCCAGAATCTTGCTAGCAAAGTATGGTACTGAAACCAGCAGCATCACCACCTGGGAGTTTTATAGAAATGGAGAATTTCAAAACTTAGCCCAGACCTACTGAATCAGAATCAAGTGATTTGTCTACACATTCATGCTTGACCACTGTTCTACCAAACTGCCCTATCCAGCATCTACCTTTCCATCCCATACAACATCTCTAGAGTTCCTAAGTAACTCTACCTAAATAACCTGCCAGCCTTCTTCACCCTACCTTCTCAGATCTTCATGCTCCCTACCAGTCATTTTCTCCAGCAGACAAGAGGAGGGAATATGTGCTCAATCAAAGACAAGCCTCAGTACTGATGACTAACTGCTATTCTTTAAACCCTGTTAGGAAACGATGAAGTATGATATATCTGATTTTCACGTGGTTTAGGGCTCCCCTGCTTATCAGTAATTCGTCAGATCCAGTTCTCTGTATTTATGTTAACAGAAAAGAAACTACAGTGAGGGCTCATTATCAAGCAAACAAATAGCACGGGTGGGAGACGGTGGTCCACATGATAAAGCAAACCAATCAAGAAAAGTATCTAACTTTGCTCTGTAACAACAGCGCTGTACATAAGAGACATTACTAGTTCTTAGAATCTCCATCATACCGGCCTTTAACCTCTGTCTATAGAATCTGAGGATGGCAGCTCCAAGCAGATTCCACCTTGGACAGAAAGTATTCAGCTGTGGCCATGTATTAGAAAGAGGACAGCTTCTGGTTCAAAGAGCCTGANTAGAATCTCCATCATACCGGCCTTTAACCTCTGTCTATAGAATCTGAGGATGGCAGCTCCAAGCAGATTCCACCTTGGACAGAAAGTATTCAGCTGTGGCCATGTATTATAAAGAGGACAGCTTCTGGTTCAAAGAGCCTGAATTTTAAGAAATTCAATTACATAAACAACCAGAAATGTAACTACACAGTCAGTGTGATGAAGTCTCCAAAGGGCAGCCGACCCAGCATCCCCACGTAGGAGGTATGGCCTGGACATATTGTTACAACAGCACGTGAGTCTGGGAGCTTGCTGGAAGAGAGGAGGGCAGAGGATATGGGAGAATACTCTTGGGCCAATAGGAACTCTTAAAAAACAGAATGACAAACGACACCCCAGCCATGGAGAAATCTCAGCCTGAGGCTGATGTCTGTCTTCATCCTGGGTCACCAGATGTTTGCTAAGAAGAGCTTCTTTGGGGAGCAGCACGGTCAAATAGCGTCCCTCCTCAGAGGAGCTTCCCTCCACCACCTCTGCATTTCTTAAGAGAGAAAGGGAGTACCGAGGTATCGAGGGCCTTAAAGACTTGAAACACGAGGGCTCCTGGAAAACACTCCAAAGACAGGTCTACCCTGGGCAGCAGGCTTGTAACTCAGATCAGAGAGGTCCTTCCAGAGTCCGAGGGTGAACAGCCACAGGAGCTCCAAGAGTGGCCAACACAGAGGTGTCTGTTTCATCTCAATGGCATCTCAGGAACAGAATGTGGTCTAGGCTGAGAAGATAACTGAGGACCATGAGGACTGTCAGGAAAGCATGTGGGTGGGAGCACAGAGACTGTGGTCCCTGATCTGCCTCCAGAGAGAAACCTCCCACATCATTTTTGTCTCTAGACTGTGCCTCTGACGTGGGTGTCTCCTCCCAGCTGCCGCCCCTGGCCTCAGGTTCATGGTGGCTCCTCAGGGTCACTGTCCCTAGCCTTGAGCACGAGGTGGCTTTTTCCGGCCGCCCCTGACCTCGGAAGCAGGGTGTCTCCTCCCGGCCGCCCCTGGCCTCAGACGTGGGGTAGCTCCTCTTGGCCATTTCTGCGCCGTCGCAGCCTGGCACTCCAGGCTGCTGCCCCTGACCTCGGACGTGGGGTAGCTCCCATAATCATGATGATGTGATCACTAATCTAGAGCCAGACATCTTGGAATGTGAAGTCAAGTGGGCCTTANGAAGGACTGATGTTGAAGCTGAAACTCCAGTACTTTGGCCACCTCATGCAAAGGGTTGATTCATTGGAAAAGACTTCGATGCTGGGAGGAATTGAGGGCAGGAGGAGAAGGGGACGATAGAGGATGAGATGGCTGGATGGCATCACGGACTCGATGGATGTGAATCTGATTGAACTCTGGGAGTTGGTGATGGACAGGGAGGCCTGCCGTGCTGTGATTCATGGGGTTTCAAAGAGTCGGACATGACTGAGCGACTGAACTGAACTGAACTGAATGGACTAAGACAATCCATGAGGAAAGTAATCTGCTTTCTTGGGACTGTCCTGTTCTGTTTGATCAGCACAGCTGAGGAGGTTTTATGCAAAAAATCAGAGGTCTTACATTAAATTACAAAAACAGCTACAATTCTTCACCCCTTTCTGTATCTAGAGCTGTTGAAATGTAACTCTAAGGCCCCTACCGTCAAGGAGTGCAGTCTATTTCCCTGACCCCTTGACTCTGGACTGGCCTCGGGACTTGCTCTGGCACAGAATGTGAACAGAAGTGATGGTATGCTGGTTCTGAGCTCAGGCCTCTAGAGACTTTGTACATTTCCACACTCTCTCTCGGAATCCGGCCACCACTATGTAAACAAACCCAGGCACGCCTGTTAGATAATGAAAGACACGTGGCCTGGTCACACATTGACTCAGCTGACAGCCAGCCAACTGCCAGATGTGTGAGGCCATCCTAGAACAGCAGCTCCAGAAATAGCTAACTGATACATGTAGAATGTTAAAAAACGGTTTCACTCTGGTCGGTAATGCTGCTAGTTACATTCTACCTTCAATCAGACCAGAATCTCACTTATTTTAAAAGGGTTAAAGGGAATATTAATCAAGTCCTCATATTTTTCCTTGACACAGGCCTCCAGGATGAGTCCAAAAGCATAAATCCACTTGCAAATTTAATAGAACATTTTCCAGGTTTACTGGCAACTGGAAGCAATTGATAATAGTTGCATGCGAATCAAAACCTGTACCAAGCTGAGCTGCTTTATACTGAAGAGTGTTTGCAATGCTTGCAAGGTTCATTTACAAAGTCAACTTTAATGTAGGTGATGATCGATTGCCAAAATGCCAGAGTTGAAGGGATCTCTATGAAAGAGTTACAAGTACATGTTTGCTAGAATTAGGTTCAGCTCTGAGTGATGTAAGGCCTAAATGACAACGGTTTAAACTGAATAGCAGTTTCCCTCTGATAAACACCTGGGAAAGAAGATCAGGACTTCTATCTGGTTGCACTGCCATGGATGGCCTTGACTCCATGAGCTGAGATAGCAGCATGTGAATTCCAAGCAAGACAATAAAAGGAGGAAAAAGAACAGGCAAAAGCAGAGTAGGAGGATGGAGAATTCACCTACCTCCACAAACATATCAAAAATACATCTATGTGCAAGACAATCCTGAAAACTCACTAGAGAATGGCAGAAAAACTGTTCAACCAAGGCTGTAAGAAAGAGCTGCAGAGAATCAGGTAAGAGGGAGGAGAAGTCATCAGGTTGGGACCTGTACCCCTGGAAAGGACTCAGAAGGACGAGGAGATCCTCCCAGGGGCAGGAGTTAGTTTGAGCTACTTATTAGGTATCCTAGCCTTGGAGTCCAACACAGGGAAGATGAGCCCCCTTGGCTAGTTGGAGGGCAGTGAGATGAACAGGAGGACTGTGTGAAGCCTGGACTGCACTCATGAGGGGCATGTAGATGCTTACCTGCTCCCTAAAAAGAAGGTGTGCTGAAAACTGCACAGCCACCCTGAAGTGTGCTTCAGCCCAAGTAGAGCAAAGGTGCCAACTCTGCCTGCCTGAGGACACAGTACACACTGGGGCATGAGTTGCCAGGGCTGAGGATAGAGCTCAGCTGTGGCACACAGAGGCAGCGCAAAATGGAAGCCGCTAGAGTGAAGCAGAGGAAGTCACCACTGGCACATACACAGGCAGTGCACAAGCAGCAACTCCAAACTCTTGAGTCTAGATCACCATTGCCCACACCCCAACCATGCCAAGATGGCACAGGCCCCTGCAGCACAGTTCCATGCCAGGGTGAGGGCAGTGGAGGCCAAGGGGAGAGCTCAGATGTGGGAGATAAAGGAGACTCAGACCTGAAGCACTGTCTGGACAGAGTGGGGCAATCATTATGGATGCTAATACAGGGAGCTCATCAAAAGTAGTCCAGGGCTCACATCCTGATCCATGCCAAATGTGCTCACCAGGCCCTTTTGCTCTAGCACTACCTCCTTCTGGAACAAGGGTACCAGTGCTAGAAGAGGAGAGTGTATACGCTTAAAGGGAACAGAGCCAGCTCAAACAAATTTAAGAGGATAGAAATGTATTTTTTCTGACTATAATAAATGGAACTAGAAATTATACAAAGGAAAATGGGAAATACACATATACACACTTAACATCACTAAAAAAAATCCCAATGGGTCAGTGAAGACATCAAAAAGGAAATCAAAAAATATCTCAAGACAAATGAAAATAGAAACACAACTTTCTGAAAACTACAGGATGCACCAAAACCAGTTCAAAGAAGACAGTTTATAGCAATACAAGTCTACCTCAGGAAAAAAAGTCTCAAACAACTTAAACTATTATCTAAAGGAATTAGAAGAATAAAGCTCAAAGTCAGCTGAAGTACAGAGATGAAGATCAGAGAGTAAATAAAATAGACAACAACAAAAAAGTAAATATCAATGAAACCTTGAGCTGAGTTGTTTCTGTTTTGCTTTTAAAGACTGAAAAAAAAAAGAACAAGCTTTTAGATAGGCTCATCAAAAAGGCATGAGAGAGTATTCAAATAAATGAAGAAGGAGAAATAACAACCCATACTACAGAAACAAAAAGTCTTAATACCATGGCCTAAGAACTATATGCCAACAACGTGGACAACCCAGAAGAAATGGACAAGCTTCTATTAGTAAAAACCTACAACCTGCCAAGACTGAATCAGAAAGAAAGAGTTTGAACAGACCAATAATTAGAAGTGAAACTGAATTTATAATAAAAAACTCTCAAGAGAAGTCCATGACCAGACAGCTTCACAGGAGAATTCTACCAAACATAAAAAGAGTTAATACCTAATATTCACAAACTATTCCAAAAAGATGGAATAGGAAATACTCCCAAATTCATTTTATGAGGCCACTATTACTCTGGTACCAAAGTAGACAAAGACACTACTAAAGAAGAAAATTATAGGCCAGTATCTTCAATGAATATAGATACAAAAATATTAGCAAACTGACTTCACTAATATATAGAAAAAGATCACACACCATGGTCAAGTGGGATTTATTACATGGATGCAAGGAAGGTTCACTATACACAAATCCATCAGTTTGATACAACACATTAACAAAACTAAGGATAAAAATCATATGATCGTCTCAACAGACACAGAAAAAGCATTACACAAAATTCAACATTCATTCATGATAAAAACTCTCAAAGTTGGTATTGAGGGAACATTTCAATATAATAAAGACCATTTATGACAGATCCACAACTAGCATCACACTCAGTGGTAAAAAGCTGAAGTCCTTTCTTCTAAATTCCAGAATAAGACAAGGATATCCATTCTCATCACTTCTGTTTAATACGGTATTAAAATTCCTAGCCACAGCAATCAGAAAAGAAAAATAAAGGCGTTCAAATTGGAAGGGTAAAAGTAAAACTGTCACTGTTTGCAGCTAACATGATACTACATACAGAAAACTCTGACGTCTCCACCTACAAAATATTAGAACAAATGATTCAATAATGATATAGGATACAAGAGTAATATACAAAAATCCATTGCTTTCTTATGCACTAATAATGAATTATCAGAAAGAATGAAAACAATTCCCACTTAAAATTGCATCGAAAAAGAATACCTAAGAGTAAACTAAATCAATGGAGATGATTGCCCTATACTATCAAAACTATAAAGCACTGAAGAAGGAATGTAAAAATGACCCAAAGAAATGAGAAGATATACTGCATCCTTGGATTGAAGAATATTGTTAAAATGATCACACTATCCAAAGTAATCTACATGTTTAATGCAATCCCTATCAAAATACCCATGACATTTTTCACAGAACTAGAACAATGTTAAAATTCATATGGAAACACACACAAAAAAACCCAAATTGCTAAACCAATCTTGAGAAAAAAGAACAAACCTGTTTGTATGATGTTCCCTAACATCAAATTAAACTATAAAAGTACAGTGATCCAAACAGCATGGCATTGGCACAAAAGCAGACATGTAGATAGTGGAACAGAATTGAGAGCCTAGAAATAAGGCCATACACTTACGGTCAATCTTTAACAAAGCAGGCAAAAATATACAATAGAGAAAAGATAATTTCTTCAATAAGTGGTGCTAGGAAAATTGGACAGCTGCATGTCAGAGAGTGAGATTAGTACATTGCCTCATACTATATACAAACAAACCAAAAAAAAAATCTCAAATTCAAAAAAGGATTAAAAGACCTAATATGTAAGACCTGAAACAATAAAATCCTTACAAGAGAACATAGAACACTCTTTGACATAAAATGCAGTAAAAATTTTTGTATGTTTCCTCAGGCAAAAGAAACAGAAGCAAATATAAGAAAATGGGGCTTAAACTTAAAAGCTTTGCATAGCAAAGGAAACTACCAACCAAAAAGGAAAAAAAAAAACTTACTGAGTGTCAGAAAATATTTGCAATTTTATAGTAAGAAGTTAATATCCAAAATACCTATACAACTTTTACAACTTAATCTCAAAAAACCCCAGTTTTCAAAATGAGCAGAAGACCTGAATAGACAGATGGCCAACAGTTATGTGAAAAGATGCTCAACACCACCAATCAAAGAAATACAAATCAAAACCTCAGTGAGATATCACCTCACACGAGTCGGAAGGGTTATCATCAAAAAGTATACAAATAACAAAAGCTGGAGAGGATGCAGAGAAAAGGGAATTATAATTTACATTCCCACTGTTGGTGCAAATGTAAACTGGTGCAGCCACTATGGAAAATAATATGGAGGTTTCTCAAAAAATTTAAAAAAAATTACATATAATCTAGGACAGAGAAGGCAATGGCACCCCACTCCAGTACTCTTGCCTGGAGAATCCTATGGACAGAGGAGCCTGGTAAGCTGTAGTCCATGGGGTCACACAGAATTGGACACGACTGAAAGGACTTAGCAGCAGCAAAATCTAGGAATTCTACTCCTGGGTAATCCATCTAAAGTGAAAGTGAAAGTTGCTCAGTCGTGTCCAACTCTTTGTGACCCCATGGAATTCTCCAGGCCAAAATACTGAAATGAGTAGCCTTTTCCTTCTCCAGGGGATCTTCACAGCCCAGGGATCAAACCTAGGTATCCCACATTGCAGGCAAATTCTTTCCCCACAAAGGAAACCCAAGAATACTGGAAAGGGTAGCCTATCCCTTCTCTAGAGGATCTTCCTGACCCAGGAATAGAAATATCCAAAGAAAATCAAAAAACTAACTGAACGATACATGCACCCAAGCATGTATACAATAACCAAGATATGAGACCAACCTTAGTGTCCTTCAACAGATGATTGGATGAGATATATATAAACACAAAAATATACATACATTATCTATTAAAAATATGAGATTGTCCTATTTGCAATAAAGTGGATGGACCTGGAGAGCATTATGATTAGTAAAGTAAGTCAGAGAAAGACAAATACTGTGTGGTATCACTTATATGCAGAACCTAAAAAGTAATACACATGAATGAATACAACAAGAGAGACACAGACTCACAGATAAAACAAACAAGTAGTCACCAGTGGAGAGAAGAAAGGTTGGAGGGGCAAGATAAGATGGGTATGGGATCAAGAGACATAAATTTGTATGTATTAAATCAATAAGCAACAAGCATATACTGTACAGTAAGAGAAAATATAGCTATTATTTTGTAGTAACTTGAAATGGAGTATCATCTATAAAATTATTGAATCACTATGTTGTATAGCTGAAATTACATAATGCCATCATTTATATTAGTCTCGTTCCAGCCACAGCTAGCTGCAAGAAGACTCAGAAAGGGAATCTTTGAAGGATCTAGTCTTTAGCTAAAAACTGGATTCCTATGGAATTTGGAACACAACAGACAATGTCACAGAATGTTTACTATCTTATTACACATTTTACTCAGTGTCAATAAGGGAATCTTTAACTTTTAAATGAGTTGTGTTCTCAATTGTATTTACACGTCAGTTGTTTTGTAACCCTGGAAAGTAACTCCTCACAAATAGTATTGTTTGAGGATTATGTTCCCAGACAAATAAACAAAACCTATTTTAGCCTACAGTGTCTTTGACATATGTTTTTTCATCTATAGTTAATTCATTATTTCAAGAGAAAAATATAGCCCTAATGACTGCAGACTGTCTCTATCTCAGGAACATAATGGAACCTCCTAAAACAGCAAAGATTGAAGAGAAAGGGCACCCCTTTTGAGCCACACGGATGCCCTACATTTGCTTCAGAAAATAGTCTTCCTAAGACATTAGTCATACTATAAAATTCAGACTTAGAGGACAGGGCACTCCAGAGGGTTATGACCACACTCCCATTCTAGCTTAGTCATCTTTTATTTGGTGGGGGAATTGCCCTCCTGGAGACTATGTGGCCCCAGTTATATTCACAAAATACATGAAGACAAGGGCAGTCCTGAGCTATCCTGTTTGAGGCAGTCTTCTGTTTCCACTCTGCCCTAGCTCCAGGTTTCACCAAGGGCAGCAGCAAGTATGCCCAGCCCCTTAATGACCAGCCTTTGACCACATGCATTATTGGCTTCATCAGAGGAGACACTGTGTGTGTGATAAACACATCCACAGCCCCAGAAACACAGGGACCAAGCAATAGAGAACAGGGCAAGAGAAAGAGAGTAAAATGTGAAGACTCATGTCAGTTGATCTGTCATTTTCTAGACACCTAAACTGTACGGGACATGGACCATGAGGCACTGCCAGCACATAGATGTCTAGAATGACTTAATTGGGCAGTGTGTTTTCTGCACCCACCAAGCAGTTCTCCATCTCTGACAAACGTCTTTCCTGATAATCACGGGGAGCCTTGCTCCTTTGAAAGCTATTGATTAATGCACCCACCTTAGAAACCTTTTCACTGGGCTGCTTAGGGGAGTTTTAAGAAGTCTTCATATTTTCAAGCCTTCTAAAAATTATTATAGGCGGTATGGAGTAGAGAGATAAAGGTTTCCAGGGGCAAGCTTTAAAATGGGCTTAACTTCTTTTGTGGGCTAGTCTTCAGAAATTTGCTTTGCTAAATGGCCAAAGGACTTGCTTAATGATGACACAGCTTTCTTTTTACTTGTTTTACAGCAGGAAGAGTTTGAGTGGCATTTTTTTCTCAAGTGGACTAAGTTTCTTTTAAGAGGTTGAGTTTTGACTTGACTTCAATCAAAAGGAAAGTCTGAGAACTTTCCTATGGGTACACACAAAATTACTTTTTAATTTTTCACTGAATTTGAGGTCAGAGGGAGAATTAAAGCCCTGTAAAGTCCTTCTGCTACTTCCTGTGAGGAAGCTGGAATAGTACATACACTATTGCAAGGTTCCAAGAATAGGAACTATTTGCACAGATTAAGGACTAACACACACAGGGGGCTCAGAGTACTGAGATTCTCAGTGTGAGATCCAAGTGGCTTCCAGCAGAGCTTAGAGCTCCCTTCTCTTCCAATGACCAAATAAGCCCTAAACCCCTACCCAAGAGATCTTGCTGAACAGTTTTTCCTGGGCATTTAATACCAGCCAGCAAGTCCTGTCCTCAGATTCTAGCAACTAACCTTCTTTTCCTCCTGAGAATGTTGGGATATTTGAGAATGTTTTCTATTGAGTAACAGGATTCAGAACGTAATATCCTCGTGTAACACTTCTCTCACCAAGAAAGTAGGTTGGTTTTGCTATTCCCTCAGTGAAACAGCTGGGGTGATGATCAGAGTATTTGCCAACACAAAGGCACGTCCAAATGAATGTTGGCCAGTATGTCAGGTAAGTACATACTGCAGAATGTTACCCCCATCACAAGTGGGGAGACATCCCATGGTGACTAGTATCCAGACTAGGACGTTCCTCCTGTGTTACTGCCTTTCTTAAAGAGAGGGTATACCTCTTTGTGGCCTGGGGGTTTTTTTTTTTTTTTTTTTTTAAGAGAATTCACCCTTCCCCCTCTGGAAGTTTGAGGGACAGTCTCTTTAAGATTTGGTTAAGGCTGAGAATTTATTTGTAGATTCCAAACATGTTTATCATTTGTAGAATGCCCCTTTAGCTTCTAAATCACTCACAAAGGTCTGTCAACTCTATCTTCTAAGTAGTCCCAAATCATTCTGGCCTTTGGTCCCCTCTGAGACTTAGGTGAGGCAAACATTATGTCTTGTCTGGATTTCTTATAACTAGTCTCCCAGGTATGCCCTGTAACCCAGCCTGCAAACACATACAGGGAGGGTATTCTAAGCACAAACTTGACTGACTCATTTCAGTGCTTAAAATAATTAAAAGCTGCTTTGTGTAAACCTTGGGCTTCCCTGTGGCTCAGCTGGTAAAGAATCTCTCTGCAATGAGGGAGACCTGGTTCAATCTCTCCATTGGGAAGATCCCTGAGAAAGGAAAGGGTACCCTCTCCAGTATTTTGGCCTAGAGAATTCCATGGACTGTATAGTCCATGAGTTGCAAAGAGTTGGACACAGCTGAATGCCTTTCATTTCACTTCACTTTGTGTAATATTTTCAGGGAATTTGTGAGGTACCCCTGCAATAATCCCTCATTCTCCAATCTAAGGCCAATGTTCTAACCAAGCCCAACAACTTCAAGTTCCTGAAGGCACTGTTCTTCATGTCCCAGAGTGCAGGACTTCTCCCTCCATCTGGAATGCAGGCTGTAAGCCATCCCTGTCCTCTCTAGGACTTTGCTCTCTATGCTCTCAGTGCCTCACCTAAAGACTTCTACTGAGTGATATTCTTTTACAAATCCAGTATCTTTGTCACAACACCTGTTCTCACGAAGTGTCAAGACTTCAAAGGGTGACAACCTCTAATCATTCGGGAATAAACTAGATATTTACTCCCAGATGATTGAGGGCAGTGGAAGAAAGAATGTCTTAGGAGGACACTTACTTCTCTGGATAACTTTCATGAATTCACTTAGTCTCTTTCAGGTTGCAGCATACAGCATTGTCATATATAAGTTAAAATGAAAAAAAAATCCAATTTCTTATAGTTTAACCTGTAAAATCTGCTCTGTGAAATGCAGCTAATTAATCCCTGTCAGGTCTACTGTGGTTCAAAGCTTGGAAGTCAGAACTGGGTGAGAATTTCAGCTCTGACTACCAGCTGTGTAGACTGTGGATAAGTTATTTAAACTTTGGGGACCTCAGTTTCCTCATTTTTAAAACTGGAAAAAATTCAAGGCCTTCTTCATAGAGAAGTTGTGAAAACTGAATGAGATGATTTGCAGCAAGGAGTGGGTTCACCATTCTCTAGGTGGTAGTTATTGTGAGCAAATATGATGGTATGTGGAGCCCACTTTGTAAAATGCTTTGATTTTAATTGCTCTTTGAATAGCTTAAGAGTATAACTAATGTACAACCTGATTACTTGGAGGATGAACACTATCCTTAGATTCTGAGTACCTTCCTCACCGTTTAAAAGCCTCTGTTACCCCTCAATGTTGATCAGGATTCTGGGTGTATGTGTCCACACGCTTTCTTCTCTTTTCTTTGCATCCACGTGGTCCATGTGCCACCATCATGAGTTTTAAGGGCTGAAATAGAATTACTTGGGAACCAAGCACCTGCCCCATTCCCTTTCTTATACTCCCATTAACTCATGAGAAAGCCAAAGAAGTAGTCAAGAAACAATGTTTGGACAGGTGCATTATGAGGCTATTTAACAGCAAGATCACACTAAAACCATCCCCGTTTGCAAGAATAAGTCATAGGTGACCACGCTTCTTGGTGGGATGACTCCTGGCTTGGCCTCATTTTCAAAGCCCCAGGCCCGAGTCTTTGAACTATCTCAACCCCTGGTCCCCCTCAGTCCAGAGAAATGTGCTCACCCCAGGCAGCTTCACCCGCTAGCATCCTAAGGCACTCACCTTACCACCTTCTACTGTTTCCGCTCTGCTGGCTTTTTGACCAGTGTCCACATGGTTCTCCTCTTATCAGAAATGGCCTGGTGAGATCTAGGTCTTCTGACTTCAGGGAGAAGTCATCTTTCTAGAAGGCTTTATGTTGAAGTTCTTCAGAAATAAAGACACACATTCCCAGAGGTGATCCAAAGCCCAAGTGAGTGGAACCATTATGCCAGCTATGATGAGCTTGTCCACACCCACCACTCTTGGCCTTCCTCCCAGTGGTGTTTAGAGGAGCTGATCGGGTGGAGTGGGGTTGGGGTGACAGGAAGGCCTCTGTTCTTCCTTAATCCAGGCCCCGGCCAGAGGCCCCTGGGAGTGGCCACTCGGCTCGAGCTCTGCATCCCCTTCCCCAGTCATCACTGCTGTTCACTATTTGCCAGTCTTGTACCTGGAGAGTAAACCCAAGGAGACTATGCCCTGGCTCAAATGACCAGCTTCCTTGTTGCTGCTCTGACCTTGTTGGCTTCTCATTCTGATAACTGACCTTCACATGAGTACAGTGAACAGGCCCCATCTGTTCCCAGGTCCACCCACACTGCCTCTTGATTATTTGCCTAATACTTTAGTTCTGGAGGTGATGGACTGCCTAGTGTCCCCAGT
Source organism: Neotragus pygmaeus (assembly GCA_006410875.1). Lineage (NCBI taxonomy): Eukaryota > Metazoa > Chordata > Mammalia > Artiodactyla > Bovidae > Neotragus > Neotragus pygmaeus. The sequence goes on along the minus strand of SJYV01034421.1, from coordinate 144,218 downwards.
CCTCCTGAGGACCCATGGCCTCTCTCTTAAAACCCAGCTGGAACTTGACATATGATGCAGTGTGGGGTGGGGGGCAGCTGACATGTCCTACTGGAGATAGGGAGAAGGTGGGCAGGCAGAGGGGAGACGAGAGAAGAGATAAAGGCGCAGCAAAGACAGCGTGGAAGGAGCATTCAGGAAGAAAATGCTGGGGGGATGCCAAATAGCACAGCTGTTAGGAATCTAGTACTCAGCTCTCCTGCCTCAGATAGTTTTGAGGGACTGAATACAACTTGGTTTTACCCACCCGATTCATCAGGGGACTCCCCGAGCTTTTGGAGCAAGGTCAGGAGAAAACACAGAAAGCTACACTAATCATTCCTTCTCGGTGGTTAATTTAACAAAGGGTGTGCACCTGCAAAGCAGCAAGGACACTCCCAATTACTGCCTTAAAATAGTCCAGCTTTTAAAAAATTTCCTTGCTTCCTTTTTATCTTTGACAAAGTGTGACCCTGAGGGGAATGTGTCTTCTTTCTGGTCACAGCCACTATGACATCTCAGTCTACAAAGGGGGCTCCGTGACCTGTGCCTGCTGAGCCCTAGTAGCTATGGACAGGACCCCGAACTGAATTCCAAATTTCTCCCTCTGTGTAAGACTCAGGATATTATGCTAAATGAAATAAGCCAGACAGAGAAGGACAAATGTATGTCTTTGTATGACATCACCTATATGTGGAATCTAACAGATATACAAACCAGTGAATATAACAAAACAAGAGGCAGATTCATAGATAAATAGGCAACAAGCTAGTGGTTACCAGTAGGGGGAGAGTGGCAGGGAGGGACAAGATGGGGGATGGGGAATAAGAAGTACAAACTATTAGGTATAAAATAAGCTAGAATGATATCTAGTACGACACAGGGAACATAGCAAACATTTTATATTAACTATAAATGGAGTGTAACCTTTTAAACTGTGAATCACTGTTGGAAAATTCCATAGACAGAGAAGCTTGTTGGGCTACAGTTCAAGGGGTCACAAAGAGTTAGACATGACGGAAGACACACATTGTATACGTTATAGGTGTACATCAACCGTATTTCAATAAAAGAATTCTTAAGAGATCCCTCCTCTCTCTATCACCATTCCTGGAAAGATTTGCCTTCTATATCAGGATTTTTTTTTTTTTTTTTTACCTCTGTCACTAGTTACCCACTGAGATCTAGGTAGGTACACTAATGATAATAAAAGCAGCTAATATTTACCAAGAACTTCTTCTCTGGCAAGCACGAAGGGCTTTATTATCTCATTTTATCCTCATAGTCTGTAAGTAAGTGTTAGTATCTATAGACAATTATTTCCTGCACTATGACAGAACAGGGGTCCTGAAAAGCTTCTTCTGTAAGACACCCAGAAATGACTCAGATTATAACAGATCAACTTGTCAATGCAACTCTAGAGGACTGAAAACAACACAGAAGAAGCTGAAGGCCAGGGTGGTAAGCAAGCCCAGTGGTTTTAGTTGCCCTGGGATGTAGGCTGTTTTCCCCAACCAAGGAGTTTGGATTTTAATAGTCATTTGGAAAGGAAGGCCGAGGCTTGAACTAACTCCAGATAAAAAGCTAGAACTTAAATGCCTATATTAGGGGAAAAGAGCAGAGGGGAGCAGAAAAAAACTGATTTAAGCATCCATGTTGAGAAGTTAACCACGAATTAAATCCCAAGAAAGTAACAAAGAGCAAAAATTAACAAACACATGCAAGCAAGCTGAAGCTAGAGCCCTTGAAGATGTACAACTTCAGTGGATAGAGGGGACTTGAAAAAAATGCTGTCCACAAAGGGAGACCGCAGAGAAACTTGCCTGTCTTGTCTTCATCCTGAATTAAGGACCAAAGGCTCTGGGAATTCATAAACATGGGCCTCTCCAGCTCAGACTGGAGCAGGCAAGCAAATAAATAAGCATAAAAGAAGTCCCTGGTTGGCAAGACCCCAGAGCCTCTGATGCAAAGCATACCGTCCACACTAGCTTCCCCCACTCACCATCAGGAGAAGGGGCCCCGAAGACTGTCGACTCCACTCACGCCTGCAGTCCTCGGTATNCTGAGCAAGCTCTGGGAGTTGGTGATGGATGGGGAGGCCTGGCGTGCTGCGGTCCATGGGGTCGCAAAGAGTCGGACACGACTGAGTGACTGAACTGACCAGGGGAAATACGGAGATGGGGCTCAAAGGGCTGGAAGTGTCAGTCACGCAAGAGAATAAGTTCTGCAGATTTAATGTGCACCCTGGTGGCTGTGGTTAATACGACTATGCATGTGGTAGTCACTCAGCCATGTCCAACTCTTCGTGACCCCGTGGACTGTGGCCTGCCAGGCTCCTCTGTCCATGGGGTCCTCCCAGCAAGCATAGTGGCATGGATAACCATTCCCTTCTGCAGACAGTCCCTTCTCCATCTGCGATCTTCCCAACCCAGGAATTGAACCCAGGTCTCCCGCATCGCAGGCAGACTCTTTACCATCTAGTCTTACCATTATAAGAGCATACACATCGTGCACCCGGCCTGCGCTGAGAGCTGACGCCGTGCGCCTGGCCTGCGCTGAGAGCTGACCCTACATGCACCCACCACAGACACACACAGAGTTATAACTGTGGGGTAAGGGCTGTGTCCATAACCTGACTGTGGTCATTTCCCAACATATACATATATCAAAATATCTCATAATTATACCTCAGTAAAACCAGGGGAAAGGAAAGGAATGAAGAAGGTAATCTCAGGTGAAAGGAACCTCGGATGTATAAAATAAAGCAGCCTTGTGAGGAGGGGAGGGGAGGGAGCAGGGGGCTGCGTTCTTCTTTCACTAAGGGTCTAAGGGCAGCCCGGACTTTGGGTGTTTCATTGCTTCTCTCTCCCTCGTTTCCCCATTCGGACACAGGTGAATCCTGGAACATAGTGTTTTTTTTTTTTNAAGTTCAAGAGATTCAAAATGCATCAAGAGAAAAACAGAGTCCTGTACAAGGAAATACCCGAAAGATTATGAGCTGATTTTTCTTCAGAAAATTTGCAGTCCAGAAAGGAGTGTCAATTATATATTCAAAGTGCTGAAAGGGAAAATCCTACAACCAGGGATACTCTAGGAGAAATAAAGAACTCCTCAGATGAGAAAGACTAAAAGAGTTTGTCAATATAAAAATATATCTAAAAATATATCTCCAGCTACATCTTCCATCAGATTTCTCACTCCAGTTTGTGTTTTACTCAATATTTGCAAATATTTTGTCGTTTCAGGTCTTCTTGGCTCTGCACATTTTGACTGAGTTAGAGATTAAAAGCTTTACAAGAATGACGTGTAAAGTCAGACCACAATTTTTCTAGCAGATATTTGATACTTAAGTACAGCCTGGTTCTATTTCTTAGTTATTACGAATGATGCTAACTTAAACATTTGCATACAAGCTTTTGTATGAACACATATATTCATTTCTCTTTTATATATTGGTATATCTAGGTGTAGAATTGTTGGGTCATATAGTAACTAGCAGATTGTTTTCCTAAACAGATGTACCATTACAAATAATTCTAACTTGTCCTTTCTAACATTCATCTATTAATCCTTTCTAATATTTCTAATTCCATCTTTTAATTATAGTCATCCTAGTGAGTGTGAACTGGTATTACTGCAGTTTTNTATGAACATATATATTCATTTCTCTTTTATATATTGGTATATCTAGGTGTAGAATTGTTCGGTTATATAGTAACTAGCAGATTGTTTTCCTAAACAGATGTACCATTACAAATAATTCTGACTTGTCCTTTCTAACATTTATCTATTAATCCTTTGTAATATTTCTAATTCCATCTTTTAATTATAGTCATCCTAGTGAGTGTGAACTGGTATTACTGCAGTTTTTATTTATATTTCCCTATTGGTTACTGATATTGAGCACTTTATGTGTCTCATGTATGTGTATTTGCTTTGGAGAAATATCTATTCTAATGTTTTTCAGTTTTTCAATTGAGTTATATGTATTTTTATTGTTATAATGTAAGGGCTTTCCATTTCTAATAAGAAACTAATGTAATCTAGATATTTTATATATTAGTCTCTTATCAGAAATATGACTTGAAAATATTTTCTCACATTCAGTGGATTATCTTTTCTCTTCTGAATAGTGTCTACTGAGGGCTTCCNGAGAGGAGAGAAGAGATAAAGGCACAGCAAAGACAGCGTGGAAGGAGCATTCAGGAAGAAAATGCTGGGGGGATGCCAAATAGCACAGCTGTTAGGAATCTAGTACTCAGCTCTCCTGCCTCAGATAGTTTTGAGGGACTGAATACAACTTGGTTTTACCCACCCGATTCATCAGGGGACTCCCCGAGCTTTTGGAGCAAGGTCAGGAGAAAACACAGAAAGCTACACTAATCATTCCTTCTCGGTGGTTAATTTAACAAAGGGTGTGCACCTGCAAAGCAGCAAGGACACTCCCAATTACTGCCTTAAAATAGTCCAGCTTTTAAAAAATTTCCTTGCTTCCTTTTTATCTTTGACAAAGTGTGACCCTGAGGGGAATGTGTCTTCTTTCTGGTCACAGCCACTATGACATCTCAGTCTACAAAGGGGGCTCCGTGACCTGTGCCTGCTGAGCCCTAGTAGCTATGGACAGGACCCTGAACTGAATTCCAAATTTCTCCCTCTGTGTAAGACTCAGGATATTATGCTAAATGAAATAAGCCAGACAGAGAAGGACAAATGTATGTCTTTGTATGACATCACCTATATGTGGAATCTAACAGATATACAAACCAGTGAATATAACAAAACAAGAGGCAGATTCATAGATAAATAGGCAACAAGCTAGTGGTTACCAGTAGGGGGAGAGTGGCAGGGAGGGACAAGATGGGGGATGGGGAATAAGAAGTACAAACTATTAGGTATAAAATAAGCTAGAATGATATCTAGTACGACACAGGGAACATAGCAAACATTTTATATTAACTATAAATGGAGTGTAACCTTTTAAACTGTGAATCACTGTTGGAAAATTCCATAGACAGAGAAGCTTGTTGGGCTACAGTTCAAGGGGTCACAAAGAGTTAGACATGACGGAAGACACACATTGTATATGTTATAGGTGTACATCAACCGTATTTCAATAAAAGAATTCTTAAGAAAAAAAATTTTTATTGGATCAGTTTTCTGGGCCTATTTAGAAGTTTACACACACACACACACACACACACACCACATACACACACAATCTTTTTAAAATTTGATGGTACCATGATCCCTCCTCTCTCTATCACCATTCCTGGAAAGATTTGCCTTCTATATCAGGATTTTTTTTTTTTTTTTTTACCTCTGTCACTAGTTACCCACTGAGATCTAGGTAGGTACACTAATGATAATAAAAGCAGCTAATATTTACCAAGAACTTCTTCTCTGGCAAGCACGAAGGGCTTTATTATCTCATTTTATCCTCATAGTCTGTAAGTAAGTGTTAGTATCTATAGACAATTATTTCCTGCACTATGACAGAACAGGGGTCCTGAAAAGCTTCTTCTGTAAGACACCCAGAAATGACTCAGATTATAACAGATCAACTTGTCAATGCAACTCTAGAGGACTGAAAACAACACAGAAGAAGCTGAAGGCCAGGGTGGTAAGCAAGCCCAGTGGTTTTAGTTGCCCTGGGATGTAGGCTGTTTTCCCCAACCAAGGAGTTTGGATTTTAATAGTCATTTGGAAAGGAAGGCCGAGGCTTGAACTAACTCCAGATAAAAAGCTAGAACTTAAATGCCTATATTAGGGGAAAAGAGCAGAGGGGAGCAGAAAAAAACTGATTTAAGCATCCATGTTGAGAAGTTAACCACGAATTAAATCCCAAGAAAGTAACAAAGAGCAAAAATTAACAAACACATGCAAGCAAGCTGAAGCTAGAGCCCTTGAAGATGTACAACTTCAGTGGATAGAGGGGACTTGAAAAAAATGCTGTCCACAAAGGGAGACCGCAGAGAAACTTGCCTGTCTTGTCTTCATCCTGAATTAAGGACCAAAGGCTCTGGGAATTCATAAACATGGGCCTCTCCAGCTCAGACTGGAGCAGGCAAGCAAATAAATAAGCATAAAAGAAGTCCCTGGTTGGCAAGACCCCAGAGCCTCTGATGCAAAGCATACCGTCCACACTAGCTTCCCCCACTCACCATCAGGAGAAGGGGCCCCGAAGACTGTCGACTCCACTCACGCCTGCAGTCCTCGGTATCCATTTCCACACCTATCCTTTATAAGTGTGGGCTCTCAAAGTGTGATGCTGGAATAATCACCTGCATCAACATCACCTGGAACTTGTTAGAAATGCAAATCCCTGGGGCCCGGCTCAGCCCTCCCTGAACCAGGCGCTCTGGGGTGGCTACCAGCACTCTGTTTAACAAGCCTTCCAGCTGATTCTGATACACTCAGTTTGAGAACTTTATACCCATTCTTCCTCCTGCTGGGGAAGAAGAAAATCTTCTTCTACCCTTCTAGGTTTTTCTGACTGGTCTAATAATTAAAGTGACGTAAGACAGATTAACAGGAGAAAATAAAATTTTAACAAAGGGTTCAAGAAAGATAAAGTGAACTCTATACGCCATCCTGAGCTAAGGAATAGGATGGAGTCCTGGGTCTTCCAAGGCCAGAGAGAGTCAAAAACAGGATGATAAAAAAAAGAGCAGATTTCTGGTAATTAGATGTTTGCCTGGCCACAGACATGGGACCGCTTTGATAAAACTAATCTCTAGTAGTAACTCTTTTTGTAGGAAAAGTCTCGAGTTTCCCTGACTCTGGGAAAGACTGAAGGCAAAAGAAGAGAGCCGCAGAGGATGAAGTGGTTAGATAGCATCACTGACTCAATGGACATGAATTCGAGCAAACTCTAGGAGAGTGGAGGACAGGGGAGCCTGAACAACAATAACCCTTTTTGTGGGGAAAAAAATCTCCAGTTTAAATTCTTTTAGGTAGTTAAGGGAGACGCAGTTGTTTTCTCTAGAGTCCACAAGATTTTCGCTTACCTTCAGCTAACAATAATCCGTGTGTCAAAATATCACACATTGAGGAGGTCTATTCTAAATCCCTACATTCCCAAGGACTGCCATCAAGACAGGCATATTCAATAAATTACAGTAAGACTGGGAATAATCACTCTAGATCCTAAGTATATCCTTATGACTACCAAATCTTAAACATAATTTTCAGATTACCAAACAGAGATTTTATTTATTTTTTTGGTTCTGAAACCTGGGAAAAAATTTTATGTTTAAAGCAGTAGAACATATATGAGTCATTCTTTTCACATTTTATATAATAAAACAGTAGACCCTTTAAACAAGTAGAGTTTCAGCTTTAAAAATGAAATCTCACATGATTATTTATAACCTATTTATGTAATAATTAACATATGACTGAAAGATACCAATTACTTTCACATGAATAGAGCACCATTTACATAAATTATAATGCTAATAATCTTCTATTTTCAGTCTACAATTTGGGTGTATGTGCTGTATTTTTACTTTTCTTTTAGAAAAGAACCACTCTCCTTAAATAGAATGAGTATTCCATTGTTTGAATACACAAATAGTTTTGAAATTAGGACATCTTGGTTGGGACACAACTAAATCATCTGGTCATCTCTACTTCCTCATATTTTGAGTTATTAATTCTTATATACCAGTGTTCAGAGTGTTTATTTCAACTTTATGCAGGTTTGAAATGATGATAGACATCATTAAAATAAGAACTTTTATTTCATGAACTCTATGACATCATCTATTTCATATTGTTGTTTCATCAGAAAATATGTTCCATAAACTTCTCCAGGTCATACTGTAATAAAGACTTATTGTCTTATTGCTTAAGCCAGAATGTTGGGATCCTGGGGGTCAGGAGGTCCTGGGGAGTTCTGTGTTGGCAGAACTGCTACAAACTGGAATTTATTTGCTCCGTTCTGCGACTCTAGAATTTAAGTGGATACTTTATTTAAAAACGATCAGTTCCTGGTACAAGCTGTACACCTGTAATTATTTACAATAAAACATTCCAATCAAGTGATAAGAGCTTTTATGTCTATCATGCTAAGCATGTCTCATTTCAAGATTTTAGACCAATGTAATCAGTGATCAGAATAACCTTTCTAAAAGTTAAAGTATAGTTGTCATAATATGTTAGTTTCCTGGAATATGGCAAAGTAATTCAGAAACATATATGTATATATTCTTTTTTCAGATCTTTTCCATTATATGTTATTATGAGATATTGAATATAGTTTCCTGTGCTGTACAGTGGGTCCTTTCTTCTTTTATATATAGAATGTGTATCTGCTAATTTCAAACTCCTAATTTATCCCCCACCCCTTTCCTCTTTGGTAACAATAAGTCTGTTTTCTATATCTATGTGTTTTTTTGTAAGTTCATTTGTATCTTTTTAAAGATTCCACATATAAGTGATATCATATAATATTTGTCTTTCTATGACTTACTACCCTTAGTATGATCATCTCAAGGTCCGTCTATGTTGCTGCAAATGCCATTATTTCATTCTTTTTTATGGCAGAGTTTTATTCTATATTGTGTATATGTGTGTGTATGTGCATATGTCTTGGCTACTGTAAATATTACTATGGATATTTGGGTGCATATCTTTTCAAATTAGAGTCTTCTGGATATGTTCCCAGGAGTGGAATTGCTGGATCATATGGTAATTCTATTTTTTGCTTTATTTAAGGATCCTCTATAATGTTCTCTATACTGGCTGTACCAATTTACATTCCTCCAATAGTGTAGGAGGATTCTCCTTTCTCTACACCCTCTCTAGCATTTTTTGTTTATAGACTTTTTGATGATGGCCACTCTGATTGGTATGAAGTGATACCTTATTGTAGTTTTGATTTGGATTTCTCTAATGATTAGTGATACTGAGCATATTTTCATCTGCCTATTGATCATCTATATGTCTTCTTTGGAGAAAGGCAGAATGACCATTCCTCGCATCAATAGTTAAGCACAGTGGCAGAGTTTATTGGCACATATATGATAGATGTAAGAGCAAACTGCCCAGGGTGGAGAAAGTGCTTCTAAGCATGCTGTCTGCATTGCCCAAGCACTCTCTGCTAATGACTAAATTTCGACCTAAGTCCCCTTACCCCACGTCTCCCATCCTTTTCTCCCTTAGTTGCCTCAGATATATACTTGACTCTCCAGACCCAAAAGTTAGAACTTGTGTTCTTGACAGAAGGTGTCTGAACCAGCCCCATCATTCCATCTCAGCTGACAGAAGGACAAGTCATCTTAGAAAACGGCTCCAGCTCTACTGCCAGAGGCATACTCATGCCATACACATCACCCTCCCCAATATCAATATTACCTTCATTGCTTTTTCCATACCCACCAACACTAACCTTTGCATCAATATTTCAATGGGTCACGGACATTAATACAATGGTTACCTCAAATGCCATCATTATTTTAGGAAGTTGCATGGTTATGTTGGAAAAAGAAAAAAAGCTCTGAGATCAGGGTGAAATACTTTCAAATCACAGTTCTAGCTCTCATCATTTATGGGAGCTTGGGCAAGTTCCTCATTTTGAATGTTTTTCCTCATCTGTAAATAATGGGGACCATACCTTCTTCATATGGTATTTACAAAGATTAAACAAGGTCAAGTATGTACAGCATCTAGTATAGGAGTGGCTCCTAGTAGATGTCCAACACATGTTGGTATTTTTGGTATACTATGGTACTCAATAAACACAGAACATGTCACAATGAATAATTGAATGAACAAACTTTCCTTGGAGAGAAAAAGGAACCAGATGTTTTCAAGGAATATTTTATTTAGACAGAAGGCTTTCAAACATTTAATTGTTATTGTTTGTTTTTTTTTGTTAGTGGCAAAACCCTTTCTTCAAGTAAAGTGAAAGTGAAAGTGTTAGTTGCTCACTCGTGTCTGACTCAATGTGACCCCATGGACTGTAGCCCACCAGACTCCTCTGTCCATGAGATTCTCCAGGCAAGAATACTAGAGTGGGTAGCCATGTCCTTCTCCAGAGGATCTTCTCGACCCAGGAATCGAATCCGGGGTCTTCTGCATTGCAAGCAGACTCTTTACCATCTGAGTCACCAGGGAAGCCCCTTTTTCAAGAAAAATCATATGCAAAAGAACGAACAAAATTATGTGGAACCCAGATAAAGGATACAACAAAATTTAGTTTTGAGAATATAGTCTATATCTGTAGTGTTAACTCTTTTGCATATGATTTTATGAAGGGGGCAAATGCATCTGAAAGTTAACACTGAAAATAAGAAAAATGGAGCTTCTTCAGTTAGAGTAAGGCTGAGGGTCTGCATCCCTCTACTCAGATGCATTTGTCTCCTTCATCAAATACCAGATCACCTTTGCCCTGAGACTCCAAAAAGTGCAGTTTGAAGCCACGAAGCTATACTATATTCTCAAAACTAAATTTTGTTATATCCTTTATCTAGGTTCCATGTATTTTTGTTAGTGTTATTTTCTGTTTGTTAATAACATAAATGAAATCTCTGTCATTATATCTTCTGACTTGTTTTGTTGTTGATAACCTAGGAAAGCTGCCTTTGTAGATAAATAAATTCTCTTAAAAATTCTTTAAATATATCAGTTTACTCTCTTGCGGTTTTCTTAGTACATAATCACATTGGTTGCAAAAGATGATTTTTAGCTTGTCCTAGCCAATATTTTCAGAGAAGGCAATGGCACCCCACTCCAGTACTCTTGCCTGGAAAATCCCATGGACGGAGGAGCCTGGTAGGCTGCAGTCTGAGGTCGCTAAGAGTCAGACACGACTGAGCGACTTCACTTTGACTTTTCACTTTCCTGCACTGGAGAAGGAAATGGCAACCCATTCCAGTGTTCTTGCCTGGAGAATCCCAGGGACGGGGGAGCCTGGTGGGCTGCTGTCTATGGGGTCGCACAGAGTCGGACATGACTGAAGTGATTTAGCAGCAGCAGCAGTAGCAGCCGCCAATATTTTAATCTCTTATTTGTTTCATGTTTCAGTGTATGCACTAGACCTGAAAATAATGTTATTTTTAAATGGTCCTGGTATATATCCTTGTTTAGATCTTGATTTTAATTAGCTTTCTTTTGGACCAATTATTCTCTATTTTGTTGCTGGAGTCCCAACCCTCTAAGATTCTGATTTAATTTGTCTGGGATAGATTACAAGCTTCAGTAGGTTATGAAAGCTCTGGTAACTTTTACATTCTGAGAATCGAGACCCCTGAGCTCCAGGTATTTTACCAGGAAGTATGTTGGCTGCTTATTTAATGTAGATATTCCTTATTATGATTAGGAAGGATTTGCTAGCCTACACATCTGAGATATTTTTGTTGTTTGTTTATTTGAGGCTTTTTCATTTGTTTAGAAACAGTGTTGCAATTATTTGTTTAGATGACTGCATTATATATACATATATATGTATATATACATGTATATTCTTATGGTATATATGTATATTTGTATATTTATATCAAAGTGATGAATAAAACATCTTTGCATTTATTTCTACATTAAACTTGACCATGGTGGGTAATCCCCTTATCATTTTATTGAATTCAGTTTGCATTTATATTTACAATGATGTATTTCTAGGTATTCTTTGTCCTACTTTAGTAATGATAACAACAAAAATAGCCTGTTTAAGAAGTATTTATCTTCCAGAAACTGTTTGAAATCCCTTCTATGATTATTTCATTTATTTTTCAGTCTCACATATAAGAAAACTGAAGCACAAAAGGCTTGGACTTTCTGCCCCCACTCAAAGAGCTCAGGGCATGGGAGAGCCAGGATTGAATGGATAAGAAAGCTGTGGCACATATACACAATGGGATATTACTCAGCCATTAAAAAGAATACATTTGAATCAGTTCTAATGAGGTGGATGAAACTGGAGTCTATTATACAGAGTGAAGTAAGTCAGAAAGAAAAACACCAATATAGTATACTAACACACATATACATATGGAATTTAGAAAGATGGTAACGATAACCCTATGTGTGAGACAGCAAAAGAGACACAGATGTATAGAACAGTGTTTTAGACTCTGTGGGAGAAGGTGAGGGTAGGATGATCTGAGAGAATAGCATTGAAACATGTATATTATCATATGTGAAACAGATCGCCAGTCCAGGTTCGATGCATGAGACAGGGTGCTCAGGGCTGGTGCACTGGGATGACCCAGAGGGATGGGATGGGGAGGGAGGTGGGAGAGGGGTTCAGGATGGGGAACACATGTACACCCATGGCTGATTCATGTCAATGCATGGCAAAACCAATACAATATTGTAAAGTAATTAGCCTCCAATTAAAAAAAAAAAAGAATCTGAAGGAACAGCATTCTAGACAGAGGAGATGGGAAGAGCAAAGGTTCAGGGACAGGAAAGAGCTTCAAAAAAAAAAAAAAAGAATTCCAGTAGAATATTAGGAGCACTCTTAGCCCTTTCGTGTGCCTCCTGTGTGAGCTTGAGGAGCAGACAAGTTCCTTAACCTCTTATTTCTTCAGTTTGCTTATGGGTAAAATGAGGTTAATACTTACCCCTCTTTTGCGGGGTTGTTAGAAGAATTGCCTGAATTAACGTTCATGAGGTGCCCAGAACTATGCCTGACACTGAGTAAGGACCACATGAGTGTCTGTTAAATAGATCCTAGCCAGGCTAACTGGTTGCAGGTCTTACCCATTACCTCTTTGGACTCAGGGTTATGCCCACTTAAAAATGCCTGGAGCACCTTTCACTCTCTTGCTAGTTTTTCTTAAATCAGTTTTAGTCATTTACATTTTCTCCCACATCATTCATTTTCTATTTTATTAGCATTAGGCACATAAATTTTTTTCAATAATAAAAATTCTATACTGTAATCAGTTTTTACTCATTTTGTTTATTTGAATTTTCTGTTTATAAAGACTAGTTTTGATTACAGTGATTTTATTTTGGTTGTTGTAAAAAATAGTCTTTGAATTGATCTATAGTGCTATCAATTTTCTGTTTTATAAATAGTTGATTTCTGGTTTTTTTATATCTATCTTGAGCAAAAGGTTTCATTTATCTCATTTTAATCCAACACCATTACTCTTTCTCTGTGTGGCTTTGATCACATCAATAATTTTTTTAGTTGTGCTATTTCTAATCAACCTCTTTTGAGGTGTTACCTCAATTATTTTGTTCACCCTTTGTCAGCCCCTTTTTTCAGTCAGATTTATTCCCTCCCTATCTGCCCCTTCAGGCTACTGTCTCCTCTAGGGACTCTCTTCTAAAACATGTATTCTCTTGACTCAATTTATCTCCTTCCAACATATGGTGATTATATATAATTGCAATGATGGCGGGGAGATTAGATTTTTTCATTCATTTTTCTGAACCAGTTACATAATCCAGGCTCACAAAGGGACCATTGATAGTTTTCCCATACAAACAAGAAGTAATTAGAAAACATAATCAAAGAGCTGGTGCCATTAAATCTAACAGAAGAAAAAGGAGAAGGAAAGGGAAAAAGAAAAAGAGGAGGAAGGTGGGAAGGAAGGCAGGCAGGAAGAAATAAACTTAAGAAACATGCAGAAACTGTATAAAGAAGACTTTCACAAAACTAAAAATCTGAGTGACATTAACAATAAAAACAGCTTGAACAGAAATGGAGAGCTATTCCTTGTATTGGAATAGAAAAAGCTAATATTGTAAGAACATCAATTTTCTCTAAATTAATATGTAAATTTGTTGCAACCCCAAGAAAATATTAATTGATTTTTAAAATTAGACCAGCTGGTTTTAAGCTTTTTTCTAAATATCAAATTCAAACAGCCAGAAAAAAATTTCTGAAAGGAAGCATAAGGAATTAGAGGCCAAGTTCTACCAGCTAATGAAGTATTACAAAGCAAATGTGATTAAGCTACATGAATGAGTCAGGAGAGAGAATCCAGAACTAGAATCAAATGCAGATGCAAATTTAGTGTATGACAAAGGTGACATTTCAAAGCAAATGCATTATTCAAAGAACAGTAATAATGAAACTGATCATAGAATTATAACACTTTCTTCTTATAAACGTTGTAATTCTTATTATAATGTTTTATACTTATATGTCATAACATTTGTTATGTTACACATTTTTACATAAAAGAACCTGTAAATTCCTAGGAGAAAGGAAAATTATTTTTATATTGTGAATTAAGAAAGATCTTATTAGTATTGGGGCTTCCCAGGTAGCTCAGTGGTGACAAATCTACCTGCCAATGCAGGAGGTGCAGGAGATTCAGGTTTGATCCCTGAGTCAGGAAGATCCCCTGCAGGAGGAAATTGCCACCCACTCCAGTATCCTTGCCTGAAAAATTCCATGGACGGAAGTACCTGGCAGGGTTGCAAAGCATCCTACATGATTAATTGAGCACACACATGCCTCTACTGCTGTACATCTGGTAATGTTTACTGAGCCCTTACCGCCAAAGTCTTTTTAAACATTTTGCTGCTGCTAAGTCACTTCAGTCGTGTCCAACTCTGTGCGACCCCATAGACAGCAGCCCACCAGGCTCCCCCATCCCTGGGATTCTCCAGGCAAGAACACTGGAGTGGGTTTCCATTTCCTTCTCTAAGTAAAGTCACTCAGTCGTGTCCAACTCTTCGCGACCCCATGGACTACAGCCTACCAGGCTCCTCCATCCATGGGATTTTCCAGGCGAGAGTACTGGAGTGGGGTGCCATTGCCTTCTTCGTTTAAACACTTTATGTATATTTATTTATTTGATCCTCACACTATGTTATCATCCCCATCGACAAAAGAGAAAGTAAAGCACAAGAAGCTGAAGGAAAGTCGGCTCTTGACCGTATGGCTCAAGAGGGGCAGAGTGGAAGTACATACATAGCCAGATAGTTTCACTCTAGAGTTTGTGTGCTCAACCACCATAAGCTTGTTGTCTAAGCAACTGACAAGCCACCTGGAAAAGCAATAAAGATGGAACCCAGTGATGGTCCAGCTTCTGGGCTTAATTCATCCTTAGTCTTGAAAGATGGGCAGTATCTGACTGCATATGCTCACAGATCACTGCTGCTGTTACAATGTCACAGATCACAGTTCACTGCTAGCAGGTATAAAATGTCTAACTTGTGATACAGGGTAGCAGAATGACTGGTAGCAGAGAAATTGTGCCCAAGAAGTAAGAATCATGTGATAAGAAGTGTTAAGAATGGCAGTTTAACAACCTGGTGAAGTAAGCATGCTGGACGTGGCAGGACTGCACCCTGCAAATACAAACACCACCACAAAGCACCCATGTGTCTTCCACAAAGAAGAGGAGCAAGCACACCTAACATCTGCATGCCTAATGGTGCATGGCATGCTTTGTTCAAAATCTGTCTATTGTGTAGGTCACAGTCTTAAAGAGGAAAATCACAGAGATTGGTGTTCAAGTCCATGAAACCAAAACTTAGATTTAATACCTAAACTAATTGCAGCTTCAGCCTTCCCTAGAAATGTATTCTTAATCAAGCAGTTTGGAATTTTCCAGTCAGCACCAATGAGGTAATTTGTCATATAGGCTGGCCTTCTCCAGCCCCTTCCAGAAAAAGAAGAGATAATCTGCAGGAGATAATCCTGGTCTGTCCCCCCCCCAAAAGAAGAAGTCTTGGCCCCAAATTACCCTTCTTTTTCTTTTGTTAATGACGTCCTTGCCCTACTCTCCTTTCTATAAGTCTTCCATTTTGTATCCTTCCTAGGAGACCTGTTGTTCAGTAGGTAGGATGCTAACTGATTCATGAGTCCCCTAATAAGCCAATTAGAGCTTCAAGTTACTTGGCTGAATTGTGTTTTTTATTAAAACACAATTTCACTACAAATAGTAAACTACAAGTTCTGTAGGGTTTATGTATCAGGGGGCTTATTTTTATCAAACCCCCAACGCAGTTCTCCACAGAATCATTTCAATTCTTATCTCACTGCTTACCCCAAATTAAATTCCAGATGAAGAAAGATTTCGGATATAAATCAATTTATAAAGGTCTGGGAGAAAACATGGTAAAATTATTCTTAATATTCAGAGTGAGATGGATCTTTCCAAAACCCAAACATTATGCTCAGATGTTATGATGAAAAACGATCATTTTTACTATCTTAAAATTTAAAATTTTTGTATAGAAAAAAATAAAGTCAAAATGTAAATGAAATTTAGGGAAAATATCTGTACCACTGGCAACAGACAAAAGACTAATGTCCATAATACATTAAAAGCTTTAAAAAGCTTAAAACAAACAAACAAACAAATGCATTACAAAACAAAACAAACACCAGTGGAATGAACAGAGGACAGACAAGAAGCGCACTAGAAAAGAAATATAAATGGCTTAACAAATATAAGAAGATGGTCAACGTCATAATTTAGAAAGCAATTTAAAATAAAAATGAAACACCACTATTCATCTATTGGACAAAAATCTTTGCTAATGCACAATATTGTTGAGGGAAGAGGAAGGAGACACTTTAAAACACTGAGTAGATTAACTGGTACCTCTTCTTTGGAGGGCAATTAAACATGGTCACAGTAATAATAATAGCACTAGCTTTGTTGACTTAAAGGAAAACACACAACAGGAGAGTTGTGAGCTTAAGTGTTATTCAGGTTCGTTCTGAAGACTATCAGCTCAGTTCACTTGCTCAGTCGTGTCTGACTCCTTGCGACCCCACGAACTGCAGCACGCCAGGCTTTCCTGTCCATTACCAACTCCCAGAGCTTACTCAAACTCATGGAGATGGCTACTGAGTAGCTCAGAGTAAACTGCTCCAAGTAGGAGAGGAGTTGCTGCTGCTGCTATGTCACTTCAGTCGTGTCTGACTCTGTGAGACCCCATAGACGGCAGCCCACCAGGCTCCCCCGCCCCTGGGATTCTCCAGGCAAGAACACTGGAGTGGGTTGCCATTTCCTTCTCCAATGCATGAAAGCGAAAAGTGAAAGTGAAGTTGCTCAGTCGTATCCGACTTGTAGAGACCCCATGGACTGCAGCCCACCAGGCTCCTCCATCCATGGGATTTTCCAGGCAACAGTACTGGAGTGGGATGCCATTGCCTTCTCTGTGGAGAGGAGTAGGGGAGGAGAAATAGGAGAGGAGCCAGTAGATGTGTATGTTTTTGGCTAGAAAATACATGCAGTCATATTAAAATACGAGCACGCTGTGGCTGTTTAGTCACTAAGTTGTGCCTGCCTCTTCTGTAGCCTGCCAGCTCCTCCATCCATGGCATTTCCCTAGCAAGAATACTGGAGTGGGTTGCCATTCCATACATCTTGGTAAATGCTTACTGCTAATCACAAAGAACCATATCTCAAGTGAATAATTAGTGCTTTTCTCTATATAGGAAGATGCAAGAACCTGGGGTTATTGATATCCTTCCAAAGATATGCATCTTAACTCTCTAGGGCCTTTATCTAAAGCATAAAGTGCCCTATCCTGTTTTCCATCCTGAATTGCTCCCAGGGGCAGGTGAAATGTCCTGGGTGAATGCAGCATGTTGTGACTCAACCCTAGCAGAACTGGGTGATGAGTGACACCTTTTTTTTTTTTTCCCCCCACAGCTTACAGTCAGTTCAGTCAGTTCAGTTGCTCAGTCGTGTCTGACTCTTTGAGACTCCATGAACCGCAGCACGCCAGGCCTCCCTGAACATCACCAACTCCCAGAGTCCACCCAAACCCATGTCCATTGAGTCAGTGATGCCGTACAACCATCTCATCCTCTGTTGTCCCCTTCTCCTCCTGCCCTCAATCTTTCCCAGCATCAGGGTCTTTTCAAATGAGTCCACAGCTTACACTTATTGAGAATTTACTATAATGGATAGACTGTGGTCTGTGTGCTTAGATATTTTCATTCATACACTCCTCATAACAACCAAATGAAGTGGCTTCCATTGTTATCCCTCTGAGAACACTGAGGCACTTAAAGACTGAGAAACTTGAAAAACAACAGGTTCCTACTATATAGCACAGGCAACTATATTCAATATCCTGTGACAAATCATAATGGAAAAGAATATGATAAAGAATATATATATGTGTAAATGAGTCACTTTGCTGCACAGAAGAAAATAGCACAACATTGTAAATTAACTATGCTTCAAAATTTTTTTTTAAAAAGCAAAGAAGATAAATGAATCATATTGGAAGGGGAAAAAAATATTAAG
This sequence comes from Neotragus pygmaeus, assembly GCA_006410875.1. Taxonomy (NCBI): domain Eukaryota; kingdom Metazoa; phylum Chordata; class Mammalia; order Artiodactyla; family Bovidae; genus Neotragus; species Neotragus pygmaeus. The sequence goes on along the minus strand of SJYV01034421.1, from coordinate 126,018 downwards.
ACATGTTCAAGATCACATGTCTAGTAAATGGAGAAGCTGGATTCAAACTGAAAAAGTCTGAAAAATCCAGTTTATAATGCCAAGCTTGACAATGTCCATAAAAATTTAAAATGTTTAAACCTATTATCTGTACCTATTTGTGAAAATTAGTAATACAGCACATAAAAGAATATAACTATCAAGGTAAAAGTGTATTTCTCTCCCACGTAAATAAAGTCCAGTCCAAAATTGGTAGGACAGCTCAATTATATGAAGTGCTTAGGAATCTGTTTTTTTTTTTTTTTCCCAGCTCATCTCTCACCCCCCAAAGGGTGTGGCTCTAGAGCTCATAGTCCAAGGCAGGAGGTGAATTACAGGAAGGAATAAATAATAAAGGACAAAGGCACCATCACTTCCTCTTACATTGCTTTGGCTGCAAGGGAGGCTGAGAAAGGTCTTAATTCTGAGCAGCCACAGGCACAGCTAAGTATCAGTAATAAGTCCAGAAGATCAGAGGAATGGATATCAAAGGGTCTCTTTCCTTCCTATTGACACCACAATTCTAGTTCTAGGAAAATTTCCAACAGATGAAAGGCATATTTATTCAAAAACTTACTAGACTGATTATTCTCTACCTATCCTTCCGGATACATTTTTGACTCTGCTCTGCCTGCCTGTGTCACCCCCATGAATCAGCATCATTTGGGCTTCCTTGTCCACTAGATTCCACTTATATTCAGCAGGTACATGAGTAAGAAACCAGAGAGCAAGAGGAGAGCACAGTCAGGATATTTACTCTGATGGCTGCAGTTCCGGCAGTGGCTGCACTTCCCAGTCTGTGGCCACAGCCCCAGTTTGGTGGCCTCTCTTGCAGGGCTAAGGGCCCACTGGCTTCTACCAACACTGCTCCCTCCCCTTGTCCTTTCATGCCTAGGGGAGGTAAAGACTTCTCACTGTTGCCTGTTCCTGACAACTTAACCATGTATTATTTGGTCCATTAATCCTGCCAGCACCTGTGTCAACAGTCCCTCCATCAAATTCTCTTCAGATAAGCTTTGGATGTACCATCTGCTTCCTCCTGGACCCTGATACAATATGTACAAGGATTTTCATTGCCACATTGCTTCAAATTGTAATAGACTAGAAACAAATTAAATATTCATCAATAGGGGTATGAGTAAACACATATAGTACAACCAGAGTAGAAATATTATATAGCAGTTTAAAAAATAATGTCTCACTGTATATACTGAAAATTCTAAGAGGGTCAATATCATGTTATATATTTTTATCACAAATAAAAAGTAGGTTTCCAGGAGCTAATATGGAGAGCTCTTGACGATAAGATGTTACCAAGTACTTTTAAAATATAGATATAAATATATATTTAAGTAGACATGTGGATAATAGTGGTGACTTCTGGAGGGCTAGAGAGATTTACTAAATATTTTTTTGATACTCTATGAATTTTTACCATGTATCTATTATATTACCGTTAAAAGAGACTAGTTAGGGAAAAAAATCATTGCTTTCTTTAGGGCACATATAGGGAAATGTAGGACTAGGATGGTAATACTCCTTTGATAATTCATTATTTAACTAGAACTCCAACTTCCTCTCCTCTCCACTCTCTGTCCTCCCTTTCATCCTCTTCCCATATAGGGCCACACTGAGGACCTGTTGCAGAAACCAGTACTTGAGAAACCAAGCACCACATTGGGAGAATTGGAGAACTCAGGGCCCAGAGGAGTTAACACTTCAAGCTCTGAGCCCTGAACAAATGGGTTACAGAGTTTTTATACACAGACAGGCATGATTAAGTGGGTTTGAGGGTTTGCAGGGGCTGGGCGATTGCAAAGAGCAGGACAAGGGTGAGTGAGATAAGCTCCAGTTCCTAGTATTGTGAGTCTCCACTTTCTGAGTGATACATGATCCAGACTTTGCAAGGAGCAAGCTGAGTTACAGAGGCAGAAGAAGCAGGAGGTTATGCAAAATTTTAACTTTTCCTCTTCAGACCCTCCTTCTAAGAAAAGGCAGCACCTCATCCTCTTAGGGCTGGAGTGGTTCTTATTGTGACTCTCCCAGGTAGCCATTGCTCTGACCTCGGTCAAGATTTTCTGTGATCCAGAATCTCCTTACTTGCTTACTGTTCTTTAACCTTTCAAGGACTGGTCTCTTAAGAATTAAATTGCCTTTCAGGTTTCCAGAAAAAAAAATCTTATTCTAGATTTATAGCTCTTGGAATGTGGTGAATTCTACTAAGATTAATCAAAAGGATCTTGAAAATCTGATTTTACTCAAGGCTGAATTCAAAAGCACTGGGGTTTTGGTGTGGCTTTTGTCTTTGGATCCCATTCCTTCCCTCACTTATTGACTTAGCATCAATTTCAAACACGTGTGTTACCCAAAAAACTGGGTTCACCCCTTGGTGAGTGTCAAGACAAAAGACATAATCAAGCCAAAGATCAGGAAAAGGAAGGATTTTTTACTTGAGCAAGTAAGGAGGACACCAGAGAGCTTTCCCAAAGCAATGTCTATCTGAATAGCAAAACTGGGGAAAGTTACAAGGTTACATGCTTATTCATGAAGGGGGTTAGAGCAGTGTGTGCATGTTCATGAAGGGACTTGAGCAGAGGAAAATTCTGCATAGAGTTGGGGCAAAGGTCAACAGAGTCCAAGCTTTAGATGACTGAAGCCATGAGGGTCAGAAAAGGTCAACATCGTCATCCCTTAGGTTCCAGTTGACCTTTCAAGGGGGATTTAAATTCTGCAAAACAGCTCAAGAAAGTGCTTCAGGCTAATCTTTACCACTGAAACAGAACTGGGAGTCTTTACAACTGATTTTTTATCTTTGCTATTGTTCCTTCTTTTGCCTGGTAACAGAGGTTTGTTCTTTATTCCTTTAAGATCATTATTTCTGGTACCTTTCAGGAAGATCCCCTGGAGAAGGAAATGGTAACCCACTCCAGTATTCTTGCCTGGAAAATCCCATGGACGGAGAAGCCTGGTAGGCTACAGTCCATGGGGTCGCAAAGAGTCAGACACGACTGAGCAACAACTTCACTTTCAAAGGGTAAGCATTATAGCCAAGCTTAGATCACAAAATGGTATAGGCCAAAATGGCTTCTCTAATGTCAGAAAGCTACATCTGGTTCTTTTCCTTCAGGTCCTTCAGGGACCTTCCTACCCTATCTGCATATACCTTCTCTGTTCCAAAACTCTAGGAAATGTCATCAGTTAAGAAAATGAATGAATCCTGTCCTAGAGAGATTAAGTCTTATGGAGGGGACAAAAGTGTAAGAGGTGCCAAGAGAAGAGAAAATGGAGATGAGGGTCAGGGCTCAGAGACAGTGGCTGATTGTAATCAGAGACCAGAATGGGTGACTAGAAGGACTTCCTAAGACTGTGAGATGGGGTGATGAGGTGGTGGTAACAAAAGATGGTAAGGGTGCTCTGGGAAGACAAGTGAAAAGGAAGAGCAATTAAAACAGCAGAAGCAATGCAACTTGAAGCAAGACACTTAACTGTAACTTAAAACTGTTGATTTAAAGATTAAAACAGGAAGTCAATATGTTGAAAGTTCATTAAGAGTCATCCTTATCCTACAGAGAATCAAAAGGGAAAGATGGAAGAATAAGTTAAGAGCACCTATCACAGTCATGATTTAGGAAAGAAAAAAAAGAATATTTAAATATTTGGCTGCTGTTTTAGACTGCTTTAAAATGCATTCATACTAAGATATTGCTTTAATGTTCTTGTACCTGTGGCGGGGGAAAGACATCTAGGCATGAAATAATAAGGCATATTTAAAAACTGCTGATTGTAGATAGTGCTAAACCCTAGAGGCATGGGTAAATGGCCAGGGAATGATAAGGAGGCAGTCACTGAATTGGGGTTGTTGTTGTTCAGTTGCTCAGTCATGTCTGACTCTTTGTGACCCCCGTGGATGGCAGCACACCAGGTTTCACTGTCCTTCACTGTCTCCCAGAGTTTGCTCAAACTCATGTCCACTGAGTCAGGGATGCCATCCAACCATCTCATCCTCTGTTGCCCTCTTCTCCTCCTTCCCTCAATCTTTCCCAATATCTTGGTCTTTTCCATTGAGTCAGCTCTTCCCATCAGGTGGCCAAAGTACTGGAGGTTCAGCTTCAGCATCAGTCCTTCCAATGAATATCCAGGGTTAATTTCCTTTAGGATTGACTGGTTTGATCTCCTCACTGTCCAAGTGATTCTCAAGAGTCTTCTCCAGCACCACAGTTCAAAGTCATTAATTTTGCAGTGCTCAGCTTTCTTTACAGTCCAATTCACATCTGTACAGGACTACTGGAAAAACCACAGCTTTGACTATACAGACCTTTATCAGCAAAGTGATGTCTCTGCTCTTTAATATGCTACCTAGGTTTGTCATTGCTTTTCTTCCAAGGATAAAGCATCTTTTAATTTCATGGCTGCAGTCACCACATGCAGTGATTTTGGAGCTCAAGACAATAAGGTCAATCACTGTATCCATTGTTTCCCCATCTATTTGCATTGAAGTCATGGGACCAGGTGCCATGATCTTAGTTTTTAGAATGGTGAGTTTTAGGCCAGCTTTTTTACTCTCCTCTTTCACCTTCATCAAGGGGCTCTTTAGTTCCTCTTTGCTTTCTGCCATTAGGGTGATGTTATCTGCATATCTGATGTTATTAATATTTCTCCCAGCAATCTTGATTCCAGCCCAAGCTTCATTCAGCTTGGTGTTTCGCATGATGTACTCTGTATATAGGCCTTTCCAGGTGGCACTAGTAGTAAAGAACTTGTGTGCCAAAGCAGGAGACATAAGAGATGTGGTTTCAATCCCTGGGTAGAGGAGATCCCCTGGAGGAGGGGATAGCAAGCCACTCCAGTATTCTTGCCTGGAGAATCCCCATGGACCGAGGAGCCTGGCAGGCTACAGTCCATGAGAGTTACAAAGAGTTGGAAGCAGGACACAACTAAAGCGACTGAACATGCATGCACTCTGCATATAAGTCAAATAAGCAGGGTGGGGGCACCACAGTAAGAAGAGTTCCACCTCACGTCTATCCCTGGCTTCTAGATGTCTTCATGTTGATATCATCTCTCAGAAATATCTGACTCACCTAATGGGGTATTGGGAGAGTTTAATTTAAAATGTGCATGAATGCAACTTGAAAAAGAGTAGTGAGAAGGGCCTGTGTGGGAAAGGCTTTTCATACCATGCTAGAAGAGTGGGGAACCATGGATTGGTCAGACGGTGATGCAATCAATTATGTATGTTAGAAAGATCAATGTAGGGGAAGTATGGAAGTGGGGTCAAAAGTGATACTGTTGTACTGGTACTGAGCACAGTTGGAGAAGGGAGAAGCACCCAAGGAACACTGATGCAGTAGAATCAACAGAAGTGAGTTACTAGCTAAATGATAGGGGTGAGGGAATGGAAACAATTGAAGAAATCTCCTAGTTTTCTAGTGCCTGAACAAGGAGAGGTGTCATTTGCCATGATAAAGAAAAAGGAGGAGGAAACCTGGGGGAAATATGTTGAGTTTGAGGTAATTTGTGGGACAGTCGCATAACAAGGTCTAGGACACAGTCAAGAATGAGAATAACTTAATTTCAAGCTTTTACTCATATCCTCTTTGCCTACTCAGTCTTTCTTGTCACTGCTCCCTAATCCTTGACCCTGCTGTCTCCTTCCCACCCCAGTTTGCTTAGTTAACACTTACTCACTCTTTAAGGATTAGCTCAAGCAACACTCCATCCAAAAACTCCCTCATGACACATCACCTCCTCACAAAAGTGGTTTTCCCCTCATGCTTTTCAAATGATCAATGATAGTTTTTTTTTTCTTTTCCTTTTCTCTCCTTTTTGGCAACACCACACAGCATATGCGATCTTAGCTCCCAGACCAGGGATTGAACCTATAGTCCAAGTGCAGCGTCTTAATCACTGGATTGCCAGGGAAGTCCCTATGCTTGTTTTTATCATTACACCAAAATGTACACTGAATTGTAATTCATTTACAGGTCTGTCTCCCTTACACTGGAGAAGGCAATGGCAACCCATTCCAGTACTCTTGCCTGGAAAATCCCATGGACGGAGGAGCCTGGTAGGCTGCAGTCCATGGGGTCGCTAAGAGTCAGACACGACTGAGTGACTTCACTTTCACTTTTCACTTTCCTGCATTGGAGAAGGAAATGGCAACCCAGTCTAATGTTCTTGCCTGGAGAATCCCAGGGACAGGGGAGCCTGGTAGGCTGCCATCTATGGGGTCGCACAGAGTCAGACATGACTGAAGTGACTTAGCAGCAGGAGCAGCTCCCTTACACATGATTTTAACCTCCTTGTTGGCAAGGTCTATATCTTCATCTCTAATATCTCCTATATATAGCACAGTGGAAGTATATTAATTAAGATGGACTCTCAGTGGCTGTTGAATGAATGAATGTCTTAAGTGGGAGAAGGAACATTTCTTCCTCGTAGAGTGGAGTGAAGAATGGATGGTGTTGAAGGTTGTGGATGTAGGGGGCTCAGTAAAAACTTGAAAATGTCAATAATCTAAGTGCTATCCACAAAATAAGAGTCATTTCCCAGAAGAAAAGTGAGAAAGACACTTTGAGGAAAATGACAGAGATTTGGAATAACTTCTGTAAGCAGTGGGAAAGGAAGGAGACCAGATTATTTATTTAAGACTGTCAAAGAGCCTTAAGGGTCCAGTTGACCTTGGAACAATAAAGTGACAGTAGAAATGACCTCAAAGACTATGTGATTCTCTCCAGCAGCTCAGTGGGTTGAGTATGACAGGAGGAGACTAAGAATGGAATTCATCCCAGATTCAAGTCCAGCAAGGCAGATTTGGCAGAGGACGAGAGGGGCTCTGATGCAAAGTGACACACCATGGGTGTAGACTGAATAAAGAAGGGAAGTGGAGCTGTGAGGGACAGAGATTGAGAAAAATGAGAGTGTGGACCACAAGGCCCTCTCAGGCTGAAGAAGAGAAGTGGGAAAGAACCTGGGACGCCTGGTCAGGGGTGGCTCTCCTGAGATTTTAGGATGTTAAGTTGGTGATTCCAGAGTTGAATGTCTGAATGGTGACAGAGCCCAGGGTGTGGGCACAGAAGTTAGTTGCTAAAGGGACCTTGTAAGTAAGGCTGTGCGAGTCACAGCCTTAGGAAATTAGGGAATTTTGAAGTTACGTTTTTGGACCGACTGTTCCAGAACTCTGAAACTGTCCATCCTAGAGACAGGAACTGGGTGAAAAAGAAGACTAAGAACAGGATTCCAGAAAGTTCAGTGAAAAATGGGTGGTACTCAGGGAATAAACAGATGAAATAGGAAGGAGGGAGGCAAGAAGTTCACGGGAGAGCAGAAAGGATTCCTGCAAAAGAGCTGAAAGGGAACAGCCAAGTGTGGTCATGGGGAGCCTGTAGAATCCTCACCAATCTGTCTCCTAACTCTGAAGTTTTCTCCCCCCTGGAGCAAACTCTCCAACCTCCAGAGATTAGACAGCTTTTACTTTTGCACTTTTTTCTGGCATCTCGATTCTGCTTTCAGAGATAACCTTTCATCTGAGTTCCCAGTCTCATGTTGTTATTTTGCTTTTCTATAAGCATAACTCCATGTTCCTAGAATGTTATGATGTCTTTTCTCAACAAAACTAATGTCTTGTTTTTCATTCCTTACTGTGACTGATAGGATCAATTCTACTGCTGCTACACTGACAGTTGATCAAGGACACACATGCTACTCTTTCCAGTAATATTTGCACCTTGGAAGATCCTCCCAGAAATATAACAGCATAACCCAACCCATGCTACAAAGTCAGCAAAGAGGTGGCCTTCCTGATTGTGTCTCAAAACACAAAGCTCTACATATTCTAGAGCTTCTTCTTTTATGAGTTTAAATCCCACATGAATATGTAGCCCAAAGGCAAAGCTATAAATTATTTTAAGTAAGGGAGTGAAAGAAAGATAAACTGCCAGAAAGACATTTTAAGTTGATGGGAAGAAGGGATTGAATTATAATGTCCTATACCCACAGTCATTTATTCAGGACATCATATGTTCCTAGGATTTCAGGGTAAACAACATGTGCTTTAATAGTAGAAAAGCTCCAACCTCACTTTCCTCTTCATATTCTGTCTGTATCTGGTCACATGAATGCTGCTGGCCACTTACTAAAACAACCCCATCTATAATAGATGGAAATTGAGTGCCCGTAAAATACAGTAGTGGGCATGTGTGGACCAAGGATATAAAGTATAAAATATGGTCCCTGCTTTAAAAAACATGAATGTTGAGGGAAACCTAAAACAAATAGATAATTAGCAATAAAAGTCAGAATCTGTGTTAAAGTAATTCCTGTCAGCATCAAGGATTAAACACTGTACTGTTTTAGAACTGTTAATATTGCCAATGTGTTAGGAAGTTCCCTCAAGCGTTGGAATGTTGTAGAAGGTTGGCCTTTCCTGAGCACAGACATGTCCTGAACTCGTGCATTGTGGCATCAACCAGTCAGATCAGCAGGCTCACCTCCTGCTCCTTGAGAGATGTACTGGCACGTCTCGCTGTCTACACACCTCTTGGCCTGACAAAGTAGGTCATGCCAGAGTTTCTGGCTCAGAGACAGTGAGTGACATGGGAACAAGCTGTAACTGAAAGAGACAGTGATGATCATCTTTTGTAGAGACTTTTCAGAGTAGAAAGACTAAAAGAAGATTCTATCATCATACTTTCTATCTTTAACTCATTCTCCACTTCGTTGTACAACCTATATGCTAATAAGATATACAGATTTAATACACTTCTACTACCATGACATACAGTGTTGTAAGAAATTGTGTACATTGTGTAGTACATGTTCATTTACAAAATTCTTCCACACCTATGAAGTCATTTGATCCTCAAAGCAAACTCCATGGAAATGAACATTATTGACCCAATTTACATAGGCTTTATTTCAAGTTCACACTGTCACTAAAGCTGAGTCAGCAGTTATCTTATTCATCCTCAGGAGCAGGAGTTACCCTCCCGTAGAGCAGCGGAGCCTGGTTCCAAATGTCACCTTCTTTCTATCTCCAGAGCCTCTCTCTCTTACCTATTGACTCTTTCCTGCTAATTTCCCCCATGGAATTCAATTCCATAGGTAATTTATGAATGCCAACCATGAGCCAGATATAATACTGGGAATTCAGATTATTGAGCTGATACCCTCAAGGAGAAGCCAAACTAACTAGGGAGACAGAGAAAAAAATGAGTATAGCATGGCAGCTATCACAATAGATGCATGGGTGCCGCAAGAGCTCCAAGAAGGGAGTCATTCATTAACTCTGCCAAGTAGACTTGAATAAGTGGCAGTTGAGTTACAAGTTGAAAAATGAATAAATAGGGTAAAGAGGACATTCCAGGACATTCTATTCCAGATGGAACAGTCTGTGAAATGATAAAGGGGTAGGAAACCACAAGAGGTTTAATTGAACTCACCTCTTATTCATATCAACACCCAATGTGACTGGAGAAAAACACACAATGATTACCTCAGGCACACTGACCACAGATACAGTCACAGGGCTACTCAGTTATACCTCTAGATGACTACTTCCCAACTCCTTTCTCTGCAGACCTCCAACTATTCTCTCTCATCTTATACCTCTGCTTACTATTGCACTAGGAAAATGGAACCAGTGAATAGAGAACTTGCAAAATCACCCACTACCACATCTACCATCTCACCTCTTCCCATGTTCTTGGATGACCTGTCATCCTTCTCTGAGTCAATTTTTCTCTGGATACTTAACTTGAGGCAATTCTGCCTTCTCAAGGATACTGCTGCCAGCAATTCTCCCCCACTCTCCCACATCATCACTGCCATCAGCAAAATGGACAATACAAAATGGCTGTTATTTCTCCAGCCTTAGAAAGAAGAAAAGCCCTCTCTTGACCCCACTTCCTTCCTTCCCCACCACTGCCTATTTTTCCTTCATTAACAAAACTCCTTGAAAGAACAGCCGTATCCACTTGTCTCTAGCCCTTCTCCTCTGGCTCTCTGTTTGACCCACTCCAATTAGGCTTCTTCCCAGTGCTGCTGAAACTGTCCTTGCCCTGTGCCAATGATCTCCGCTCTGCAAATTCCAAAAAATCATTTCTTTGACCTTGCATCCTACTTGACCTGCCATCAGTACTTGACCCATTTGATCCCTCTCTCCTTGAAACACATTCTTCACTTGGTTTCCAGGGCTTGACAACCCCCTGAGATCACCCCTCCTCCTTCAGTGGCCACCCCCTCCTGTTTCCTTTGCTGGTTTCTCCACATCTTCCAGAACTGTAAGAACTAGAGCCCCCAGGGCTCAGTCCTCGTCCTTTTCTTCCCCATGTACTCTTACTTGCTAGGTGATCCCATCCAATCTCATAGCTTTATTTTTTCTCAAAGCTTTAAATACCAAGTAAACCACCCACGAGTCCCACCTGAACATTTCCTCTAACTCCAGACACCCATATCCCACCGCATACTCAAAACATAGCTTAGATCTCTGATGGACATCTCAAAATCAGCACGCTAAAAAAACAACTCCTGCTATTTCCTCTAAAACTTACTCTTCCCATGATCTCTAATTGCAAATTGAAACTATCTGCATCTTGTGGCTCAGGCCAAAAACCTTGCTAACACACTTGGTCCCTATTTTTTTCTCATACCCTGCATTCAATCCACCAGCAAATCCTATTTAAATCCTATCCACTTTAAAATATATACAGAATTATAACCCTTCTCAAGATCTCTACCACTTTCATTCTGGTCTAAGCTATAGTCATTTTTGCATTATGGAAATAACTTCCTTATTTATTTCTTGCTTACCCTCTGCCTCCCACCCTATTCAACTCTCCAGAGAGTAGTCAGGGTAATTCTTTTAAAATGTAAAATAGATCAGGCCCCTCAACAAACTTTCTGTCTCATCTAGAATAAAAGCCAAAGTCCTTTCAATGACCTGAGCCTCTCACATCATCTCCCTCCTCTATCCACTCCCCTCAACTGCCCAATGTCCCCTCAACTAAATAAATGAATGAGTAGGGAATTCCCTGGTGGTCCAGTGATTAAGACCTGGTGTTTTCACTTCCAGGTCCCAGGTTTGATCCCTGGTCTGGGAACTAAGATGCTGAAAGTTGCTTGGCATGACCAGAAAATAAATGGATGGGCTTTCCCGGTAGCTCAGCTAGTTAAGAATCCACCTGCAATGCAGGAGACCCTGATTTGATTCATAGGTGGGAAGATCCTCTGAAGAAGGGATAGTCTACTCACTCCAGTATTCTTGAGCTTCCCTTGTAGCTCAGATGGTAAAGAATCTGCCAGCAATATGGGAGACCTGGGTTTGATCCCTAGGTTGGGAAGATTTCCCTGGAGGAGGGCATAGAAATCCACTCCAGTATTCTTGCCTGGAGAATCCCCATGCACAGATGAGCCTGGCAGGCTACAATCCATGGGGTCTAAAAGAGTCAGACTGAGCAACTAAGCATAGCACAAATGAATGAGCAAAGAAATGAATGATTGGGTGTTAAGGGAGAGGAAACTAGTTTGACACTGGAGAGTGAGTCAGGTGATCAATGACCTTTTTAAACAAGCCAAAGAGTTCAGACTTTATTTGAATATAATGGGTAATCATCAAAGTTGAAAAACTTTAGTATGATAACTACTGCTGCTGCTGCTAAGTCGCTTCAGTCCTGTCCGACTCTGTGCGACCCCACGGACGGCAGCCCATTGGGCTCCGTCATCCCTGGGATTCTCCAGGCAAGAGCACTGGAGTGGGTTGCCATTTCCTTCTCCAATGCATGAAAGTGAAAAGTGAAAGTGAAGTCGCTCAGCCGTGTCTGACTCCACAGACTGCATGGACTGCAGCCTACCCCATGGACTGCAGCCTACCAGGCTCCTCCGTCCATGGGAGTTTCTAGGCAAGAGTACTGGAGTGGGATGCCATTGCCTTCTCCGAGTATGATAACTATCACCCATAAATTCTCTATTTTAGGATCCAGTCCACATGTCACCTTTTATACAAATCCTGATCACTTCTCTACTAACCTCACATTTGCACCTGGAAAACCAGCCTCAGCAAACTCATTGCTGCTTCTATAATATGTCACATTTTCAAAGTTCCATGCCTTCACCTTCTCTGTTCCTTCTGTCAGAAATGCCTTTCCTTCCTTTGTCTGAAACAGGTCTACTCTTCCTTCTGGACTCCGCTCAGTGCCATCACCTTATGAAGTACTCCCTGACTGCCTCAAGAGTGATATGGTTTCTTCTTTGGGCTTCCAAAGTATATTCTACCCTTCTCCGTTATAGATTTTATGACCTTCTATAGTTATAATTTACTTATTGGCAAGTCCCTGGAGGACAGGGTCCATGAACAGTTTTGTGTTTGTTTGTTTGTTTTTAATTTTGGCTACACTGGGTCTTCACTGCTCTGCACAGGCTCTTTATTGTGGAGTATGGACTTTCTTTAGTTGGCACATGGGCCTCGTTGCCCCAAGACATGTACTATCTTAGTTCCCTGAACAGGGATTGAACCCACATTCCCTGCATTGAAGATAGATTCTTAACCACTGGACCACCAAGGAAGTCCCTACCATGATCAGTTCTTTGTGGGACTCCTGTACTTTGCACACACAGTGTCTTCAAGCATGCTCAGTGCATGTTTGTCAAATGAAAAGGAGCCAGCAAAGTGGAATGAAAATTAGTAGAGGAAACATATAAGAGAAACCAGGGCAGTGTGATGTCTTCAAAACCAAAGGAAGGATTTTTAAGAAGTAAGGAGTGGTCAGTACTTGAGAGATTTAAATAAGCTGACAGATGTCATTGTATTTAAGAAGTAGGAGAGATTTGGAGATATAACAGTCAAGGTTCAGTAGCATAGAGGAGAAATTATCTTATGTTTAAGCAGTGATTTAATAGGAGGAACATTAGAAGGGCTGGATAAGTTGGGATTGGACTCCAGGACAACACGGCAGAGCTGTTATTCTGCCAGATGATTCTAACCTCTCCCATGATGGTAAAGCTGAAAACAAGAGGGCGATCAGCAGAACTGTTGGCTCCAGAGCCACTACACCTGCTAGATCTGTACCAGTCAAAACAGATGGCCTACACCCTGCCTCTGGATTCCAATGACTGTCCCTAAATCCCTGCTAATATTGCCACAGGAAAACACATCTCTGTGACCACATGTTTCTACTCCTGTAAAACAATCTATTACAAACTGTTATCCCAATCCAGGTCCAAAGTCCAGGCAGGGTTCTTTCCCTGAGTTTCACCAGCAGAAGTCAGTGTGTCAGCAGCCTGGGTCCTTATCTGGAGGCTCAGAGGAAGGAGTGATCTTCTGAGCTCATTTGGATTTGGCAGAATTCAGTTCCTTACAGTTGTAGGACAGAGGTCTTTGTTTTCTGATTATTGGTCAGCATCAGGAAATACCTGCTTTTATTCCACTTCAGCTCCTAGAGGCCATTCACAGCTCCTTTCTGGGCTTTCTTACAGGCCCTCTCACAACATCATAGCCAGCAGCAAGATCCTTCAGATGGAGCTTCACGCAGATTTAATTCTGTCTGACTTAGGAAAAAATTAAGAATTTGGGCCTTTTAAACACTGATCATATTGCAGTCTTCCTCATTCAGGTACAGCAGATGTGAACATGGCAGAGAAAGAGGGGCACTGTGTGATCTAGGACGTGAAGCTTTGGGTTTACCTTGTAGTGATTGTTACAAAACCTAAAATTTTCTTAAAGACTACAAAACCTCGAAACCAGTGAAACTGTGATGACTTGAGGATCTTTACCATTAGGATTGTCGAATATCTAGATATACATTCTATACAGAAGCAGTAAATGCAATCATTCTCTTAATGAAGATTTAATAGAAAACAAACTATGGATACTAGGGGGTGAGGCAGAGGGAGGATAATTTGGAAGATTGGGATTGACATATATGCACTAACATTATAAAACAGATGACTAATAAGGACCTATTGTGTAGCACAGGGAACTCCACTCAATACTCTGTAATGGCCTATACAGGAAAAGAATCTAAAAAGAGTGGATATATGTATATGTATAACAGGTTCACTTTGCTGTATACCTGAAACTAACACAATACCGTATATCAACTATACTCCAATAAATTTTTATAAGAAGATTTAATGAGGACCTTCTATGGTGTTTATAGTTCTACTATAACTGCAGAAATGATCAAAACAGACCAAGTAGGAAGAGGTAGAGAATAACTAACCNCTGTGGTGTTGGAGAAGACTCTTGAGAGTCCCTTGGACTGCAAGGAGATCCAACCAGTCCATTCTGAAGGAGATCAGTCCTGGGTGTTCACTGGAGGGACTGATGTTGAAGCTGAAACTCCAATACTTTGGCCACCTGATGCGAAGAACTGACTCACTGGAAAAGACCCGGATGCTGGGAAGGATTGGGGGCAGGTGGAGAAGGGGACGACAGAGGATGAGGTGGTTGGATGGTATCACCAACTCAATGGACATGGGTTTGGGTGGACTCCGGGAGCTGGTGATGGACAAGGAGGCCTGGTGTGCTGTGGTTCATGGGGATGCAAACAGTCAGACACGCCTGAGCGACTGGACTGAACTGAATGCTGGTTGAACAACACTATGTATTCAAAGCCACTGAACTGTACGTTTTTATGGCAGCCCACTCCAGCACTCCTGCCTGGAAAATCCCATGGATGGAGGAGCCTGGTAGGCTGTAGTCCCTGGGGTCACTAAGAGTCGGACACGATTGAGCGACTTCACTTTCACTTTTCACTGTCATGCATTGGAGAAGGAAATGGTAACACACTCCAGTATTCTTGCCTGGAGAATCCCAGGGACGGGGGAGCCAGGTGGGCTGCCGTCTATGGGGTCANAAAAAAAAAAAAAATATATATATATATGAAGTTTGCTTTAAAAAATAGGGTCTCTCTCTCTCTTTTTTGCAAAGTAATAGTAGGTTATAAAAATGAAAATTAAAGGAGTAATAGAGGACTTAAACATTTTTTTAATGAAAAATAAAATTAAGAATGATAGTAAAAATAATAAATATCTAGGACTTTCTCTGGTGGTGTTGTGCGCAGTGTGGGGTCAGTTCATTATAGGATAGTTCCTTGGTCTGGCTTATATTTCTCAAGATCTATAGGCCCCTTCCTATGTAGTTGGTACTAACTACAGGGTTTTAATCTATAGCACCTGTCACTTCCAAGGAGGTTCCCTCTGTTTTAGCTTCTTCTCTTTGCTGGTCTCTTCAGTGTCTAATTTCTGCTCTGTCCCTATTTAACATGCTCAGTCCATCCTCTAATGTCTTGAACATATGGAATATAGTCATAATAACTATTTTAATGCTCTTATCTATTAGTTCTATCATCTGTATAATTTCTGTGTTAGTTTTGATTGATTGACTTCCCTTCTCATTATGGGTTGTATTTTCCTGCTTCTTTGTGTGTCTAGTAATTTTTGATTGGATGCCAAAGTTGTGAATTTTACCATGTTGGGTTCTAGATATTTTTGTATCCCTATAAATATGCTTGGTCTTTGTTCTGGGGTAACATTAAGTTACTAAGAAACAGTCTTACCTCTTCAGATCTTGCTTTTGAGCTTTTTTAGACATGACAAGAGCAGCATTTAGTTGAGGAATAATTTTTTGCCACTACTGCTGCAAGAGTTGCTTTAGAATTCCATCAAATGACATGTAAATTATGGGGTGTTCCACACTGACTGTAGGGAGCATGGATTATTCCTGGCCTTATGTAACCCTCAGTATTGTTCCCTCTAATTCTTTTAATTATTCTTCCCCTGGCCTTTAACAATTTCCTTATATACATGAGCTGACCAACACTCAATTGAAAACACGAGGCAGACAGACACTCTGTTAATCTCAGGACTTCTATCTGCATAGCTTTTTCTTCTCTGATACTCTGCCCTGCAAAATCCAGCAGCATCCCCAAACTACTGGCTCTGTCTCCACAATTCTGGAAAACTGTTGAGCTCTGCTGGTTTCCTCCTCTCTACACCACAGCCTCACAACCCCATCCTTTCAGGAAGCTAATGCACAGTGGGGATCACTTGATTTATTTCCCAGTTTCAGAGATCACTGTCCTGCACTGACTGATACCTGATGTCTTGAGAACAGTGGTTTCATACACTCTGTCCATTTAGTTGTTCCAGCAGGTGTATAAATCTGGTCCTTATTATATTTTGACCAGAAGTGGAAGTGTTAACTCCAAATTACATTTTAACACTGAGCCTTATTTCCTTCATTTTGTTTTCTTTTTTTTTTTCTTCTTAGATGGTAGATTTCATATAGACATATGGGGAATGACGATTGCTAGACATGAGGAGAAATTAGAGGGAATGAGCTGACAGATGGAAGTAGAGTTTAAAAAGGAAAAAGGGAAAGAATTAGAAACAGAATGGGAATAAGCACTCAAAACCTAGAGAAAGGAATTGACAGAGATTATCAAAGTTGTTTGAAATCATAACTCTCACCTTTAATAGATCTAATATATGACTGCAGAGTGATTCACACTACTCTCTTCAACTTTAATCGGTCAGTGAGATTTATTAATTTTACTTGTCTTCAAAGCACAGCCAAAAAGGTAAAGTTTAGGAGTTTGTCATCTCTGTTTCCTAGTGAGAAAAACTCTAAGCCTATTAAGTAAATGATAAACTCAAAGTCATTCAGAGAACAGTGTGCCTGGGTGAGAACTAGAAATCTTAAGTATACCTTTTTTTTTTTTTTTGAACTTTGTTCAGATGGTTATCTAGCATCATTCACCTTGGGAGACAGTAGCTGTGGTGCAGAAGAAAACAAGCTGGACTTAGGGTGGGAGTCTAAGGTTGTAGTTCAACACAGTCACTAATGAGCTATGTGATCTTGACCTCAGTTCTCCAGGTCTCAGTTTCCTCAACTACAAACCTGAATAAGAACTCCAGTGTGAGGGGTCCCTATGAGGGTTAAATGAGATGATGCACGTCAAGTTTTACATAGTACCTGACACTTAATACTACTTGTTAGTTTCCCTGCATTATCTCTTGTAGGGAGACATGCAATTTTTTTTTAATGGAAGGACATTCACCTCCTAAACAAAGAGGTGAATCTGCTTTATTGGCTATCAAATAAGAGCTGGCTAGAGGTCATCCCTGACCTGGGCTCCCTTCAAATCAAAGAATTAAAGTCAGAAGATGTGAGACTCACCCCTTAGGTATCTGACCTTGGACAGATTATTTAGCCTGTTTTAGATGTTAAAGTGAGGATCATAATAGCTATCATTTACTGAGCACTTGTTCTGTGTTGTCAGAACAATATGTTAACATTTGACATATTGTCATTTAATCTTCTGTGGTTCCCAAGTGGCTAAGTGGTAAGAAATCTGCCTGCCAAAGCAAGAGCTGCAGGAGACACGAGTTTGATCCCTGGATTAGGAAGATCCCCTGGAGAAAGAAATGGCAACCCATTCTGGTATTCTTGGCTGGGAAATCCCATGGAAAGAGAAGCCTGGAGGGCTACAGTCCATGGGGTCACAGAGAGTTGGACATGACTGAGTGACTGAGCATGCAAGCACCCATTTAATCTTTACAATCTTTTGTTGTTAGTTCCATCTTAGAAGAGGCAACTGAGACTTAGAGATGTTAAGTAGCTTGTCAGAAGATCACACACAGCACAAGGGGTATGGCTGGGATGGGTTCTAATGGTTCTGTGGGATGGGTTTCAACTCTGCTTCTATGCCAACATGCATGCTCTCAACCATAATGTTATCCTGCCTTGTCACCTGCATGCTAAGAATACACTGAATAAGGGCTGTGTTAAGGTCACTTGCAGCATATTTATTCCTTCAGTGAGTTCTTCCCTTTCCTCATCCAGAACATGCTCAAGTTACCTGAAACCTTACTCACTATGCAACATGAAGTGTTTTTAAAGCAAACTGATCATTCTCACATAATCTGCCTATCTCCCATCACATAAAGGTGAGGTGGACCTTCATATAGGATTCTGTTCCACCACTTTGAATGGCTTTGAACAATTTCTCCTGTGAACCTCATTCATCAGTTGTCAGTCTTCATGCATCCCTCTGCCCATCCTTGTCTCTGTCATCTCCTTCTACACAAGCCACTCAGCTCTACGTAAAAACTTTGTCATTGACTCCCAGTCACTCTCCATTCAGATTCCTGTCAACACCTTCACTGACAACTCACCTAACACTCTAGTCTCCTAGACTTCCTTCCACTTCTGCCACTTCTGCCTACCTCAGACTCCTGGTGGGCCAAGGAGGAAGCCCACTGCTGCCTACTCTCCCACTAATGGCAATTGTACACTGGTCAAAATATGAAGAGCAACAACTTGAGAAACCTAAAAACTGACAACAACAGGCAAGGGGGGGAAGGCAACAAAACTTTGAAGAATAACCTTGTGATGGTTCTTATTATGTGTCAACTTGGATGGGCCATGTTGTGCCCAGATTAAAACTTATTTCTGGGTGTGTCTGTGAGAGTGTTCTTGGATGAGATTAGCATCTGATTCAGTGGACAGTAAAGCAGATTGCCCTACACGGAGTTGGTGGACATGATCTAATCTGTTGAGGATCTGAATTTAAAAAGCAGCAGCAGAAGAATTTGACCACTTTTTCTTGCCTCACTGCTGATGTAGGACACCGGTCTTCACCTGTCCTCTTGGATTTACATCATTGGCTCCTCTGGTTTTCATGCCTTCAGATTCAGACTGAATTATACTGATGCATTCCTGGGTCTTTTGCTGACAGACAGCAGCTCAAGAGACGTCACAACTTCCATAACTTCATGAGCTAATTCCTCATAATCATTCATCAGTCAATCAACCCTTGTTTCTGTTTATCTGGAGAACCAAGACTAATACAGACTCTTATATGGTATTTTCTCCTCTTTTGTCTCCTGTGGTTGACCTGAGAGTGGCCCTAGTGTGAAGTGGGTATGGGCTACAAAATAAAGAGAAACCCTGTTTTCCTGTTCAGAGGACTGGGGAAAGGGGTTCCTGTTATCAAAAGAACATGGAGGAAGTCTCCTGGGTGTTTTTCTTTTTCTCCTTGTTCCTCTCTTTGCCCTGTCCCAAGAATAGTCTCAGTTGCAGAGATACACTGTAGTGAAATGACACCTAAAACTCCACAAGAAAAGCTGCCTTTCTGGCCAGAAGAACCAAGAAGTGGTTAACGAGTATGAGGGGGGATCTCCATTAATTCTTTTGTTCTCTATTTTCTTGCCAATTGCCCCAAGGGCAGTTGAATGTAGCAGAAATGTACAACAGACAGGCTGGCTAAAACTCCAAAAGAAATCCTAGCTTTCTGGGCAAAGGTCCAAGAGGAGGGGCTCTTTGAATGTGAAGAGTGTGGGGAAATCCAACAAGGGGGAGAACTGAAGAAGGGAATCCCCAGCTCTATGCATGACCTAACTTCAATACCAGCACTTCTCCTGAGCACATGCATGGGATGGACCCAGAGCAACACAGAAACAGCTAACAAAAGATAAAATTATCTAAACTACCAAATGATACGATGGTCTACATGAAAAAATCCTAAGGAATACAGACGAAAGTTTTCTAGAACTCGTAAATAGTTTCATAACACCCTAGACTATAAGGTCTATATACGAAAATCAGTTTTATTTTTATATACCAGTAATGAATAATTAAAATATGAAAAACAATTTTAATTACCATTTAAAATCACACCAAAATAATGTAACATTTAGATTTAAATCTAGGTGTTAACAAACCATGTACAGGGTCTATCCACTGAAAGCTACAGAAGACTGATGAGTTATCATGGAAGATAAATAAATGGAGATATCTGTCATGTTCATAGATGGAAGCATCAATATTGTTAAGACATCAATTCTCCTCCACCTGATCTAGAGAGTCAACATAATCCCAAACAAAAGTCCAGGATTTTTTTTGCAGATATCAACAAGCTGATTCTAAAATATGTATGGAAAGACAAAGAAACAAGAGTAGACAAAACAGTTTTGAAAAAGAACAAAGGTGGACAACTCACTCTACCCAATTTTAAGAATTGCTATAAAGCTACCATAATCAACATTGTATGGTATTGAGGAAAAGACAGATACACAGATCAAAGAGACATAATAGAGAGTCCAGAAACTGATCCTACACATAAGTATAGTCAATTTTTGACAAATGTACAGTCATTTTAAAGGAAAACATATAGTCTTTTAACAAATGTTACTGGAACAATTAAATATTTATAAGTAATAAATCTTGACTTAAATTCACACTTGACATAAAAATTTACTGAGATGGATCATAGATGTAAATGTAAAATATAAAATTCTTAGAAGAAATCATGGGAGAAAATCTTTAGAAACCAGAGTTAGGGTAAAGAGTTTTAAGGTGCAAAATTTAAAAAGCATGATACATATACTTTTAAAAAATAGTAAATTGGGCTTCAACAAAATAAAAAGCTTCTCCTTTTCAAAAGACACCATTGAGAGAATGAAAAAACACACAAACAGGGGGGAAATATTTTCAGATCATATATCTGACAAAAGGTTTGCATTCAGAATATATTAAGAACTCTCTCAACAGTAAAATAACAAACAATCCAAAGAGAAAATGGGCAAGACTTGAAAGGACCCTTCAGAGAAATTGTATACATGGTGAATAAGCACATGAAAAGTTGCTTAACAGTCTTAGTCATTAGTAACTGTAAATCAAACCACAACTTTACACTGTTGGGGATGGATATAATTTTTTAAAAGAAGACAGGTAATTGCCAGTAATTGGCAAAGATGTGAAGAATTTAGAAGCCTCATATACTACTGAATAGTAGAAACATTCTGGAAAACAGTTGGCAGTTCTTCAAAAAGTTAAACATAGAGTTATCCTATGACCCAGCAATTCTACAGCTATGTGTATACCTCAAAGAAATGGAAATATATGTCCATACAAAAACTTGTATATGAATGATTCATAATAGCCCAAAATGAAACAACCCAAATATCCACTAATGATGAATAAATAAAATGTTGTATATTTATAAATGGGGTATTATTGGGAAGCAAAAAGGAATCAAGTACTGATATATGCTATAACACAAAAGAAACTTTAAATTCTTATGCTAAATGAAAGAAGCCAGTCACATATTGCATGGTCCTATTTATATGAATTATCCAAAACAGATAGAGACAGATAGTAGACTGATGGTTGCCTGAGACGGGAAGGAGGGGTACTTGGGGAATGTCAGTTTAATGGGTGCAGGATTCCTTTTTAGGAGGTAAAATGTGTTAGAATAAGGTACAAGTGATGGTTGGCAATACTGTGAATGTACTAAATGTGCTGAATCAGACACTTTAAAATGGTTGTTAATTTTATGTGAATTTTATCTCAATTAATTTTGTTTAAAAGCCAGGAATCCAGAACCAGTCATTTTAACTATGTTCTCACAAGCACTCCATGGTTCACCTAGCCTTTTGGGCTTCTGCTCCACTGGCTTTGACAATTGCCAGCCATGGATTAGTCATAGTTCCATGACTGCCAATCTTTGTGAGGCCCTCAACAATGCCCATTTCCAGAAGTCATTCCAAATCCTGCCTGCTCATCTAAGCTAAAACCATACCCCTTCCCTTTCATTCTTAACAAATGGAATTCATTATATAATATGAAATAAGTAGAAATTATCAAGTATCTGGTACTTAGTAGGTGCTCAATAAGTATGTACTGAAAAATGAGAAAGGAACATTCTCCATTCTCCTAGACTTTACTCCTACCAATATCAGTTATCTGCATCCTTTGCTCCCTTTCCTCTTGTCCTAAAGAAGTGTTGCTCCTTCCAAGCTGTCACCCTCCCTGTCACCCTCCTGTGGTTTCCTAATGCCCCAGGTAGAATGCAAACACCTTATCCACCCCTATCACAGGCACTCCTTACTCTGCATGCCTACCCCTCTCTGTCATTTCTTTCACCTTGACTTGGAAAATTCAGTCAGTCTTCAACACCTACATTAATACCCAGAAAAACTACCCTCAATCTCCCTGGTCAATGAAACTTACCACTGGATTTAACAATAATTAGGAGGTTACGGGTAATACAAACAAAAACTATCAAGGACCTTTGGGAAGACAGATTCAATGTACATGCAAAATTGAAGCAAAATGAAGGGTAAACTATATAATAAAATAAGACATTATTTACTTTTTTTACTCTCATTCTTGTGTGAGCAGATAGTAGAGTTTTCTAGCAACATGGTATGCTATGTCTCAACAACTGAATGCAGAAGCAGATATGAAAATTCAGCTTTTACTAAACCAATCATTAATGAGCTTAACAAAATGTAAAGCCATGTTTTCCCTTTTCACCGATTTCTTTGGGAAAACAGTCATTTTTCATAAAATGTCATTTGTGGTCATATGTAGCTAGTTTTATTATTGCTATTTTAAAAGATTTAAATATTTTTGAAATTCCTTGGTTTTAAATTCTGATATAATATACATCAATAGTTATGACATACACACAAAAGATCTTTGGGGTCCTCAACAATTTAGCAAAAAACAGGTCCTGAGACAAAAAAACATTGAGAACCACTCCATTTCAGGATTGCTAAGCGGAGCTATGGGCCTGCCTAAGAATGAGTACTGCACTTTGCAATGGAACTGATTACTCAGTTTCCTTCAATAGCATCTATTGGTTTTAGAGCAGGAGAAGGAACAAAGAAAATGCATTGTTGAGCTGATCCAATAATGGGACTTGGCAGAGTTGCAGTAGCTGGACATGGTCAAGCTGTCTTGTTCTTCTGGACAAAGAGGATTAACTGTCACCTTAATAAATTACCCCTTACATTCTGCAAGAATTGGGAAGTTTAAGGGATTTTTAAATTCTGGACTTCATTCTCCCTCATAAGATCCCATTTGGATCATTTTAATCCAGTTAATTCTGTACTTACAGTAGTTTTTCCAGCTTCTTAACATTGATCTCTTATGTTTAGTGACATAAACAAAGTCCATCTCTTCAACTTCACAGTTTTCTCTGTCTCAGATTATAAACTCATTCCTGGGTCACTTCAAATAATGGAGCCTGTTAAATTATATACTCCTTGTTCTGACTTATTGCACATGTCCAGACAGCTTGGATATTCTAAAAAGGAATCTAGACTGTTGATATGATTGCAGTGATGATGACCTGCTGATTCACCCAATAAATATTTTTGGAGCATTCTGTATGAGACAGGCACAAGCCAGACACTGAGGACTCAGCACTGAATAAAACGGGCAAAGATTCGTTCTCACTTGACTTGGTGCTTCCAGTCTAGAGGGGAAGACTGAGAAGGAAAAATAAATCAAAATAGAAATGATGGTAATGCTAGAGGAAAAGAAGCCAATAAATCTTGGGAGATGACAGAAGAACTGGAATTATGAGTCTGAACGCTAGACAAGGTGACCAGAGAAGGCTGCACTAAAAGGGTCAAATCTGAATGAAGACCTCAAGGAAACGAGTGAGCCATGTAGTGGCAGGAGAAAAAAAGAAGAATCCAGGTAGGAGTCACAATTTCCCAAAGGCAGAAGAGTAACTGCTATGCTGATGGACAGCATGGAGGCCAGTGTGGCTGGAGAAAGAGTAAGCAGAGGAGAAGAAGGAGGAAGAGGAGGAAGAGAAGGAGGAAAGGGAGGAGGAGAGGGAGGGAGAGGGATAGGGGAAGAGAGAAAGGGGAGGGAGAGGAGGAAATGTGGGGGAAAATATGAAGAAGGACAGTAGATACAAATGCTTCCAGCAATAGATAAGGAAGACACAGCAAAATCTGGCCATACCAGCTCCTCTCCCCTCATGTCACCTGCTGTAATTCTCTCTTTTTAAAATTTTTTATTGAGCTACAACTGTCATCCTTTAACCTGTTTTCTCCACCATTCAAGGTTCATTCTATTTTTAGCACTTAATGGAAGCAAGAAAACGGAAATAATTTAAATGTCTAACAGTTCAATTCACTTCAGTTGTTCAGTCATGTCTGACTCTTTGTGACCCCATGGACTGCAGCACACCAGGCTTCCCTGTCCATCACCAACTCTCAGAGCTTACTCAAACTCATGTCCATTGAGTCGGTGGATGATGCCATCCAACCATCTCATCCTCTGTCATCCCCTTTCCCTCCTGCCTTCAATCTTTCCCAGCATCAGGGTCTTTTCCAATGAGTCAGTTCTTCATAATAGGTGGCCAAAGTATTGGAGCTTCAGCTTCAGCATCAGTCCTTCCAATGAATATTCAGGACTGATTTCCTTTAGGATGGACAAGTTTGATCTCCTTGCAGACCAAGGGACTCTCAAATGTCCAACAATTGTGTTTAAATAAATTATGGCATGCTATGTGATTTTTAAAATCCATAGTTCAAAGGACTTCCCTGGTGGTCCAGTGGTTGAGACTTCACCTCTCAGCTCAGGGTGTATGGTTTCAGTCCCTGATCAGGGAGCTAAGATCCCACATGCCTGGTGCCCAAAAAACCAAAACATAAAACAGAAGCAATATTATAACAACTTCAAGACTTAAAAATGTCCACATCAAAAAAAAAAATCTTAAAAAAAATTCATAGTTCTGCAGTACATCTAGGACTTAAGAAAATGCTTATGTTATATGAGTAGATAAAAAAGTGGACCTCAAAGCTATGTGATTCATTTTTATTAAATCCATGTATATAGAAATTCTTCCTCCTCCCCAGAGAATTACACCACAGTGTTAAAAATGTTTACCTCCAGGTGGCTGAATTATGAGATTTTTTATTTCCTTTTATTATTTTCTAACTTTTCTACAATAAACCTATATTACTGTCATAATCAGAAAATAATAACACTTAGAAGTGAATTAAATCATTTGGTCCAGTACTGTTTGAATCAATAAAATATTTCGTCTCATAAATTAATTAAACACCCTCAAGATGTTAAGGAGGGGTTTAAAATAATTCAGTGTTAACAGTGTTAAGGTCTGTGTTACAATATGAGTCTATAATACATTTATTTGAAGATCATATAATTGGTTTTATCTATTTTCTCTAGAGAAGAATTCAGTGACACTTTCCTCTTGAACCCCCATTTACTGTGATTAATACACTAACTTCCAGAATATTGTCAAGTAGGTCCATCTCAAAGACCGTGTTATACTTAAAAGACCAAGGACTGCTGGAAAAGTAAGAGTCACAATGATAAATGGTCACTGTAAAATCTCATTATTTTCTTAAACAAACGTGTTTTCCAAAAGATTATAATGCTTGATATGACAGGTGAACCTCTTTAATTATTTCAGTGTGTAGAGGTTAGAACATACTGAAATGATAAAGCAAAAGCATATTTTATGTTGTATAACCTTAGACCTCTAAATTCCACAATGCTCAGAAAATAAAGCATTATGAGACTTCCCTGGTGGTCCCATAGCTAAGACTCAGAGCACTCAATGCAGGGGCTCAGGTTCAATCCATGGTCAGGGAACTAGACCCCACATGCTGCGACTAAGAGTTTGAATGCTGCAACTAAAGAGTCTGTGTGCCACAGTGAGGCTGAAGATCCCATGTGCTGCAATAAGATTTGACACGGCCAGGTAAATAAATAAATAAATGTTAAAATATATATATTACCAGCACCACAGAGTCTCTCTACGTGATCACCCCCCAGACAATGCTCCATCTCCCACTCTAAATTTCACCAATATCCTGGTTTTCAACATCATAGGTGAGATTTATCTGTGTTTGAAGTTTATATAAATAAGAATGAAACAATATGCATTTTTGTGTGCCTGACTTCTTTCATTCAGCATCACGAGGTTCCTCTGTGCTGCTTTTTTGTATCTGTAGCTCAGTTATGTTCACTGCTGTATTGTCTTCATTTGGATGAGTATTCTACCATTTAGTGATCCATTTTACCATCGATATAGACATTTGAGCTATTTCTGTGTTATGGAACTTGGGTTCCACTACTGGCTGCATGACAGACCAGTAAGTCAAGTGATAATGGGTTGAGGTAAGGAAAGCTAGGTAACTGAGAAGATGATGGACTACTGTCCTTAAAAACCTGAATACCTTAGGCTTTTAAAGGCAGTGTGAAGGGCTGGGGTGCAGGGCAGGTGATCAGTTTGTGCTCAATTCTCCTATTGGTTGGCATCAAGGTGAAGTTTTGAGCATCACCCATCTTCTGGTTTCAGCCCTTCTGGGGTCTACATGCTTGTGGCCAGCAATTTTCACCTGGTGGGGGAATGCTTCCTATAAATACAACTTAGGAACATGTGTCAGTCCTTTATCTGTATTTCAGGGAACTGGGAATTCGGAGACTCTGCTTGTGGCTGGTTCACAGACTAAAGTGTTACCAGTTTCTGGGTCAAGCACTATTCTTTGTTTCTTCATCTTCACGTTTCCTAATCATTAACTCTTGAGACAGCCTTCTGAGAGGAGATCTGGGAGACTAAAGCAAAAGCCTTTTACTTCAAAGGCCAGGGACAGGGGCTTATATATGGTTTCATCCAGGCTGGAATTGTTACAATGAAGGCTGCTATGGACATGCCTGTTCATGTGCTTGGATAAAAGCATCTCCACTTCAGTGTGTTAATGTTAACCCATTTGGTTCTAATCCCTATCTGTCCATTGGCATCTCCCTGATGCTTCTTACTGGGCAACGTTGCTCTCTCACTGGGTATCAGTTCCACAGGGAATTCTAACCTGAACTGGGATTAAGAACCACTGAGCTAGATGCTGAAACTCTGAGGCAAAAG
Source organism: Neotragus pygmaeus (assembly GCA_006410875.1). Taxonomy (NCBI): domain Eukaryota; kingdom Metazoa; phylum Chordata; class Mammalia; order Artiodactyla; family Bovidae; genus Neotragus; species Neotragus pygmaeus. The sequence goes on along the minus strand of SJYV01034421.1, from coordinate 99,301 downwards.
GAGGAGAGGAACCCAGTTCAGGGGATTTTGGATGAATTGCTTCCAGAAAAAGGACCATAAAATGCAATGTAAAAATAAGCTGTGTTCATTTTTATTTTGTCTTTCCTTTTTTTCCTTCAAGTTCCAAAAGCAAAAGATTACATGGACTGAATTTATGATACTTTCAGTGGCCTCCAGATTATTTTGAAAATTCCCCAGATTCTCAAAGTAAGGTTGTTTTAGACATGTTTTAAAGTTACATGTGTCATGATATGGCATACTTGGGGTAGGGGATTAGGCTTTCAAAAATTCAGACAGACACTAGTGAACTGTCCCAGCTCCTTAAGTGGGGAGATTTCAAAAATGGCAAGAGTTAATTTTCTGTGGTCCAGATCAACCTGGAACGAAATGAAATCTGCTTAATAATCATTGTTGCAACCGAGAATTTGGTTGGCACTGTTTAATTCCCTGGTCTCTTGAAACTGTTTTTTTGGATTCATGCCCAGGAACTGTCTGATGAATGTATTTCAGAGAAGGTAAAAAACAAAAATGAACAATGTAGTTCTAGAAAATACAGCAATAGAAAGTACTGAAATACACAAAATGCTAAGAATATGTTCCTCTTTGGGATGAATCTCCAATGTGCATTGGAAGATAGGAGAGAACAGAGGCCATACACTCAATTCTTTTGTGATATGTGCAGAATATATTCAGAGAAGGCAATGGCACCCTACTCCAGTACTCTTGCCTGGAAAATCCCATGGATGGAGGAGGCTGGTAGGCTGCAGTCCATGGGGTCGCCAAGAGTCAGAAATAACTGAGGGACTTCACTTTCACGCATTGGAGAAGGAAATGGCAACCCACTCCAGTGTTCTTGCCTGGAGAATCCCAGGGATGGGGGAGCCTGGTGGGCCGCCATCTACGGGTTCGCACAGAGTCAGACATGACTGAAGTGACGCAGCAGCAGCAGCAGCAGCAGCAGNCCCTGATGCTTCTTACTGGGCAACGTTGCTCTCTCACTGGGTATCAGTTCCACAGGGAATTCTAACCTGAACTGGGATTAAGAACCACTGAGCTAGATGCTGAAACTCTGAGGCAAAAGGAGGAGAGGAACCCAGTTCAGGGGATTTTGGATGAATTGCTTCCAGAAAAAGGACCATAAAATGCAATGTAAAAATAAGCTGTGTTCATTTTTATTTTGTCTTTCCTTTTTTTCCTTCAAGTTCCAAAAGCAAAAGATTACATGGACTGAATTTATGATACTTTCAGTGGCCTCCAGATTATTTTGAAAATTCCCCAGATTCTCAAAGTAAGGTTGTTTTAGACATGTTTTAAAGTTACATGTGTCATGATATGGCATACTTGGGGTAGGGGATTAGGCTTTCAAAAATTCAGACAGACACTAGTGAACTGTCCCAGCTCCTTAAGTGGGGAGATTTCAAAAATGGCAAGAGTTAATTTTCTGTGGTCCAGATCAACCTGGAACGAAATGAAATCTGCTTAATAATCATTGTTGCAACCGAGAATTTGGTTGGCACTGTTTAATTCCCTGGTCTCTTGAAACTGTTTTTTTGGATTCATGCCCAGGAACTGTCTGATGAATGTATTTCAGAGAAGGTAAAAAACAAAAATGAACAATGTAGTTCTAGAAAATACAGCAATAGAAAGTACTGAAATACACAAAATGCTAAGAATATGTTCCTCTTTGGGATGAATCTCCAATGTGCATTGGAAGATAGGAGAGAACAGAGGCCATACACTCAATTCTTTTGTGATATGTGCAGAATATATTCAGAGAAGGCAATGGCACCCTACTCCAGTACTCTTGCCTAGAAAATCCCATGGATGGAGGAGGCTGGTAGGCTGCAGTCCATGGGGTCGCCAAGAGTCAGAAATAACTGAGGGACTTCACTTTCACGCATTGGAGAAGGAAATGGCAACCCACTCCAGTGTTCTTGCCTGGAGAATCCCAGGGATGGGGGAGCCTGGTGGGCCGCCATCTACGGGTTCGCACAGAGTCAGACATGACTGAAGTGACGCAGCAGCAGCAGCAGCAGCAGCAGAATGTATTAGAAACTTTAGAGTATTTATGTGCAGTCGGATAGTTCAATGCTTCAATTTGTAGTGTGAGAGTTGTTTTAAGTTTCCACTGGACCCAGAATAACTCCTTCACCAGCCTCCCCTACTGTCTGATTTGGCATGAACTCAACCTCTTGGCCAAGAAACATTATTTGAACTTTGACCTTTATATGCCAAAGGTAGTGTAGACATAGAAATACTCCATCCTTGCCTTCAAAGAACTTGCAATTTTTTATGGGTGGGGAAGGCCAATACTCACATACACACACAAAAAACTTCAAGGTCAAGTATGATTTGTTAGAAGAAGACCTCTAAGCTGAGTGATCAGGACAAGCTTCTTTGAAGCAGTAGGTATGAACTGAGTCTTAAAGGATGGTCAGGCTTCTCATGAATAGGCAGGAAGGAGGAGGGCACAGACTAGAGTAAAGGTGCAGCAAAGGAAAGGGGCAGATGTTCTGAGAAAAATGAGGACAATCCTGTGGTAATCTGAGACTCTTCTAAAGCAGTGGTTATTAAAGTTTTGTGATTGGGACTGAGGCAGAGAAGAAGATTATGCATATTCACAATCTACCGATTCCATATCCCTGTGTTAGAAGATGCCAAAAAATCTGGGATGATTGAATAGAAATCAAGATGGTGACAATGCAGCAAACTGATAGAAACAAAACAATCAAGAATGAAAATCCAAAGCAAAATCCTCTACATATATGAATTAATTCCCCAAATAGCAGTGATTGAAATCCATGAACAACTTAAGACCACTCTTATGATGTTCTGTTTAGGGCATTCTTCCCAGCTGTTCAAGCAGGAAACCTTGTCTTCCATCCTCCCCTCATCAACCTCTTCCCTATGATCTGTCCAGTAACAGAGCTCACAGCTCTGCCTCCTCCACAGTGCAAGCCAGCTCATCTCCCACTACCTTCTAACTGGTCTCCCTGCTTTATTTGTTAACCTTTGTGACCACCTCATTCTTCCCACCCCAGTTCCAATCTATGCTTTACACAACAGCTAGATTGTCATCTAAAAATCCTGGAATTGGAGCAAATAATTATCCCCCCTTTTTAAAACACACCTATGGTCTCCACTATACTCAGGATGACATAAAGAATCTATAACAGGCCCACACGACCCTGGAGGGATCCACTCTGTCCCTTCTTTAAAGCCATCTTTCCTCCTGCTCCCCTTCATTAGATAATTGGAGACTGCTCTTTTCTGGGTCTTCAATCTAGCCATGCCACTCATTCTCACAGTGTTTAGTCTTTTATTTCATGGCACTTAGCACAGTTTGTAGATATACATGTAACTTTTGTGTTTAAAGCATCATGAAAATCATCACTGGGCCTAGCAGCTTGACACTTAAGGTTTACAACAAACAAAATCTGTAGCACATGAAACAGGGAATTCTGACACCTCTGTGTCCTAAATTCAAGTCCTCAATAATCTCTACCACCAAATTAATAATTCATTTGATTGATTACTTATAAGTAGTCTTTATTCAAACAAAAATGGAAGGGTTAAATTCTCAAGCACAGAAGAAAAATATTGCATTTTTGAAAGCTTTGCTGTTGTTCAGTCACTTAAGTCGTATATGACTCTTTGTGACCCCATGGACTGCAGCACACTTAAGCTTCACATGGATGCCATTCTGAACAATAAAAGGGCCCACTCTTGAGATGTGGTGTATTTAGAAATAGTGGGAAGTATGAAAAGAAAATCATAATAATAGTACAGTCTTTATTGCATGTGATGTTCCAGGCTTTCTGTTACACTTTTTATAGGCATTATCTGTAACCTTACAACTATTTTGAAACTAGGTATTATAGCCTCCATTTACAAATGATAAAAGTAAAAGATTATTTCCCATTAATCTCTGAGTAGGAGGGATTGATAAAGCCAGGCTTTAAAAGATCTACAAGTTACACAATGTAATCTCTTAGAAATTAGCAACATATTGCAGAATTCCCACATCTATTGATATATCCTATATTGGTTGACAGGAGAACCATAGATGCATTTTGAATAATAAAGAATATCATTTAGAATCAACATTGTCTCATTCTAAAGTTTCAGCTGGAGAGACTTTAGGATTAAAAAGAAACTAAACTCAAATTAAATTTTAAACGTGTGTGATTCACATGATAAAAAGTGGCCCTTGACCCACATGCCTTGTAAACCCATACGACTCCCTAACATATGCTAGTGAAATACATAGGCTAGTTGAACAAATATTTAAGGACATGTAAGAGCAATAACTGCTCCCGAGGAAATCTTCACTGCTCTAGCATGCCATGAGACCATAAATATTCCAAGAGATGGAGCATTGTTAGGGAGTGATATTCCAAGTTGACCTGGTATGAAGAGGAGACTGCTTGAGAGCTTTGAGACTTTATCAGACTTGGACTTGGTAACAATACCTATGAATATGACGTTACTTGGAAGGAGATGTAATTCAGTTAAGGATCTTAAAATGAGATCATCCTGGATTTTGGGTGGCCCCCAAACCAGTGACTAATGTTCTTGTAAGAGAAAGGAGAGAGAGACTTCACACAGGGTCACCAAGAAGAACATGTAGAGACAGAGGCAGATACCAGAGTCACACTCTCACAAACCAAGGGATGCCAAGTCTTGCTTGCAGCCACTAGAACTTAGAAGCATGGGACAGATACTCGCTCAGAGCCTCCAGAAAGAACTAACCCTGCTGACATTGTGATTTCAAACTTGAGATCTCTAGAACTGTAAGAGAATTAATGTCGGTTGCTTTAAGCCATAAGGCTTGTTGTCTCTGTAGTAGCAGCCTTTGGAAACAAATACGGGCCCCAAGGCTCATGTCTGAGTGTAGAAGTGAACAGAAATGACTTACAGGAAGTATTACGCTGAGCTCCCGCAGGAACTTGTTTGCCAGGATTTATACAACACATACAATTGACTGATTTCTATATAGACAAAAGACTAGGTTAACATTCCAGTAATTTGCTGAAATCTCTATGACATTAAAGAGAGAGGCCAGAGTACATATGTCGCCTTGGTTGAATTCAGGATGCCTGGGTAGGCCCTTGCAAAAAATAAAATCCTGTAAGTCTGTAAGCCTCATGTTGACAGTGTTTGGATCCTAGGGTGCTGGTGGCCTTCCTGCAAGGCTAAGGCTCTACAGGCATAGAGACCAGTGGCTCTTTCCCCTCCAGGATGACATCCAGGCTGGGAAAGAGGTGAGCACCTGGGGAGGTGGAAGGAGAGATGGAAACACCCTAGCCTGCAAATGGGGATGATGCTGAAGAGCCCAGCTCTGTACCTTCCATCTCATTTTTTAGCCTTTTCCTCTGTGTCAGGTAGTTAGAAGAAGCAGCAATGGACTGAAACACCAGGGCAGATGATTGGTTCATTGCACTTGCAGAAAAGAGGCTTTGAGTTCAAAGCTCTGTGGGGACTGAGAGGCCATGGGAAGGAGGTGGTTGCTCCTGGGCCTGATGGCTGTTGGAAAAAGCAAGGTCAAGAACAATAGTATAAGAGACATCAAAACATCTCAAGAACCCATCAACTATAGGGACAATTTGAGAGCTGAGGTTGCAGCTGCTTTAGCTGCAGGAGAAAAAGGCCATTGTTAAACTACAATGAGATCCCACCTCATAGCCACTGGATGGTTATTACTATTTTGAAAAGCAAACAAAAACAAAACAGAAAATAATGAGTACTGGTGATGATGTGGAGGAACTGAAACCTCTGCATATCGGTGAGATGCAATAAAATGATACAGCCACTGTGGAAAAAAGTATGGTGGTTCTACAAAAAATCAAAAGTAGAATTAAATTACCATATGATCCAGCAATAATACTTCTGGATATATATTCAAAAGAACTGAAAGCAAGGTGTTGAAGAAATATTGGTACACCCATTTCATAGCAGTGTTATTCATAATGGCCAGTTTCGCTTATTAAGGGTCTATCAACAGATGAAAGGGTAAATGAAATGTGATATAAAATACAATGGAAGATTTAAATATATGGCAAATAGATGGGGGAAAGTGGAAATAGTTACCGATTTTATTTTTCTTGGGCTTCAAAATCACTGAAGATGGTGATTGCACCCACAAAATTAAGACACTTGCTCCTTGGAAGAAAAACTATGATAAACCTAGACAGCATATTAAGAAGCAGAGACATCACTTTGCTGACAAAGGCCCATATGGCCAAAGCTATGGTTTTACCAGTAGTCATGTATGGCTGTGAGAGCTGGACTATAAGAAAGCTGAGAGCCGAAGAATTGATGCTTTTGAACTGTGGTGTTGGAGAAGACCCTTGAGAGTCCCTTGGATGGCAAGGAGTTCCAATCAATCAATCCTAAGTGAAATCAGTCCTGAATAGTCATTGGAAGGACTGATGCTGAAGCTGAAACTCCAATACTTTGGCCACTTGATGTGAAGAACTGACTCTTCAGGAAAGACCCTGATGCTGGGAAAGAAACTGATACACACACACACAAACACACACACACACACACTACCGTGTTATATACATTATATAACAGTATTATATTCCACTGAACTAGTATATACCACTGAACTACACTTTTTTAAATGGTTAAAATGGTAAATTTTATGTTGTTTTACCAAAATTAAAATGCATTAGTCCATTCCACTATTCTACCCTTAACACGTGCACAGACATACTCCACATCCCTATACTCACATCCACACATTGGAGGCTGGGTTGACCTGCAGAAATGCAGTTCACATTCCACGCTGCTGAGCTAAGTGGAAGATGCATGTTGCTATAAGATGGATTCTGTAAAACCAGCTGTGTTTAATGTGTAGTGAGTATTATAAGTTAGCTGACTAGTCAAATAAAAAATTTGAAAGCTAACCTAAGTCCCTGTCTCCTTCATATTCATCACCAAGTGGTTCACCTTGTTTCTCTGATGCAGTCTAGGTCTGTCTCTTCCTCTTTAGTCACCTTACTTCAAGTCTTCTGTCTACGTTTGGCAACACCCTCATTACTCATCTCTCTGCCTCCTGTCTCGCTCCTAGACTCATCCTCCCCAGGACTGCCAGAGGGATCCTTCAGAAAAGCAAGTCTGATCATGTCCCATGTCTTAGAACCCTCCAACTGTTGGCCATTGGCTCTGGGATATGCCTCCCTTGGCTTGAAAGGGAGCCTCATCCTTGGGTCCAGGTTGACTCTCCAGCCTCACCTCCTACCTCCTGCCAACACCTGATTCTTGCTGTGTGTCTCAAATGTCAGCCTCCAGAAAAATGAATGATCATTTTTTTAAACATGCTGTCTCATGTCTGTGATTTTTCACCTGCTTTGCCTGGGTCTGGATATGCTCTTTTTGCTTGTCAACCTCACAAACTCTGGTTAGCTTTCCCAACTCAGCAAAGGCCAAAGCCTCTCTTATGGCAACATACTTCACCCCACTCTGAATAAATCTAATTTCTCCCTCTCTACAACCCCTTTAATTTAAACATAATTCTATGCTGGTACAGTTCACAAGGTGTGAGAACTCCATGCCTCACTTCCCACTGAAATGGAGTTTCTTAAGGGTAAAGCTGCATACTTAGTTATGATAAATGCTAGATAAATGAAATTGTTAAAGAATTCTGCTCACTAAAGTGATCATACTGATAACACTTTGACAATAATCATAAAATGTGATTACAACTTATTAAAATTAAAGTGATCATAAATATGATTATTTTATTAAAATTAAGTGACCATAAAATTTCTGTCAATTAAGGAATTTTCACATTTTCAAGGAACTCCAGACCCATCTAGTCCACTGAGTCCTGCTCCTCAATTATAGCATAACATCAGGGGTTCAGGCTTGGACATCATTATATCTATTTTAAAGGTTTCTAACTGGAGAAAAGGACTTCAAGACCAATAGCAGCCATGTTTTAAAAGCTCTGATCTAACCTATTTACCTGAGTGGGCAGTGACTTCTGAATCCATCCCAGGATGACAAACATCTTTTTTTTTTTTTTAATCTTTTTAAGAATCACTGGAGACACAATTCTAGAATCTCTTGCCTTCTAAAACAGTGTTCTTCTTAAAATAAATAAAATCAAGTGTTAAAAGAAACTTGTAACTATCCATAATTTATATTTCAAATTACAGATTGTTTTTATAATTTTTAAATGGTTTGAAGTCCTTTTCTGAGCATCTGATCTTTTATCCCCTGTTTGGCATGAAGCTCTCTCAATCTGCTATGTCTTTGAAAAAACAGTTCCAACATTATACTTTCTTAAGAAGTCTGGGGTCATGACAGAATGAGCTGGCTAGCAGAGAGTTTATTTTTAATCAAGAATCTTATCCAAACTTGATAATGAATAGTGACACCCTACTTCTTTTTCCTGCCTTAACACTTTTCTATGTTCATGGGTAAATGTCCTTTTCAGGGATCATCCCACCTATGAAATGTCTGTTTGGCTACATACATTTCTGAGCTCTCCAGGCCAAAGTGGAGCCTTTAACACCCTTTAATTCAAAACACTGAGAGGCTCTTTCAACATGCTTGTGTTTTGTAATGTGAACAAGGGCATCTGGGGGAGGCCATCTGGAAGGAACATGATTATGAAGATCACTTGGGAGTGTTTTGAATGTGAAAAGCTGTGTGTCCATCCTAAGTTCTGTCATTAATTTAAAATAATGCCATTTCTTTTCTACAAACTTAAATCATTTTTATTTAAAATTTCAAGACCAAACAGAATCTTTTAAAATCATCTCCTAAAGAAATCTGAAATATGACACAAAAGAACCTATCTATGACAGAACAACAGATTCATGGATGTAGAGAACAGACTTATGGTTGTCAAGAAGGAGAGGTTGGGGGATGGCTTGAGTGGGGGACAGGATTAACAGATGAAAGCTTTTATACATAGGATGGATAAACAACAAAGTCTACTGTACATAGAACTATATTCAATATCTTATGATAAGCCATAATGGAAAAGAATATTTTTTAAAAAGACTATATATATGCTTGTNCTATTTTGAAAAGCAAACAAAAACAAAACAGAAAATAATGAGTACTGGTGATGATGTGGAGGAACTGAAACCTCTGCATATCGGTGAGATGCAATAAAATGATACAGCCACTGTGGAAAAAAGTATGGTGGTTCTACAAAAAATCAAAAGTAGAATTAAATTACCATATGATCCAGCAATAATACTTCTGGATATATATTCAAAAGAACTGAAAGCAAGGTGTTGAAGAAATATTGGTACACCCATTTCATAGCAGTGTTATTCATAATGGCCAGTTTCGCTTATTAAGGGTCTATCAACAGATGAAAGGGTAAATGAAATGTGATATAAAATACAATGGAAGATTTAAATATATGGCAAATAGATGGGGGAAAGTGGAAATAGTTACCGATTTTATTTTTCTTGGGCTTCAAAATCACTGAAGATGGTGACTGCACCCACAAAATTAAGACACTTGCTCCTTGGAAGAAAAACTATGATAAACCTAGACAGCATATTAAGAAGCAGAGACATCACTTTGCTGACAAAGGCCCATATGGCCAAAGCTATGGTTTTACCAGTAGTCATGTATGGCTGTGAGAGCTGGACTATAAGAAAGCTGAGAGCCGAAGAATTGATGCTTTTGAACTGTGGTGTTGGAGAAGACCCTTGAGAGTCCCTTGGATGGCAAGGAGTTCCAATCAATCAATCCTAAGTGAAATCAGTCCTGAATAGTCATTGGAAGGACTGATGCTGAAGCTGAAACTCCAATACTTTGGCCACTTGATGTGAAGAACTGACTCTTCGGGAAAGACCCTGATGCTGGGAAAGAAACTGATACACACACACACACACACACACACACACACACTACCGTGTTATATACATTATATAACAGTATTATATTCCACTGAACTAGTATATACCACTGAACTACACTTTTTTAAATGGTTAAAATGGTAAGTTTTATGTTGTTTTACCAAAATTAAAATGCATTAGTCCATTCCACTATTCTACCCTTAACACGTGCACAGACATACTCCACATCCCTATACTCACATCCACACATTGGAGGCTGGGTTGACCTGCAGAAATGCAGTTCACATTCCACGCTGCTGAGCTAAGTGGAAGATGCATGTTGCTATAAGATGGATTCTGTAAAACCAGCTGTGTTTAATGTGTAGTGAGTATTATAAGTTAGCTGACTAGTCAAATAAAAAATTTGAAAGCTAACCTAAGTCCCTGTCTCCTTCATATTCATCACCAAGTGGTTCACCTTGTTTCTCTGATGCAGTCTAGGTCTGTCTCTTCCTCTTTAGTCACCTTACTTCAAGTCTTCTGTCTACGTTTGGCAACACCCTCATTACTCATCTCTCTGCCTCCTGTCTCGCTCCTAGACTCATCCTCCCCAGGACTGCCAGAGGGATCCTTCAGAAAAGCAAGTCTGATCATGTCCCATGTCTTAGAACCCTCCAACTGTTGGCCATTGGCTCTGGGATATGCCTCCCTTGGCTTGAAAGGGAGCCTCATCCTTGGGTCCAGGTTGACTCTCCAGCCTCACCTCCTACCTCCTGCCAACACCTGATTCTTGCTGTGTGTCTCAAATGTCAGCCTCCAGAAAAATGAATGATCATTTTTTTAAACATGCTGTCTCATGTCTGTGATTTTTCACCTGCTTTGCCTGGGTCTGGATATGCTCTTTTTGCTTGTCAACCTCACAAACTCTGGTTAGCTTTCCCAACTCAGCAAAGGCCAAAGCCTCTCTTATGGCAACATACTTCACCCCACTCTGAATAAATCTAATTTCTCCCTCTCTACAACCCCTTTAATTTAAACATAATTCTATGCTGGTACAGTTCACAAGGTGTGAGAACTCCATGCCTCACTTCCCACTGAAATGGAGTTTCTTAAGGGTAAAGCTGCATACTTAGTTATGATAAATGCTAGATAAATGAAATTGTTAAAGAATTCTGCTCACTAAAGTGATCATACTGATAACACTTTGACAATAATCATAAAATGTGATTACAACTTATTAAAATTAAAGTGATCATAAATATGATTATTTTATTAAAATTAAGTGACCATAAAATTTCTGTCAATTAAGGAATTTTCACATTTTCAAGGAACTCCAGACCCATCTAGTCCACTGAGTCCTGCTCCTCAATTATAGCATAACATCAGGGGTTCAGGCTTGGACATCATTATATCTATTTTAAAGGTTTCTAACTGGAGAAAAGGACTTCAAGACCAATAGCAGCCATGTTTTAAAAGCTCTGATCTAACCTATTTACCTGAGTGGGCAGTGACTTCTGAATCCATCCCAGGATGACAAACATCTTTTTTTTTTTTTAATCTTTTTAAGAATCACTGGAGACACAATTCTAGAATCTCTTGCCTTCTAAAACAGTGTTCTTCTTAAAATAAATAAAATCAAGTGTTAAAAGAAACTTGTAACTATCCATAATTTATATTTCAAGTTACAGATTGTTTTTATAATTTTTAAATGGTTTGAAGTCCTTTTCTGAGCATCTGATCTTTTATCCCCTGTTTGGCATGAAGCTCTCTCAATCTGCTATGTCTTTGAAAAAACAGTTCCAACATTATACTTTCTTAAGAAGTCTGGGGTCATGACAGAATGAGCTGGCTAGCAGAGAGTTTATTTTTAATCAAGAATCTTATCCAAACTTGATAATGAATAGTGACACCCTACTTCTTTTTCCTGCCTTAACACTTTTCTATGTTCATGGGTAAATGTCCTTTTCAGGGATCATCCCACCTATGAAATGTCTGTTTGGCTACATACATTTCTGAGCTCTCCAGGCCAAAGTGGAGCCTTTAACACCCTTTAATTCAAAACACTGAGAGGCTCTTTCAACATGCTTGTGTTTTGTAATGTGAACAAGGGCATCTGGGGGAGGCCATCTGGAAGGAACATGATTATGAAGATCACTTGGGAGTGTTTTGAATGTGAAAAGCTGTGTGTCCATCCTAAGTTCTGTCATTAATTTAAAATAATGCCATTTCTTTTCTACAAACTTAAATCATTTTTATTTAAAATTTCAAGACCAAACAGAATCTTTTAAAATCATCTCCTAAAGAAATCTGAAATATGACACAAAAGAACCTATCTATGACAGAACAACAGATTCATGGACGTAGAGAACAGACTTATGGTTGTCAAGAAGGAGAGGTTGGGGGATGGCTTGAGTGGGGGACGGGATTAACAGATGAAAGCTTTTATACATAGGATGGATAAACAACAAAGTCTACTGTACATAGAACTATATTCAATATCTTATGATAAGCCATAATGGAAAAGAATATTTTTTAAAAAGACTATATATATGCTTGTATATATATATATATATATATGCCATATATACACACACAGTGGAAATTAACACAACAGGGTAAAACAACTATATTTCAATGAAAAATGTTTGTAATCATCTCCTAAATTAGAACCCATGCCTGAGTAACAGGGTCAAAGCACAAAAGCTTACTCTGACTTATCATTTGCCCCAGATACACACTTACTCATTCCTGCGTGATTTTTCTTCAAACCTTCCTCCTTTTCTCCACTGTTACTTTTTCTTCCTCCCCAGCCAGTACTCATTCCATTCATCTATAGGAACCAGTTTAATGAGTTCTTTTTATATTGCTGCTATAACAAATGACCACAAACCTCATGGATTAAAACAATATACAATACACATTTGTTCTCTCACAGTCCCACGGGTTAGAAGTCTGAAATGACTCTTATGAAGTCAAGTTCAAGGTCTCAGGAGAGTTGTGTTCCTTCTGGAAACTCCAGGAAGAATTGATTCCCTTTTCTCTTTCAGCTTCCAGAGGCTGCAGGCATTCCTTGGCCCATTTTGATCACTTCCTCTTTTCACTGCTTAAATGTACTGAGTTGAATTCACTACCAACACCAAATTCATGTCCTAGGAACCCCACAAGGTGATCATTTTTGAAAATAGGGTCTTAACAGATGCAATTAGTTAAATTAAGATGAGGTCATACAGGAAGAAAAGCTATGACCAACCTAGACAGCATATTAATAAAAAGCAGAGACATTACTTTACCAACCAAGGTCTGTATAGTCAAAGCTATGGTTTTCCCAGTAGTCATGTATGGATGTGAAAGTTGGACAACAAAGAAAGCTGAGTGCTGAAGAATTGATGTTTTTGAACTGTGGTGTTGGAGAAGACTCTTGAGAGTCCCTTGGACAGTATGGCGATTGAAACAGTCAATCCTAAAGGAAATCAGTTCAGAATATTCATTGGAAAGACTGATGCTGCAGTTGAAGTTCCAATATTATGGCCACCTGATGTGAAGAACTGACTCACTGGAAAAGACCCTGATGCTGGGAAAGATAGAAGGCAGGAGGAGAAGGGGACGACAGAGGATGAGATGGTTGGATGGTATCACGGATTCAATGGACATGAGTTTGAGTAAGCTCCAGGAGTTGGTGATGGACAGGGAGGACTGCATGCCACAGTCCATGGGGTCACAAAGAGTCAGACATGACTGAGCGACGGAACTGAATTGAACTGAACATACTGGATTAGGGTGAGTCCTAAGTCCAATGCGACTGTATCCTTATAAAAAGAGGAGATTTGAACATAGAGAGCCATAGAAGCAGACCACATGACAATGGACATAGATAAACCTACAAGCCAAGGAATGCTGAGGATTGCTGGCAACCACCAGAAGCTAGAAAGAAATGAAACAGGATTCTTTTCTAGAAGCTTCAGAGGAAACATGGCCCTGCAAATACTTCTGACTCATGGCCTCCGAAACTATGGGAGAAATAATTTCTGTTTTCTTAAGTACCCAGTTTGTCATACTTTATCACAGCAGGACTAGGAAACTAATACAGATATATTGGAAAAGAGGCATCTGTTTTGTTCATGTGTCAGGTTACTCTAAGGGGCATTTTGACTGACATGTCAGATGATCAACTAAAAGCTTTCTTTGTTCCATTTGCAACATACAAGGGTCTTTATGGATTACTGGCTCTGTGCCTGGGGCTTCCCCATTTGAGGACCTCAGACTGTCTTCCATCACATGGGAAGTAAGAGCCATCTAGGTCAGGGGTCAGAATACGATTTCTATAAAGCGATAGATAGTACATTTTTTAGGCTTTGTAGACCAGGGGGAAATTAAGGATATTATATTTGCTGTTGTTTAGTCATTAAGTCCGGAGAAGGCAATGGCATGCCACTCCAGTACTCTTGCCTAGAAAATCCCATGGATGGAGGAGACTGGTAGGCTGCAGTCCATGAGGTCACTAAGAGTCAGAAACAACTGAGCGACTTCACTTTCACTTTTCCTTTCATGCATTTGAGAAGGAAATGGCAACCCACTCCAGTGTTCTTGCCTGGAGAATCCCAGGGATGGGGGAGCCTGGTGGGCTGCCATCTACGGGGTCACACAGAGTTGGACACTCTTAGTGACTTAGCAGCAGCAGCAGCAGTCATTAAGTCAGGTCTGACTCTTTGTGGCCCATGGACTGTAGCCCACCAGGCTCTTCTGTCCTTGGAATTGTCCAGGCAAGAATACTCAGGTAGGATGCCATTTCCTTCTTCAGGGGATCTTTCCGACATAGGGATCAAACCCACATCTCCTGCACTGGCAGGCAGATTCTTTACCACTGAGCCACCAGGGAAACCCAAGGATATTATATAATCCCTCATAAAATAAGAAACAAAACCAATTTTCACACATTTTTTAATTGACAAAATTCTAAATATGTTAGTAGCACTATTTTATATTACAGGTCTAATAACAAGAAGAATAAAATCCTTTGGGGAATAATAGCATTTCACTTACTTGGGGTTCAAATGTAATTAGCCTATCACCAACATAGAATGCTAATGTTCATCTGTTAATGCTGATCTGTAGTGATAATTTTATCTCAATAAGTATTTTAATTCAAGGATGAAAACTGAATCTTTGAAAATGTCTTTTCACACAGAAAAGTACTACAAAAACTGCTATCCATTTATGAGCATTTTAATTGAATGTATTGATTGCTTGCAAGACATTTATAGAGTTCTATTAAATTTTTCTATCAATACTTCTCTTTTAGCACATCATTACATTGCAGATTAATCACTTCCAATTGAAAGTTTCGTGGAAGCCCCTCCAAGGCTCAGTTAAATGGATTTTGAAATATGGAAATTTTCTTTGCACTTGCATTGAGGTCCAAAAAGTGCTGCTAGAACTTAAGTTTGAACTCAGAGAATATATCCACTGCAAATATTCATGGAAGGGAGACCTCACTTTTTTTTGTATCTTTTAACACCCCTGGAGGTGTATAAGGCAGCTTGACATTTAAATAATGTTAGTTGTTGAAATGACTTTACTGCAGTTTTAGTTTCTCATATGGGTGCTGTTTGGCCTTAAGATTTTAAGTTGAATTCATTAAGAAACATCAAGTCTGCAACAAAAACTAATTTTCAAAGCCATTCAGTGTTAATAGCAGTAGTTGAAGGCAGTTCTTCTCACTTAAAAGTTTTCAATCTCAATCCTGAGCTCAAAAACAGCAATAGAATTTTAGCACTGCCTTTGAACTTGCTGTGTTGGCACAAGTCAGGATATTCAGCTTCTCTTTCGACAAAAATTCACAGAACCCACCATGGTTACATCAGTGAGAGCAAATGAGTTTTTCAATGGAACTACTGGCTGGGTGGGCTAAGACTCAAATATTTCAGAAAAGTACCTGCTGAAGAATAACTCAAGCTTTTAACACCATACATTTTCTCAAGCTTGTAAATTTGTCCAACTAAGCCTTTACTGCTCTAAACATATTTTTATGCTATCAACTGCAACATATTTTAGCAAATTCCAGCTCAGGTTGTACAGAATTAGTGTTCTCAAATTCTTTGAAAATGTTCTCATCTGTAGTTGTTCCAAGCAATCTATTTATAGGAGGTAATTGTTTAGTTACTTCAAACTGTGCACTGACTCTTTAAATAAATAACAACCTAGCAGTATCAGTAGTATCTGTGGGTTCAACAAGAATCAAGGAAACCACTCCAAACTATTTGTCTTGGGTTTTAATCGAGTAATGATGTTGCTCCCAATGTTCTCCACTCCGAGCAGCTTTACTCATTGAAAGGCTAAACATCTCAAACAAATTTAGTGTCCTTGGTCCCATTTCAATGGCTGCTTCAATCAATCACAATTTAATTAATTCAGTTAATTCATCCTTGGTAAATAGTTTTCCTTGGTAAGCTAACAAATGAGCCACTCAAGTCACTTTCTCTGGTTGAAGGCTCACTTTTATTTTTATGAAGAAATTTTGCTGTGATGAGAAACTGTTTTAAATTTTTCTAACCATTGCTTCTCTGCGAGCTGGGAATATTGTGATGGTTGTTTTATTTGGTTTGTTGACATATACTGTATTCTTTTAATACAATGATAGTGTCACTGCATAGTAGGCGAAATGCTTCACCACCTAATTCTGTAACAAAATAATTGTACTCCACTGTGCCTTAAAAACATGATATTCAAAGTTCACTTTTTATTTCTTGTTTGACTTGACAGATCTCTACTTTAAATTGAAATAAATAATTTGAATAAATAAATAAATTGAAATAAATAAAACTGGGGAGTGGGGAGAGAAAAGAAGGGAATAAGGGGGAAAGGAAGGGAGAGAAAGGAAGGGAAGGCAGGAGGGAAGGAAGGGGAGGAAGGGAAGGAGAGAGGGAGGGAGAAAGAGGGATGAATGAAATCATATGACATTTTAAATGCTTTTGAATTCTAACTTCAATTGCAATATGCAAAGTATCAGTTCAAAGTGAAGAGAATGCCATATATAATCTCCATTGCAACTACTCAATTCTGCCACTATAGCTTAAAAGTATACAAATAAAAAAGTCCAGAGATAAACCCCCGCACCTATGGTCATTTAATCTATGAAAAAGGAGACAAGAATATACAATGGAGAAAAGACAGTCTCCTCAATAAATGGCACAGGGAAAACTGGACAGCTACATGTAAAAGAAGAAATTAGAATACTCCCAAACACCATACACAAAAATAAACACAAAATGAATTAAAACTCTAAATGTAACACAAACACTATAAAACTTTTAAGGAAAACATGGGCAGAATGCTTTTTGACATAAACCACAGCAAAATCTTTTTTTATCCACCTGGTAGAGTAAGGAAAATAAGAACAAAAATCAACAACTGGGCTCTAATTAAACTTAAAAGCTTTTGCACAGCAAAGGAAACCATAAGCAAACAAAACAAAAAGACAACCCTCAGAATGGGAGAAAACATTTGCAAATGAAGCAACCAACAAGGGATTAATCTCCAAAATTAGCAAACAGCTAATGTAGGTTAATATTAAAAAGAAAGCAAACAATCTAGTCAAAAAAAAATGGGTAAAAGACCTACATAGACATTTCTTCAAAGAAGACACATAGATGGCTGAAAAGTAAGTGAAAAGATGCTCAACATCACTGATTATTCAAGAAATACAAACTGTACTACAATGAAGTAGTACAATGAAGTGTAACCAGAAATGGTTACACTGACCATCATTAAGAAGTGTACAAACAATAAATGCTGGGGAGGGTGTGGAGCAAAGGGAACCCTTCTACGTTATTGATGGGAATGTAAATCAGTATAGTGGAGAACAGTATGGAGGTTCCTTAGACTCTTAAAGACAGAGGTACCACTTAATCTGGCAATCCTGCTCTTAAGCATATTATCTGCAGAAAAGTATAATTGGAAAAGACACATGCATCCCAACATTCGTTGCAGCACTATTTACAACAGCCAAGACATGGAAACAACCTAAATGTCCATCAACAGAGAAATGGATAAAGAAGATGTGGGACATAGATACAGTGGAATATTAGTCATAAAATGAATTAAATAATGCCATTTGCAGCAACATGGATGGACCTAGAGATTGCCATATTGAGTGAATTAAGTCAGATAAAGACAAATATGGTATCACATATATGTGGAATCAAAAAAAAAGGTATAAATGAACTTATTTACAAAACAGAAGTAAGAGTCATGGATGTAGAAAATGAATAAATTGGGAAATTGGGATTGATATATACACAATATTATAAATAAAATAGATAATGAAAACCTACTGTATAGCACAGGGAACTTTATTCAGTTTTCTGTAATGGCCTGTATGGGAAAAGAATTTATATTAAAAAAAAAAGAGTGGATATATACATATGTACATATGATCACTTTGTTGCACACCTGAACTAACACAATACTGTAAATCAACTACACTCCTTAATAATTTTTTTTTAAGCACATAGACAAGATGAAAACAATTAAGTAAGGCAGGGTTCCAATAAAATGTTATAATTATCAGTTCAGTTCAGTTCAGTCGCTCAGTTGTGTCCAACACTTTGCAACGCCATGAATCACAGCATGCCAGGCCTCCCTGTTCATCACCATCTCCCGGAGTTCACTCAGACTCATGTTCATCGAGTCCATGACGCCATCCAGCAATCTCATCCTCTGTCGTCGCCTTCTTTTCCTGTCCCCAGTCTCTCCCAGCATCAGAGTCTTTTCCAAGAGTCAACTCTTCACATGAGGTGGCCAAAGAACTGGAGTTTCAGCTTTAGCACCATTCCTTCCAAAGAAATCCCAGGGCTGATCTCCTTCAGAATGGNACCCATTCCAGTCCATTTTAGCTCGCTGATTCCTAGAATGTCGACGTTCACCCTTGCCATCTCTTGTTTGACCACTTCCAATTTGCCTTGATTCATGGACCTGACATTCCAGGTTCCTATGCAATATTGCTCTTTACAGCATCGGATCTTGCTTCTATCACCAGTCACATCCACAACTGGGTATTGTTTTTGCTTTGGCTCCATCCCTTCATTCTTTCTGGAGTTATTTCTCCACTGATCTCTAGTAGCATATTGGGCACCTACTGGCCTGGGGAGTTCCTCTTTCAGTATCCAATCATTTTGCCTTTTCATACTGTTTATGGGGTTCTCAAGGCAAGAATACTGAAGTGGCTTGCCATTCCCTTCTCCAGTGGACCACGTTCTGTCAGACCTCTCCACCATGACCCGCCAGTCTTGGTATGCCCCACAGGCATGTCTTGGTTTCATTGAGTTTAGATTTATAGAGAGTGAAATTTAAGTTTCATATAAGTTTCATGTGTCATGAAATATTCTTTAGTTTTTTTGAATCACTTATAAATATTAAAATCATTCTTAGCTTGTGGACTATACAGAAATAGGTGGTGTGCCAGAAGTGGCTGGTGAGCTATAGCTTGTTGAATCCTCCTTATTCATTAGGCCATCTCTAACAGTTCACCCAGTTCAATATCATAAGATGCTGTGAGAGTATAGTCATCATAGTCACTTCCTGTATATCACTGTTCAAATATTTCAAATAAAAGGTTATGTCTTGCATGCTGACCAGTAGGGCAAATAAATAAATATTAGAAAAGATACAATTCTAAGACATTACCAGTTGTCAAGGTTTTGGAGTGGGAGAGAACTGACCACAATGGGTCAACCTAAGCAAATCTGGGACATACAGGAACAACTCAGTATCTTGATCAAAGTGACGGCTCCACAATGCTGTGAATTTGTCAAAACGCAGAACCTTATATCAAAAGAGTGAATTTTACTGTTTGTAAATTTTTAAAATGAGTCATTAAAAAATACAATATGGCATTTTAGTTTCAGATCCAACATGCAAAGAACTTAGAATTCACCACTCCTATCCTCACAACAAGATAAAAACTGAACAAACTAAAAATCAGTGACTTCTTAAGATACAGTAGAAAGTTGAGATCACATGGCAAATCATCACGAAAATTGGAGAGAAATTCAGATTTACATAAAGAAAGGAAGAGCATTAGAGAACATTTTTTTAGCTGTAATAGATCTAATAGATAATCATTTGTTCAAAGTAATGATAGCAGAAACACATCGGATGATTATAACATGTGGAAAAGTGGAATAGATGACAACAGTGTTATAACATCCCTCAGGAGAGGAGGGAGGAATTGGGAACACTCTATTATAAAGTACCTGCACTACCTGTGAAGTGTTACAGTGATATTTGAAAGTGGACTTAGATTAGTTATAAATCGGTAATGCAAACACTGGGTAAACCATTAAACCTTTTTTACAAAGAAGTATAGTTGATATGCTGAGAGGAAAGAAAACGGAATAATATAAACTACTCAATTAAAATCAGAGAAGGAAGAAAAAAAGGAAAAATTTAAAAGGAAGCAAAGTAAAAGGGCAATGAATAGAAAATAGTTATAAACATGGTAAATATTCCAACCATATCAATAATCACACCAAATGTGAATGACCTATATATAACAATTGAAAGTGAGAGATTGTCAGAGTGCATTAAAAGAAAAAAGACCCAACTGTATGTTGTCTACAAGAAACTCACTTTAAATAAAAGACACAGCTAGATTAAAAGTAAAGGGGTGAAGAAAGAAATGCCATGCAAATACTAATCTAAAGAAAGCTGGAATGATCACGTTAATTTCAGACAAAGCAGGTTTCAGAACAAGGAAAATTCTTCCAGTTTTACTGAGATACTGTGACATGCAGCATTGTACAAGTTTAAGGTGTACAACATAATGACTGACTTACAAATCATGAAATGATTACCAAAAGTTTAGTGAAATATCTATCATCTTAGAGAGATACAAAGTAAAGAATTAGAAAAAATACTTTCCTTGCAATGAGAACTCTTAGGATTTACTCAGACTTTCAGTATAACATAAAGTAGTGCTATTTATATTTATCATGCTGTACATAACACCCCTAGTATTTATTTATAACTGGAAATTTGTGCCTTTTAATTGTCTTCATCCAATACCCCGTATCCCCACCCCAACCTCTGATAACCTTAAGTCTGATCTTCTTTTCTCGAAGTTTGGTTTTTTGGTTGGTTAGTTTGTTTTTGAAGTATAATTGACCTACAACACTATGTTAGTTTCCATTATAGAACATAGTGATTCAGTATTTCTATACATTTTTTCACACTGATCACTATGATAAGTCTAGCTACAATATGTCATCATACAAAGATATTTATTACATAGTTACAGACTATACTCCCACACTGTAAATTTTATAGTCATGTCATTTGTTTTGCAAATGGAAGTTTGTAACTCTTATTCTCCTTCACCTATTTCTTTCTTCCCTGACCCTCTGTCCTCTGCTAACCATCTGTTTGTCCTCTGTATCTATAACTCTTTGTTTTATGTTTGTCTATTTGTTTTTTATTTTTAGATTACATACGTAAGTGAAACCATACAGTATTTGTCTTGCTCTGACTTATTTCACTTAACATAATACTCTCTAGGTCCATCCACATGGGAACAAAGGGCAAGGTTTCATTCTTTTTATGGCCAAGTAATGTTCCATTTTATATAATTGTGTGTGTGTGTGTGAAGTTGCTCAGTCATGTCTGACTCTGCGATCCTGTGGACTGTAGCCTACCAGGCTCCTCTGTCCGTGGACTTTTCCAGGCAAGAGTACTGGAGTGGGTTGCCATTTCCCTCTCCAGGGTATCTTCCTGACCCAGGGATCGAACCCAGGTCTCTTGCCCTGCTTTACCATCTGAGTCAAAAGGGAAGCCACAAATAAGTATATATATAAATATATACATACCACATCTTCTTTATACATTCATCTTCTAGTGGGTGTTTAGGTTGCTTCTATATATTAGCTATTGTAAAAAACATAACATGGAGCACAAAGGTGCATGTGTCTTTTCTAGTGTTTTTATTTTCTTTGAGAAATACACAGGAGTAGAGTTGATAAATCTATTTTTAGTATTTTGAGGAATCTCAGTAATGTTTTCCATAGTGGCTGCTCCAATTTACATTCCCACCAACAGTGCACAAGGGCTCTCTTTTAGCCACATTACCAGCACTTGTTACTTGTTGTTTTTTTGATAATAACCATTCTGACAGGTGTGAGGTGAAATCTCATTGTGGTTTTGCTTTGCATTTCCCTAAGAATCAGTCATGCTGAGCATCTTTTCATGTGCTGGTTGGCCATTCAGATGTCTTCCTTGGGAAAGTGTCTATTTAAGTTCTCTGCCCATTTTTTTAAAAATCAGGTCATTTTTAAAAATGTTGAATTGTATGCATATTTTGGATATTCACACTTTATTGGATATATTGTTGGGAAATATCTTCTCCCATTCAGTAGGCAGCCTTTTTGTTTTACTGATAATTTGCTTTGCTATGCAGAAGCTTTTTTAGCTTGATGTAATTCCATTTGTTTATTTTTGCTTTTGTTTTCCTTGCTTGAGGAGACATATCCAAAAAAATATTGCTAAGAACAAGGAAAATTCTGAAAGATAAAGAGGGGCATTATATAATGATAAAGGTGTAAATTCTCCAAGAAGACATAACAATCCATAACTTACATATGCCCCAAAAAGCAGCATCAAAATGATTGAGGAAAAAACAGGAATGCAAGAACGGAAAATTCACTGTTATAGTTGGAGACTTCAACACCCCTCTTTTGGTAACTGACAAAAGGCAGAAAAGGATACAGTTAAACAGAGCACCAAACAACTGGATCCAACTGATATTTATAGAATAATTTAGCCAAAAACAGTTGAATAAGCCATGCTTCGAGTTCACACAGACCATTCACCAAGACACATAACATTCTGAACCATAAAACACATCTTTACACATTTAAAAGAACAGAAATCATACTATGCTCTTAGGCCACATGAAAATTAAACTAGAAATCAGAAAGATAGCTAGAAAAATCTCAAAATATTTGAAGATTAAACGTCATACTTCTAAATAACACATGCGTCAAAGAAGAAGTCTTGAGAGAAATTTTAAAAGTTTTTAACTAAATGAAAATACAACCTATCAAAATGTGTGGGATGCAGTGAAACCTTTACTTGGAGTAAAATTTCTAGCATTAAATGCATATACTAGAAAAGAAAATCTAAAATTAGTAGCCTAAATTTCCACCTTAGGAAACTAGAGGAAAATGTACAAATGAAGGCCAACCAAACAGAAAAAAGGAAATAAAAATTAGAGTATAAATCAATGAAATTTTTTTAAAACCAGGAAACTAATAGAGAAAAATCAATGGAGAAACTGGTTTTTTGAAAAGATTGATAAAATTGATAAACTTCAGTGCNGAAAATGTACAAATGAAGGCCAACCAAACAGAAAAAAGGAAATAAAAATTAGAGTATAAATCAATGAAATTTTTTTAAAACCAGGAAACTAATAGAGAAAAATCAATGGAGAAACTGGTTTTTTGAAAAGATTGATAAAATTGATAAACTTCTAGCCAGGCTACCCGGGTTAGGGGGGCAGGGGGAAGGCACAAATTGCTAATATCACAAATGAAAGGATTGCTACTGAGTCCATGAACATCAACACGATAATAGAAGAAGCTTATGAACAACTCTACATCCAAAACTTTGATAGATATATGAAACAGACCAATCCTTAAAAGACATTTCCTACTAAAACTTACACAAGGGAAAATAGATTACCTGGATAGGCCTGTTCTTATTACATAAATTTAATCAAGAATCAATAATCTTCCAAAAAAGAAAGTAACAGGCCTAGATGATTTCACTGGTGAATTTCATGAAATATTTAAAGAGGTTCCTAACTCATTCTATGAAGTTAGCATTAATAAAACCAGCTAATAATAAAATAAGATGCAGACATTATAAGAAAGGAAAGCTACAGAATTATAAGAAAGCTACAGACTAGTATCTTTCATTTACATAGAAACAAAAATTATTAATAAAATGTTAGCAAATCAAAACAGCATATAAAAAGATTATACACCATGACAAAGTACAGTTTATTAAAGGTATGTAAGACTGCTTTAAAATTTGAAAATCAATTAATGTAATCCATCACATCTAAGGGCTAAAGAAGAAAAATCATATGATCTTAACAATAGGTGTAAAAAAAAAGCATTTGGCAAAATCTCACCTATTTATAAAGAAATAAAAAACTACCAGTCAACTAGAAATAGAGGCAGACTTAATCAACTTAAAAAAGAATATCTATAAAACAAACCAAAGCCCCTATATCTAGCATTGTATGTAATGGTGGAAAACTGGATGTTTTTTTTTAATCATTTTGGGATTTCCTTGGAAGGAATGATGCTAAAGCTGAAACTCCAGTACTTTGGCCACCTCATGCAAAGAGTTGACTCGTTGGAAAAGACTCTGATGATGGGAGGGATTGGGGGCAGGAGGAGAAGGGGATGACCGAGGATGAGATGGCTGGATGGCATCACAGACTCAATGGATGTGAGTCTGAGTGAACTCCGAGAGTTGGTGAAGGACTGAAGTGAAGTGAGCTGATGAAGAAGCCAGGCAGGTGGAAAACATACAAGGAAGATCACCTTCCTATACTATTAATATTTTCATGGAAAGTGAAAGGTTAGTCACTCAGTCATGTCTGACTCTTTGCGACCCTGTGGACTGTAGCCCACCAGATTCCTCTGTCCATGGGATTTCCCAGGCAAGAATACCGGAGTGAGTAGCCATTCCCTTCTCCATGGGCTTACTTACAAAAGAACACCCGTTGGTTCCACCTTTAAAAAAATTTTTTTTTAATTCCATCCTTTAATTCTTAGAGGAGGATCAAGTGACCCTCATATAAATTATTCCCTTCCCTTATTCTAGTCATTTCTTTGGACTCTCCAAACAGTGATACCCGCTTACATGATCTTTTTACCTGTCTGCAGTATTACACTGTTGGGCTGCACCCTGCAGTCCTGCAAGCCTTGACACTGCCCAGACACAGAGGGAAGAAAGAGCCTGGAGACAGCAACAGAGAGAGACACCAGTGGTTCAATGCACAGGGAATCGTATAAGTCTGAAGCAAAGCACTGGAGCAGCAGGCCACCCTGTGCAGCGGACAGTGGGCAAGACTCAGCGGCCATCTTTGCTATCCAGGGGAGATAGAGGCTACCGTTTATAGGGGGAATTGATGTCCAGTTGGCTCGTCAGTTACCAGGGAAACCAGAGGCTGGGGGAGGAAGCAAGCTTGTAGGTAGTTACCGACTAAGGCCTATGATGAAGAGGATTGGATAGACATGTGAGTACAGTGTAACTGAAGCAGGGACTGGTTGAGCAGAGGACGTACAGAGAGCGAGAGACAGCCATCCCGAGTGACCTGACCACGCACACACCCACTGCCCCCAGACGTTCAGCCTTCAAAGTCCACACCTTCCAAGATACCCTTAACAATTTCCCCATTTAACTTACATTTATTCCCAAGATACAATCAGAGTCTGCACTTTACCTAGATGGAAACATAATCAACCTGATTTTGAATAAGAAGAACTCATAAATAGGATGTCTGTTTCTCCTTCCCTATCCCTGGCTCACAGTGCAGCATTTTAAAGCCGGTATTAACTGATGAAACTGATGACAAAACACACTGAGAACAATTTTGTTCTGTTGAAATTTTCCTGGTTCTGCTCTGACATTCACTGTTGACCAGTTTATAGCTTGTAATCCCACCTTTAACTGGGAGCAAGAAAGTATAACCAGTCAAGTATTCAGAATATAAAAATCTCAACCACTGAATGCTAGCTTACATGATCAGAGGGAAGTCATGTGCCACCTCACAATTTAGTTAGAGCCACTTGGAGTTAATAATGTATTACTCATAACCAAAATACTACCTGCAAATTGTATTTCTGTCTTTACAGTCTATTGCTTTATATTTTTTTTTAAAGGCAGATCCAGAATTGGGTCATAGATGTTGCTACCAATCTTAGGTTTAGGTTTCTAGTCATTTGTTTAGATGTGAGTTTCAAAATCTTGGCTGTCTAGACTATGAAAACTGGTTAAGTGCAAGAAGTTTCCAATTTCCATGTGAATTGATGGAGTCAGCTGAGGAAACCACCCTGAAAGGATGATGTTGCTGAAACCCCAAGAACAGGAAGAGTTGGTGTGAACAAGTTAGCTTTAGATGGTTCAATATAGAGAAGCTTCTTAAATACAGCTCCAATATGCATTCCACATAACAACAAATAAATGATGGAACCACAGCAATGACTGCAATCTGTGCAGTAGACAAGATGCCAGAGAGATAAATGTATGGCTGTGGAATCTGCTCACTTCACAGCTCTTGGGGTTGCTATGCATTGTGGTCCATAAAAATCATACCCTTGAGAGTTGTGCGGAGAAGGCCATGGCATCCCACTCCAGTGCTCTTGCCTGGAAACTCCCATGGACGGAGGAGCCTGGTAGGCTGCAGTCCATGGGGTCGCTGAGTCAGACACGACTGAGTGACTTCACTTTCACGCACTGGAGAAGGAAATGGCAACCCACTCCCGTGTTCTTGCCTAGAGAATCCCAGGGATGGCGGAGCCCAATGGGCTGCCATCTGTGGGGTCGCACAGAGTTGGACATGACTGAAGTGACTTAGCAGTAGCAGAGTTGTGCAGTACACAACCTGTGCAACAATAAACAAGCCCAAAACCATTCTGATGCTAGTATATAATAGCAAATGCATGCCAACAAAGAGCACTGATTTTAGGTCTGAAATTATAAGCTTTATCAAAATTGGATTTATTTGAATAATAATACTGGACTTTAATAAATTGGACTTCATCAAAATTAATACTTTTGTTGCCTCAAGGACACAGAGAGAACAAAAAGACAAGCTACAGACTAGGAGAAAATATGTGCAAATCATATATGCAACAAAGGTCTCATATCCTGAACATCATATATTTAAGTATATAAAGAGATGCTTAACATCGTTAGGCTTTAGAAAAATGCAGATTAAAACCACAATGAAGTACTGCACACCTACTAAATTGATTTTTTTAAGACAGTGCCAAATACTTGAAAGGAGGCAGAGCAACCACAATGTTCATGGATTACTAGTGGAAACGTAAAGATACATCTACTAGGGAGAACAGTTTGGCAGTTTCTCATAAGGCTAGACATACATTTGTCGTATGACCCATTAATCCTACACCAAGATGTTTATTCTAGAGACACGAAAACTTATATTCACATAAAAACCTGTACATAACTGTCTCTAGTAATTCTATTCATTATTGGCAAAAACTTGTAGTAACACAAATATTCTTCAGAAGATGAGTGATTCAACAAACTCTGATGTATCTACACAATGAAATTCTACTTGGAAAAGACAGAAAGAACTACTGATATATGAATAACATGGCTATCTCTCACAGGTGTTATACTGAATGAAAGAAACCAGCCTCAAAAAGTTACACTAAGGTTCCACTTATCTGATACTGCAGAAAAGGCAAAGCTAGTGCATATGAAGATGAATGGTTGGTAGGGCTTAGAGGTGGATGAAGAGTGACTACAGGATGTGGGATTTCTGGGGGGGGAAGGGGTGATAGAACTATTTTACATTATGATGGGGGAGGGTGTTTACTTGACTCTATATGTTTATTAAAACTCAGGTTGTTTAGTCACTATCGTGTCTGACTCAATTGTGACCGCATGGACTGTAGTCACCAAGCTCTTCTGTCCAAGGGATTTGCCAGGCAAAAATACTTGAGTGGGTTGCCATTTCCTTTTCCAGGGGAATCTTCCTGATCCAGGGATCAAACCCACGTCTCCTGCATTGCAGGTGAATTCTTTACCACTGAGCCACCTGGGAAGCCCAAAACTCATAGCACTACACACTGAAAGTAGTTATGTTTATAGTCTGTGAATTAAACAGCAAAGAGCATTTTTAAAAAATTCCAAGTCTGTCCTCCACTCTAATCTCTGTACTTTCTCTTCTCCTGGACTACTCTAATGACTCTTGACTAGATTTCCTCCCAATTGCAATCTTTAAATATATTTTCAGATTAATTAATTAAGAGATATTTCTATGATGCAAAACAGTATAAAGAAAAAAAATCAGATCTAAATAGCTCTCCTCTCTTTACCCTGGGTGTGTATACCATCCCCTATGGTATTCCCAACACTGTGATCCAATGTGAAAATTAAAATAAGCCTCCAAAAGAATATGTGTCTGTAGCATCTAACACACTGGAAACAGGTTTTTTTTCTCACATGCAGTTCATCTTCTTATTTGTGGTTCATTTCCAGGTCTCCCGCTCTAACCACTATGCCCACTGCCTCTACCAGGTGCTAAGCTAATCTGAGTTGAATTGAATTTCTAGCTGTTGCAACTCAGTAGCTTCTTTGGCCTGCTGCCTCTGTCCTGTGAACCTGAAGGGAAAGTCAGCGAAAGAATTAACATGCGAGGCCTGGCATGACAACAAAAACGCCTGCCAAAGAGCAACAACCTCCCAGAGATAGCGTCTATTAGACAATTAACTGGCCATTTAGGAAACATGAGCCAGAAAATAGAAGAAATAGAACTTCCCGATGGGATGCTAAAAAAAATGCAGTGGAGTTAAAAATTGAAAGAAAGAAAAACAGAACAAAAGAATTTTACCCCCAATGTCACTGCAGTTGTTCCTGGATCAACTAGATAAACCTGAGAAGAATGATCTCAAAACAAAAATCCGCAAAACCGTAAATATGCACTGGGTAAAACTTAGCATTATTTTAGGTATAATCAGAACTGCAGAAAACTACCTTTATGTGGAAATAATTTATATGCCATAGCTACTCAGAGGAGGCAAATTTATTGCTAATAACTGATGCTCATGTGGTGCTGCTCATTCTATCACCCATACCTAATAATTAAGCATCTTAAAAACGAGGAGGGAACCCACACAGGGAGACAGAGATGGTTAAACAGATGGGGTGGTTAAGGAGCTCAGTGAAATGGGAAGCTTTCATTGCAAAAGTGAACAATTAGCCTGAAAATTCAGTCATGCGCATAAGGCCTCTGGGCACCTGGCATGAGTGCTGGGGACAATTAGGGAGCAAAGAACTGAGTGACACTTCCTCTGTGCCAGGCACACTACCTGAGAGTTGCCTCCCGATTGCCCCTGTGCGCCCAGGGAGGAGCTGAGGCTTTAGGAAGCTTTGGAATCTGCTCTCAAGGTCACACAGCTAAGAAAGCCATAGAGATGGCCCTCAGGCCAGCCCATGATCTTAACCATGATGTGCTATGTCTCAGGTATGCAGACCCTTTTGCTGTCTCTTATAACCAATGTCACAAGTACAAGTCTTGGCCAATTGTTCAGAAATGTTCTATTAACATTTGCAACCCTCTGTCTCCATCTCCAAGCAGAATTCACTTGTTTCCAGAATTCTGGTTTCTGGGCTAGAACAATATGAAAAATAAATTTAAAAAAATAAGTGGTTAGTATATTAACATGTTATCCCTTGATCTCAGGAACATATTGAAAAAGATATATAATGTTATAATAAAAGACAAAGCTCTAATTTCACAGTGGAGGTCACACTCCTTCGGTTTGTTTCTTTCCTTCTTTGGGGGGAACACGTGTTTTCCTTTAGTCATTCACCCTCACCCCAGAAAGAGCTGCTGGTTTTCTATGTGCCTGTGTTGGCTGGTAAGTTTCCTTTAGATTGCCAAAAACAGAGAGCCACTCAAGTTAAGTAGTGGGTATTTATAATAATGATAATAAATATTATTATTTACTATTATTATAAATAATAATATTTATAGTAATGGTGGAAGTGGAAGTCACAGGATTTTCAGCCACTGGACTGACTAGACCACAGAGCAAAAGAGGGAACCATGGCAGAGGCAGGCCTTGCAGGCTCTGCAGGGTAGTTAAGAAATCAACAAATGGGCGACTGAGTATTCCTCACCTTCTCAACGACATGACCTGCCTCCCTCCTTCAGAGGCCAGCTTCTCTCAGTCTCTGCTTCTATTGCTCTTATCCTAACTATCACCCTCCCCCACAATTTATCTGCTCACTCAAAACTTATGCTTACCCATGCTAATTGTAGGGACATATAGAAAACAGCTGAGGTAAAAAATGAAATGAAACCACTATTCAAGCATGTCCTTCAATGATATATATTACTATGTACATACATATGTGTACATATATTTTTATATACATGCTATATGTTTATTTTTAAGATAAAAGTTATATTAAGCAAATAGTGCTTTAACAACTGAATTCCTAATAGAAAAAAAAATGAACTTCAACATTCCTTCAGGTCACACGCAAAAATTAACTCAAAATGTATCATAGACCTAAACCAAAACACTAAAACTATAAAATTTCTAAATAAAAACCGTAGAAAATCATTGTGACTTTGAGACAAGCAAGGACTTCCCAGATGGGTCACAAAAAAAACATATGCCATATTCATTGGTTGTGACAAATAAGTCATATAAATATTGGTAAGAGGGAAAGTTGGGCATGGGGTTTATGGGAGCTCTCTGTGCTATTTTTGCAATTTTTTATGTATATCTAAAACTATTCTCAACTAAAATTTTACTCTAACAAAAGATGGAACATAAAGTTTAAAATAGCCACGTTGATACATTTTAAACTTTGGTTCTTTAAAAGACACGGTTATGAAAATGAAAAGATAAGCTATAAACTGGTGAAAATATTTTCAAATCACATATCTGACAAAGGAATTGTATACACTTATATAAATAATTCTCAAAACTCAATAATAAGCGAATGCTAATTTTAAAAGATTTATATAGATTCAAAGGTTTACATTTCACTAGAGAAGGTATATGGTTGGCTTTATATGTACATGAAAAGTTTGGCATCAGTCACCAAGAAAATGTGTGACCACCGCACACCTATAACTGGCTGGATTTTTTTAGTAGGCTTTGAAGATTCAAAGCAATCGGAATCCTTATTGCTGGTAAGAATGCAAGATAGTACACTTTGAAAAAGAGACTGGCAATTTCTTCTTCTTTTTTTTTTTTTGAGATTGGCAATTTCTTAAGCATACACTCATCATACACCTCAGTAATCCTTCTCTGAAAGTGTTTACCCAAGAGAAGTAAAACATGTCCTGTAAACAAATGATGTATAATGGAAACTGGAAACAATCCCAATGTCTGCACACTGGTAAATGAACAAACCATGATGTGTCCACACATTGTAATGATGCTCCACAATAAAAAGTGAAAACACTGATGCACAGCACACAGAACAAATGAATCTCAGAGGTGAAAGAAGCAGATACAAAAGGCAACATCCTGAGTGACTCCATTTAGATGTTTCTAGAAAATGCAAAACTATAGTTTGCAGGGACGGGGAGTAGAGGGAAAGGCTTGACTACAAAGTGGCAAGAGAAGCTTTTGGGGGTAGTAGTATATATCTTGATTGTGGTAGTTATCACATGATATGTATATTTGTCAAAATGAATCAAGATATGTACCTGTAAAGGGAAAATCCTCTGTATGTAAATTATACTTCAAAATACTTTGAGGTATTTGATTGAAAAAATAAAATTTTGGAATATGTCTTCCATATAACTTCACATACTGCTTCTCTTTTTTGGTTAACATCAGGGCACTAAAAATGCTATGGCAATATGACTTAAATGACTAAAAAACAATTCATTGTGTGTGTATGCTGCTGCTGCTGCTGCTGCTGCTGCTGCTGCTAAGTCACTTCAGTCGTGTCTGACTATGTGCGACCCCATAGACGGCCTCCTACCGGGCTCCTCTGTCCCTGAGATTCTCCAGGCAAGAACACTGGAGTGGGTTGCCATTTCCTTCTCCAAAGCATGAAAGTGAAAAGTGAAAGTGAAGTCGCTCAGTCGTGTCCGACTCTTAGTGACCTCATGGACTGCAGCCTACCAGGCTCCTCCATCCATGGGATTTTCCAGGCAAGAGTACTGGAGTGGGGTGCCATTGCCTTCTCAGTGTGTGTGCATATCATAGCTCAGTTACCATCCCATTATTGAGCATTGCTTATTTCCAATTTTCTTACATATAGTTTTATAAAAGCATCTCTGTATACCAATTTCACCTTTCATTTATAATTATGGCATTAGGACAAAACTCTAGACATGAAATTACTGAGCCAAAGGGCATAAGCAGCAGGTTAAGGTTCTGGATATTTATTGCCAATTTACTCACCAGGCTTCCCTGGTGGCTCAGAGGTTAAAGCATCTGCCTCCAATGCGAGAGATCCGGGTTCGATCCCTGGGTCAGGAAGATCCACTGGAGAAGGAAATAGCAACCCACTCCAGTATTCTTGCCTGGAGAATCCCATGGACAGAGGAGCCTGGTAGGCTACAGTCCACAGGGTCGCAAAGAGTCGGACACGACTGAGTGACTTCACTTCACTTACTCTCCAGAAAAGGTAAACACAGCTTAACATATCAATCATCATAACAGTGGGTTTATAATAGAAATCTTAAAAATATCTGTTTTTGAACATGGAACAATCATACAAGAAAAGACTTTCTCAAAGTATTTTAAGGAGGCAGCAACCTAACTCTCAGATCTAGAACAACAAACTAAAACATGAGAAAAATGTCTACGAGGTAGTGAGAAAATGAACAAATCTACAGAACAGAGGTTTTTCAGTGAAATTTCCAAGGACTCTTTATAATCAAAGAGCTCTTGAATAAATTTTTTTCTCAAGAAAGAGGATTCATTTTTCCATCTATAATACTTTGAATAATGAAGGACAACTAGCAGAATAATTTGTTAGAATCTGATTTACACTTAAATTTTCAAGAGCAATAATTTATTTCAATTAAGTTATGTCTCCTTTTAACTATCAGGAGTAAAAATGTTGGAATTTTCATAATTATCTTTCAATGTAACAAACCCTGTATTCCAAAATGGAATCCTAGGCTTGATATTCTTTCATGTGTTGGTCACTATAATCAAGGCATATTTTATATGAATCAATGACTATACTTTACAATGGAAATGGAAAAACCTTATTAATTTTCTAATGATGTCTCTCTATTCAGACATTAGCTCTACTATACTAAGATAAACATAACTAAGATAACTAAAATTTTAGCTAAAAAAGGACAAAAATAAAAGAACTAAAGCTCAGTTCAGTTCAGTCACTCAGCCATGTCTGACTTTTTGTGACCCCATGGACTGCAGCATGCCAGGCCTCCCTGTTTATCACCAGCTCCCAGAGTTCACTCAGATTCATGCCCATTGAATTGGTGATGCCATCCAACCATCTCATCATCTATCATCTCCTTTTCCTCCTGCCTACAATCTTTCCCAGCATCAGGGTCTTTTTCAATGAGTCAGTTCTTTGCATCAGGTGGCCAAAGTATTGGAGTTTCAGCTTCAGCATCAGTCTTTCCAAAGAATATTCAGGACTGATTTCCTTTAGGATGGACTATTTGGATCTCCTAGCTGTCCAAGGATCTAAACCTGTCCAAGGAACTAAACCTGGGCTACATTAAATCCAGTATCAAAATGTCCTCATGAAGAATGAATAAAATTTCTGAACCTCAGACATATGATTCTGGAGTTCTAATCATTTTCCATCACTGACTTGAAAGAGGAACAATGTCTGTCTGAATAACTCTATCTGAAACCCTCTTTTCTGAATTATTCATGCAGGCATGAATTTTGATTGTACAGAATTCATGTAGAACTTGTATCATGAAACTTCAGAATAGAAAGAACCTTGATTTGCCCAAATCCTCACAGTGGGTTGGTAGTTATGTTAACTGTGAATTCAGCTTCTAAACCTTATACTCTCTGTACTCACCACATCCTGCCTTGTTCTCTGTTCCACGTTGGCTAGGATAATTCACTTGACTGTACATTGCAAATATCTCCTGCCAGAATGTTTGACCTGTGAAATGAATCCAAAATCACATCAATAAAGGTTTCATTCCAAACCATTTTTTAAAACTTACAGGTGAAGTTTATTAACCTAATAATTAAATACAGATTATATATTTTATGAAAATATATATTTTTGTTATTATTCAATGTAACCACAGATTTTCTATATTTTCAAAGATAGTTAGATAAATTTTTTTCTGGGTGAACTGAATAAATTAAAACTTTTACTATTTCTGGTGGATTAGTTTTTTGTCTTTTTTTGTTCGTTTGTTTTTAGTTTTTATTGGAGTAGAGTTACTTCACAATGTTGTGTTAGTTTCTGCTGTCCAGCAAAATGAATCATAAATATATGAATAAATATATCCCTTCTTTTTGAATTTCCCTCCCATTTAGGTCACCATAGAGCACTGAGTAGAGTGCTCAGTGCTAGACTGTGCTATAGGTTCTTGTTAGTTATCTTTTTTATACATAGTAGTATATATATGCCAGTCTCAGTCTCCCATTCCAAACCATCTTTAATATTTCATTATATCATCTAGGATTCAGAGGACACCAAATTCAACTTCTAAAATTAAAAAATATATATATTTAGAAGAAATTTTAATAGAAATGAATGTCAGTTTCTACTGTTNATAAAATATTTGGATACTGAATGTGTCAGTGCTCTTCCAAATGTTCATATTCAATTTGAGGAAAAGTTTATTTGATAAGTTTGGTCAAATGCCTAATGGAATAATGCAAAGGAAGTAAAGATCTGAAGGGAAAAAACATTGAGAGGTAATGAAAAAGTAGAGACTAAGATTCAGATCTCAAAAAAAAGCACCAGATTTATACTTATAAACAGTTTCCAGAGCTTTGCTAACCAGGTTGCATACAGTGCTTTGAAAATCTAAAGGGAAGCCACTTTCTAAGGCAGAGTTTCTCAAAGTATGATCTGACCCTCCCACTCCCACCCCCATCAGAACCACAAAGTGCTGAGATTCTAAGGTCCAACTCCTAATATTTTTTGGAAATCCACAAATTATTGGAAAAATACTCAAAACTAGGACAAAAATTCCAATCTGCAAAGGACACACAAACCCCACTTTCTTTACCATAAAATTTATGTTAATTTGGTAAATGGATGAAGATCACCAAAAACACATCAGCCTTCAAGGAGCAGTAAAGTCCCTGAGTGCTTGAAATTTATCCTGCTCCTTTGAACAGAGGTGCACAGACACTGTTCTATGGCCCCACAAACCAGATGCTTCTTTTTGTCAGAAATAACCCTCTTATCCTAGTCACAGCATAGCACAAAGGTTATCCAGTGAGATAGTCTATATTCACACCTGCTAGAGACTTACAGACTAATCAGATTCTCACTGCTGATGGGGCTGGGAGATGAGAAAAATGGAGAGAAGCAGACGAACCCAAGGGTGCCAAGAACATTCCTCTGTTTAAGTCGCTGGTGGCAGACTTTCTGTTTCTTTATAGCTGAATGCACTTCTGACTGATACTACTTGCATTTAGTGAATACCACTGAAATGTAGTTTCATATTTTATTAGTACAGATAACACTAATGATATAGCCTTTATCAAAGACAAAATTATTAAGAACAGAATTGAACAGATGACATTTGAAAAAAGATGTAAGGAAAGTCTCCTAAAGGAATTAGAGTCTTAGAGAATCCAAATATTCTGCAATATAAGCATACTTTCATAAAGCAAAGTAAACTGTATGTTACTATATAACTGGTAGT
This sequence comes from Neotragus pygmaeus, assembly GCA_006410875.1. Lineage (NCBI taxonomy): Eukaryota > Metazoa > Chordata > Mammalia > Artiodactyla > Bovidae > Neotragus > Neotragus pygmaeus. Next base: position 63,859 of record SJYV01034421.1, on the reverse strand, counting down.
CGAGAAGAATGTTGTTACTCACGAGTCTTAGCAGAAGCCCAGCTCCTTGAAGCATGGAGACAGCACAGTGAAAGAGTGCTTTGCAGCCACAAATTACTACAATTAGTTAGTAGACTGAGACAACTATGCAGCTGCAGATATAGGCTATCCTCCACAAAAAAGGAAAAATGACTCCAAGGATGAAGTCAACAGCCTGGAAGGTAGAGCTGGAGCTATGGAAAAGGATTCTCAGGCTTTGCATCCCAATGAATGAAGAGTCAACCTGTGTCCAGCTGAATTTCAGATTTGCTATGGATCAGTGACCTTTGAGTACCTTTCGCTTCCTTCTTTTTGAAAAGCAATGTCTACTCTGATTAGTCTATGCTTGTGTTGGTTGTACCTTTAAGTTGCAGTATTTGAATTAAGAGGAAGTGTACTCAAGGACCTATGCTTAAGAAATTGCCCCTGAAGGAACTTCCCTGGTGGTCCAGTGGTTAAGACTTGGCCCTTCCATTGCAGGGAGTGTGGATTTGATCTCTGGTCTGGGAACTAAGATCCAATATGCACTGCAGCAGGGTCAAAAAAAATTTTTTTTAGGTTAAAAAACAATTGCACCTGAGGAGCCTCATTCATACCTGGACCTAATTTAGATGAAGCATCCTGGACACAGAAGGAAATGGCAACCCACTCCAGTATTCTTGCCTGGAGAATCCCATGGACGAAGGAGCCTGGTGGGCTACAGTCCATGGGGTCGCAAAGAGTCGGACACAACTGAGCGACTTCACTTTCACTTTCCTGGACACTAAGCTGATGTTATAAAGGTCTAGAACTTTGAGGATGTTGATTATGAGCTGAGGATATTTTGCATGTCAGAGAATGTAAATAATTTTGTACCAGAAGGCAGACCATGTTGGCTTAAAATGTGTTCACACGTTCTCTTAGATTCTCCAAGAGTGGGGCCTAGTTCCCCTTGCTTTGAGTGTGAGTTGAACGTAGTGAATCATTTCAAAAGAGTAAAATAAGGTAAAGTGACAATATGAGTCAGAAATACTATAGAAAGTAGATATGATAGTTCCAACAGTGTTAAAATCTGGGGTTATGTAGGCAATGAGTCATCACAACCTGGAATTCTAAACTTGTCAAAACTGTCGATTAAGTGTGAGAGCAGAATAAAGATATTTCAGATTCACAAAACCTCAGAATATTTGTATTCACTCATGATTAGGAAGTCAGCTGAGGATGTACTCTAGCAAAAGATAGAAGAGAAGAGAAATAAATAAAGAAGATAATTAATAATAGCTAACATTTACTAAGTGCTTATTTAGAGCCAGGCACTGTGGTGAGTCTTGTTCATGTATTATTCTGTTTAACCACATAACAATCCTATGAAGAATATGCTATCTTACAGAATAGGAGATTGAGTTATAAAGGAGCCAAATAAGTTACCTATGTTATTGGTTAAGTTGCAGAACTAAGATCTAAGCCAGGGCAGTCTGTCTGACTCTAGAGCCCATGATCTTAAACACTCCCTATCTTTCCAGGTAGTCATATTACCATGAAACATGGGATCAAATCAGGACAGCAGCAAAGGAACTCTTCAGGATGAAAGCTAAGAACCAGGACAAAAGTGTAATAAACTGGGGCAGGAGAAGAGAAGAAATGAGACAACTCTAGGAGGAAAAGAAGATGACTTCATAGATAGCATGATCTGAGAACATTAAAAGAGTGCAAGGAAACAAAGAGCAGTTAGAAAATCAAGGAAAATTTAAAAATATATATCCATAAGATGGAAAATCGCTGGGCCCAATCAGGGCCCAGCAAGATGGCTCCTGCAGAGGAGGGTAGTGAAAAGAAAAAACTGGTCCTCCATCAACAAGGTGGTGACTAGAGAATATACAATCAAAATTCACAAGTGCGTCCATGGAGTGGGGTTCAAGAAGCAGGCCCCTTGGGCACATAAAGAAATCCAGAAATTTGCTGTGAAGGAGATAGGAACTTCAGATGTGCACATTGATACGAAGCTCTACTGGGCCAAAGGAATAAGGAATGTCCCATACTTAACCACATGTGGTTTTCCAGAAAAAGTAATGAGGATGAAGACTGACCAAACAAGCTTTATACATTGATTACCTACATACCTGTCTGTCACCACTTTTAAAAATCCACAGACAGTTAATGTGGAAAAGAACTAACTGTGATGTTTGAATAAAGTTATAGAACTGTCTTCATACCTTGATTTCCCTTTTCAAGTTCCAACATAAAGGCTTGCATATCTTTAAGCAGTTTCCAGTTACAGGATCATCTGGAGAGTTTCCTAAGTACTGTGGTTGGACCTCTTCTCCCCAGTCCCTGAAGTTTCTGAATATTTGGACAGGAACTAGGTAGTGTTCTAAGGTGTTTTTGAAGTGCAATCTGGCTTGAGAATGACTATCCCAACTATAGTTGGGACACTGGGGGGTATTAATGTTAATGTTTTGACATACATGTCTTGTTGATTTTAAGATAAACAGTTTTCCAGAAACTGGCATGTAGAAGTTAACTGCTATTTTTCACATTTTAACAAACTTACACGATCTATTTCATAGTCTTAGATTTCATTAAACATGTACAGTTCCTTTTTAGTTCGCTTACTTGTAGCGGCCCCATGAGGTGTTTTTAGTCCTGGTTTACATGAAGCAAAAGCTCAACAGTAACCTTTAAGAAAAGTTACTAACAAAATCGGCAAAGTTCAACCTGAAAGCAAGGTGTTTATACCACTGACATGAATTAAACACCATAAAGAGATCCCCTTTTGAAGCCCTATTGATGACAGTAGTGAGGCTGGGGGCCTCTTGGAGTGTAATGTACTATTATTCTATGAAAATAGGGGGTGGGGACATCTCCAAATTATCCATTCATTGGCACAATCCAGACCTTACACACTAAAACAGACCAAGATAATAGAAAATTTTCTTATTAAAAAAACTTGGAGGCCAAAAAAAGAAAAATATCCACAAGATGGTCTCAGTCTGAATGAACCAACGAAAATATGGCATGTTTTAAAGCACTGATGGTATATAGTGAAAAAGAATCCATTTCACCTTGACACTAAGGATGTCCTCATTCAAGAGGTACACGTGTTGCAAACATGGATTAGTAATTCTAAGATTTGCATGCTATTTACACAGTCATAAGAACAGAAACCATGTACCGGTTTTCAATTTTTTAAATTAAGACTCTGCACAATTAAAAAAAAAAAAAGACTTGATTGCAGGGAAGAATAAAATACTAACAACAATGAAAGAAGTACAAAGCTGATACTAGGTGGAGGAGAAATAAAAAATGCACAAAGGATAAAGGAGACACTTTACAATGTAGGAAGTAAAAAAAGGATAGACCATGTAAGAGATTTAAGTACCTAGCTTAAAATTACATAAGGTGATGGTTAATTTTATGTTTCAACTTGGCTAGGCCACAGAGGGCCCAGGTATTTGGTTAAACATTATTTCTGGTGCATCTGTGGTGATGTTTCTGAATAAGAGTAACATTTGAATAAGTAGACAGAGTAAAGCAGACTGCCCTCTGAAATGTCAGTGTCACTGTTCAGTCGTTCAGTTGTATCTGACTCTTTGTGACCCCATGGCCTGCAGCAAGCCAAGCCCCCACAGCCTTCATTATCTCCTGGAGTTTGCTCAAACTCATGTCCATTGAGTCAATGATGCCATCCAACCATCTCATCCTCTGCTGCCTGCTTCTCCTCCTGCCCTCAATCTTTCCCAGAATCAGGGTCTTTTCCAATGACTTGGCTCTTTGCATCAGGTGCCCAATGTATTAGAGCTTTAACTTCAGCATCAGTCCTTCCTATGAATATTCAGGACTGATTTCCTTTAGGATTGACTGGTTTGATCTCCTTGCCATTCAAGAGACTCTCAGGAGTCTTCTGCAGCATCACATTTTGAAAGCATCAGTTCTTTGGCCTTCAGCCTTCTTTATGGTCCAACACTCACAACTGTAAATGACTACTGGAAAAACCATAGCTTTGACTAGACCGACTTTTGTCGGCAAAGTGATGTCTCTGCTTTTTAATATCGCTGTCTAGGTTTGTTACAGCTTTTCTTCCAAGGAGCAAGCATCTTTTAATTTCATGGCTGCAGTCACTGTCCACAGTGATTTTGGACCCCAAGAAAATAAAATCTATCACTGTTTCCATTTTTTCCCCCATCTATTTGCCATGAGGTGATGGGACTGGATGCCATGATCTTTATTTTTTAAATGCTGAGTTTTAAGCCAGATTTTTCACTCTTCTCTTTCACATTCAAGAGGTTCTTTAGTTCCTCTTTGCTTTCTGCCTTTGGGTGGTGTTGTCTGCATATCTGAGGTTATTAATATTTCTCCTGGCAATCTTGATTCCAGTTTGGGATTCATCCAGCCTGGCATTTCACATGAAATACTCTGCATATAAGTTAAATAAGCAGGGTGACAATATACAGCCTTGATGTACTCCTTTCCCAGTTTTGAACCATTCAAATTGTTCCATGTCTGGTCCTAACTGTTGTTGCTTCTTAACCTGCATACAGGTTTCTCAGGAGGCAGGTAGGGTGGTCTGGTATTCCCATCTCTTTCAGAATTTTCCACAGTTTGTTGTGATCCACACAGTGAAAGGCTTTAGCATAGTTGATGAAACAGAAATAGATGTTTTTCTGGAATTCTCTTGCTTTTTCTATGATCCAACAGATGGTGGCAAATTGATCTCCAGTTTCTCTGCCTTTTCTTGGAAAGAAGTAAAACTGTCACTGTTTGCAGATGACATAATATATAACATAGAAAATCCTAAAGACACCACCAAGAAACTAATAGAGCTTATCAATGGATTTGGCAAAGATGCAGGATATGAAATTAATATACATTAAATGTGTTGCATTTCTATATACTAACAACAAACTATCAGAAAAAGAAATTAAGAAAATAATTCTGTTTATAATCACGTCAAAAAGAACAAAATACCTAGGCATAAATCTAATTATGGAGGCAAAACAAATGTTCTCAGAAAACTATAAGACAGTGGTTAAAGAAACTGAAGATGTACAGATAGGAGGATCTACTGTATTCATGGATTGGAAAAATAATATTGTTAAAATGACCATACTAATCCAAAGCAATCTAAAGATTCAATAAAATCCCTATCAAAATATTAATACCAATGACATATTTCACAGAGTTTGTATGGAAACTCAAAAGACTCTGAATGATCAAAACAGTCTCGAGAAAGAAGAACAAAGCTGGAGGTATCATGCTCCCTGATTGTGAACTATACTACAAAGCTACAGTAATCAAACAATATGGTATTGGCCAGAAACAACAACAACAACAACAATAAAGCAGACACACAGCTCTATGGAACAAAATAAAGAGTGCAGAAATGAACCCACACTTAAATGACAAAGGCAAAAAATACAATGAGGTAAAGGCAGCTTCTTTAATAAATGCTCTTGGAAAAACTAGACATTTACATGAAAAAGAGTCAAACTAGGCCATTTCTCACATCATATACAAAAATTAATTCAAATGGTTTAAAGACTTAAATGCAAGTCCTGAAGCCATAAAATTTATGGAAGAAAACACAGGTAGTATGCTCTTTGACATCAGTCTTAGTAATATTTTTTGAATATGTCTCCAAAGGCAAGGGCAACAGAAGCAAAATAACAAATGGGACTACATCAAACTAAAAAGATTTTGCACAGTGAATCAGTCAGTTCAGTTCAGTCGCTCAGTCATATCTGACTCTTTGTGACCCCATGAACCGCAGCACACCAGGCTTCCCTGTCCACTACCAACTCCCAGACTTCACCCAAACCCATGTTCATTGAGTTGGTGATGCCATCCAACCATCTCACTCTCTGTCATGCCCTTCTCCTCCTGCCCCCAATCTTTCCCAACATCAGAGTCTTTTCAAATGAGTCAGTTCTTCGCATCAGGTGGCCAAAGTATTGGAGTTTCAGCTTCAGCATCAGTCCTTCCAATGAATAGTCAGGACTGCTTTTCTTTAGGATGGACTGGTTGGATCTCTTGCAGTCCAAGGGACTCTCAAGAGTCTTCTCCAACACAGTTCAAAAGCATCAATTCTTCGGTGCTCATCTTTCCTTATAGTCCAACTCTCACATCCATACATGACCACAGGAAAAATCATAACCTTGACTAGATGGACCTTTGTTGACAAAGTAAGGTCTCACATTTCAATATGCTGTCTAGGTTGGTCATAACTTTCTTTCCAAGGAGTAAGCGTTTTTCAATTTCATGGCTGTAATCACCATTTACAGTGATTTTGGAGCCCAGAAAAATAAAGTCAACCACTGTTTCCACTCCTTCCCCATCTATTTACCATGAAGTGATGGGACCGAATGCCTTGATCTATCAACAAAAGGAGAAGGCTGCTTACTGAATGGGAGAAGATATTTGCAAACACTATATAATGAGAAATCAATATACCAAATGTATAAAGAGTTCATGCAACTCAACATTAAAAAATAATTTAAAATAGGCAGAGAAACTACACATTTTTCCAAAAACACACAGATGGCCAACAGGCACATGGAATGATGTTCAACATGACTCATCATTAAAGAAAAGTAAACCAAAACCACAATGAGCTATCACCTTACAATTGTCAGAATGACTATTATCAATAAAGATTAAAAAGAACAAGTGTTGGTGATGATATGGAGAAAAAGGAATCCTGGTATACTGTCACTGGCAATATAATGGTGCAGCTGCTATGGGAAACAATATAGATACTCCTCAAAAAATTCAAACCAGAATTAGTACATGATCTAGCAATTCTACTCTTGAGTATTAATCCAAAGAAAGAAAACACATTAACTAGAAAAGATATATGTATCCCTATGTTCATTGTTGCATTATTTACAATAGTGAAGATATGGCAGTAGCCTAAGTGTCCATCAACAGATGATTGCATAAAGCAGGTTATGGTTTATATATGATCGGATATTAGTCAGCTATAAAAAATAATCTTTCCTTTTGTGACAACATACCCTAGAGGATACTATGCTAAGTGAAGTGAGTTAAAAAGGAAGACAAGAACAATTTTCCTCATCTGTGAAATCTAAAGAGTAAAACCAATAAATCAACATAACAAAGCAGAAAGAGATTGATAAACACAGAGAACAAGTCGCTGCCAGAGGGTGGGAGGTGAGGGAAGGAGAGAAAAAGGTAAGGAAGATTAAGATATACAAGTTTCCAGCTGTAAAACAAATAAGTCACAGGTATGAAGTGTACAGTGTGGCAAATAGAGTCAATAATTATGTTTATATGGTGAAAGATGGTTATTAGATTTATCATGGTGATCATTTTGAAATGTATGGAAATATTAAATCACTGTTGTGTAATAGGAACTAACATAGTATAGGTCAACTATATTGCAAAAATAAACAAATTGATAGAAAAAAAAGATCAGGTTTGTGGTTACAGGAGGTAGGCTGGGGGAAGCCAGAATTGGATAAAGGCAGTCAAAAGCTACAAACTTCTAATTATAAGTTATAAGTTACTCGGGATGTAATGTACACTGTGATAAGTATAATTAACACTGCTGTATATTATATATCACCCACTCCAGTACTGTTGCCTGGAAAACCCCATGGACGGAGGAGCCTGGTAGGCTGCAGTCCATGGGGTCGCTAAGAGTCGGACACGACTGAGTGACTTCACTTTCACTTTTCACTTTCATGCATTGGAGAAGGAAATGGCAACCCATTCCAGTATTCTTGCCTGGAGAATCCCAGGGATGGGGGAGCCTGGTGGGCTGCCATCTATGGGGTCGCACAGAGTCAGACACGACTGAAGTGACTTAGCAGCAGCAGCATATTATAGATGAAAGTTATTGAGAGAGTAAATTCTAAGAGTTATCATCACAAGGAAAAATAGTTTTTCCTATTCTTTTAATTTTGTTTCTCTATAAGATGATGCATAAACTTATGAAGTTCACTAAGCTTACTGTGATAGTCATTTCATGATGTACGTAAGTCAAATAATTCTGCTGTACACCTTAAACTTGTACAGTGTGAAAGTGAAACTCTCTCAGTCATGTCCGACTCTTTGCAACCCCATGGACTAAATGGTCCATGGAATTCTCCAGGCCAGAATACTGGAATGGGTAGCCTTTCCCTTCCCCAGGAGATCTTCCCAATCCAGGGATTGAACCCAGGTCTCCTGCATTGCAGGCAGATTCTTTACCAGCTGAGCCACAAGGGAAGCCCAAGAATACTGGAGTGGGTAGCCTATCCTTTCTCCAGCAGATCTTCCCAACCCAGGAATTGAACTGGGGTCTCCTGCCTTGCAGGTGGATTCTTTATCAACTGAGCTATCAGAGAAACCCCCTAAACATATAGGTCAATTACATCTCAATAAAACTAGAAGAAAAAATTTTAATTAAAAAAATGGGTCCTCCATCAATTATAATAAATGTATTCCTATTAATGCAAGATATTAATAACTGTAGAAACTGAGAGTGGCACAAAATTCTGTACTTTCTATGGAATTTACCTGTAAACCTAGAACTGCCCTAAAAAAAATAGCCAATTCTACAAAACCTTGACTTAAAGTCTAGGAAAGGAGTGTTTGTGGGTAAGGTGGGGCTTTATAATTGTTAGTCCTCATGTGCTTTTTAAGGTTTTTTTTTTAATTATGTACACATCACTTGGATTAAAATGCTTTTAATTTTTTAAAGCATGTGGTTACCCACCAGGATGGCTACAATGAAAAAGACTAAAGATACCAAGTGTAGGCAAGGATGTGACATATCTAGGACACTCACATACTACTATGAACGTTTGTGTAAATTGGTATAACCACTTTAGAATACTTCGGCCACCTGATGTGAAGAGCTGACTCATTTGAAAAGACCCTGATGCTGGGAAAGATCGAAGGCAGGAGGAGAAGGAGACGACAGAGAATGAGATGCTTGGATGGCATCACCAACTCAATGGACATGAGTTTGAGCAGCCTCCAGGAGATGGTAGACAGAGAGACCTGGTGTGCTACAGTCCATGAAGTCCCAAAGAGTTGGACATGACTGAGTGATGAACAACAACTTTAGAAAACTGGCGGCCTCTACCAAAACTGATTATTTGCACAGCATGTGACCCAGCAAATTCACTCCTAGCGCATCCACTTATACTCAGTCACTAAGTTGTATCCAACTCTTTGCAACCCTAAGGACTGTAGCCCACCAGGCTCTTCTGTTCATGGGATTTCCCAGGCAAGAATACTGGAGTGGGTTGCTATTTCCTCTTCCAGGGGATCTTCCCAACCCAGGGATCGAAACTGCATCTCCTGCATCTCCTGTATTGGCAGGCAGATTCTTTTCCACTAAGTCACCTGGGAAGCCTCACTCCAAGACAAATATTGAAAAAAAAAATTCACCAAAGGACATGTTCTCTTACATGCACTGAAGCTTTATTTATAATTGCCCTAAATTGAAATCCACCTAAATGCCCATCAAGAGTTGTAAAAACTTTGTAGAATATTTCACAGTGTAATTTTACACACCAACGAGAATAAATAATTAAGAACTACATGCAATATGAAGGAATCTCACAAATAATTTTCAGTGAAAGAAGCTATGCATATGACACATAATTCCATGTATATAAAGTCCCAAAACAGGTAAAGTTGTCTATGCAGTAAGATGTCAAAATAAAGATTCTCTTGGAGGGGAGATGGTGAATGATTAAAAGGGGCATAGGAGAATCCCCTGACGGTACTGGCTAGATTATGTTTTTTCAATGAGTTCTGGTTCCCCAAATATACTGATTTTATGAAACTCTATCAAGCTGAGCTCATACTTTTCATACATCCACTTTGTAGTATGTGTATTATGCTTCAATAATTTAATCTGAGAGTTTTGAACCCTAAGCCGCAATCCTGGCAGGTGTGTGTGTGTGTGTGTGTGTGTGTGTGTGTGTAAAACAGTTACTTTCTGTAAGAATCTCAGTGTAACATTTCTATGAATACTTTCAGAAGCAGAAGTCCACTTTTTAGTATGTGTATTATGCTTCAATAATTTAATCTGAGAGTTTTGAACCCTAAGCCGCAATCCTGGCAGGTGTGTGTGTGTGTGTGTGTGGGGTGTGTGTGTGTGTGTGTGTGTGT
>SJYV01034421.1:0-53284 GCA_006410875.1 Neotragus pygmaeus | reverse complement strand
TTTTTTTTTTTTTTGCTGGCAAATTTTGGTAATGACAAGATTGGCCATAAATACTATTCTGGAGATTCACTAGATCATCTAAATAGGTGATGTCAAAAAGAGCCTCAAGACAGCACAAAACACAGAGCTCAAGACTGGTAGGATTCTCAAGTTCATCAAAAAAAGTCAAAATTGATCCCAAGGTGCTTTCCAACTCACATAAAAGCATAAAATCCCATTTCAAAAACTTTCAACATCATTAGAAAAATCAGTCACCATGTATTCTCTAAAATTTATTTACAATTAATAAGTTAAAAAGCAGAGTACAACCAGATTATAAATCTTAATCATATGCACATCAAACTGTCCAAGGAAACAATTTAGTTCCATTAACAATTGTCTTCTAAAGTACTTAAGACATAACAGGCTATCAAAAAATATCTGAAACACACCAGTAAAGTAAATATTATGTATATAAGTCCACTAAAAACCACCAATTTAAAGAATGCTGTGGCAACCCTTAAAACAACAAAAGGCTTTGAGTTCAGAATTGCTCAGGTTTTTTGTATTCAAATAATTTTAATGTTTCTTTATTGAAGAATTTTATAGTACTATCATTTGCATGGAGCAAGTCAATAGGTGTCAGCCACCAGCTTAATTATACAAGTCCAACAGGGTACTCAAACTTTGACAAAATAAATACGCACCACAACAGCGACACTTTGCACTATCAACAACAGAGCTTGCCCTTAACAATCATGACATTACTGGTTTCAGGAAGGAAAATTAAGTTGTTGGTTGACAGGGAGGATAAAAATGACATCAGGAAGATTCAAAGGTTAGCTGAGGTGACAGTCACCACATTTAGGCACTCAAGAGTTAAAAATGAAATAAAAGCATAGCGAGGTGATCAACTTCCTCCTAGCTTCTCCCTCTACTTGTGCCATATAAGAGAATCTTATAAGAGAATGAATCAAGTCATGAGATTTCTTTTAAAAAACTATATACATGCTAAACTACAGACTTAGAGGACAGAAAATGGATGCCTCACCATAAAGGCCACCTTGCCAAGTTTCTTTTCACATTCTGCCCAATGTAACCACAAAATACTTTCACTTTCCTATTAATATACTAGCCAACTATATTGGTTGTTTCTTCACATTTTAGGAGTTGTAACACAGGCTTTGCTAAAGAACACTTGGCAAAAATAAAGACTTTTTTGACACCTATTTCACAAACTAGAAATGGTATGATTTTTAAACAGATCAGATAAATAACATATTGAATTCAAGATGGGCAATCAGATCCAAACTGAAATCAGACAGCCCAGATAATTCAAAGAAGCATTTACGCTAGTTCAAGTGCACTAAGTAACAAGGCATGAGGGAAAAATGTTAAGAATCTCAGTTAAAATAAAATGCATGATGTCAATGGTTGTTTCAGTTTTGTGCTGAGCAGTTATCCTCCCAGCTAAGTTTAATTTCAAAACCCTCTGGGAAACTATCTGGATAAGCTGTATGTTGAAATTACATTCTAATATGGCCATTGAATTTATTTTTTTTAATTATTATAAAACTATATACAATAGTAAGTGGTACCAATACATAGATTTTTTTAGGGGCTAGTTAACTAAAAAATGAACAATTTGGGAGTGAGAGAAGGGAGAAAACCCTATGTACCTGCAATACAACTGCCAATGGAAGCTAATAACCAAAAGAATATATAAGCTTCCTATCACAGAAATCAAATGTAACACTCTCCATCATCTAAGTAATGATTCATTTTTATTTACTCATGTGACAGTGTTTGTTATAACGCATTATTATTGAGTAGTGAATAAGAGAATATGAGGCATACTGGGAAACTGGCATCAAGTCATGTATATATAATATATATTTCTTTTTTACAAAACAAGAACACTGAAATTAAAGTCACAAAACTCCTACTTATGTACTATTAAACTTGAAAAATTCAATTCAGAAAGCTATGCCATTTGAAATCTAAGAACACAAGAGTCGAAATTGCAACTCTTACTATTCTCCTAAGAAGCTGCCAAGCAGAGAGAAATCTTAATATTGAGGACTTCCTACGTTAAGTTCCAGCCAGTGTAAGTAGTTTCATGGCAGACTACTTAAATTTGAAAAACTGTGGTACAAAAACCACTTGACCCTTTAGATATTGCAGTAAAATCTGGCTGTGGCACCACTGGCTAAAAACCATTAAGTCTTGCTGCCACCAATGACCAAAGGCACTTGGATAATCAAGAATTCCACTCTGGGCCATATGGTATAAACGCTATTATAAAAGTGTATAAGAAGGGTCAGTACTCAGTGTGAATCGCCCGTTGGATTCCTGTGGTCTTCAGCTGTCAACAAAGACAGGTAACTGCCAACATAATTATGAATGGAATTAAGATAGAAAAGAATACTCGTGGAGGAAAAAAGACAAATCTCACGATGTCTATAAAGGTGATGGGTATTCGTCGGGGCACTTTCTGCTATTCAGCACAAAGTAGAGAAAGATCTATTTTGCCCAGAGTAATTTCAACAAGTTATTTGATACCAAGAAATGACCCCACCCCTCTAAAGAGCTAATAGTTCTGAGAACTCTAATGGGTATTCTGTTTACCATTTTAATCACCGGGCTTACACACATTCATTTCTCCTACGTGGCTCCCAATTTAAAATAGGTTACCTTTGAGCGTCTCCTGGATTTGTATGTTAGACCAGTACATAATCAACACCAGTTCTTTGTAACTCATTTTTTTCTTTATCACAAGCCATGTGGTTNCCGGGCTTACACACATTCATTTCTCCTACGTGGCTCCCAATTTAAAATAGGTTACCTTTGAGCGTCTCCTGGATTTGTATGTTAGACCAGTACAAAGAGGCCAAACCATTTCCAATAGGATTCCATCCATCTCTTAATCAACACCAGTTCTTTGTAACTCATTTTTTTCTTTATCACAAGCCATGTGGTTTCAACGTACTTTAATTTTTATTTAATCAAAAAGAATTTAACAAATCAACTTTTCTTAAACAGAACTTTATACGAGTTTCTATCATTTTCTTTAGGAGCTCAGTATATATAAACATTAAATCTCAATATAAAATCTTTAGAAACACCTCAAAAATGTTGAAATAGTTGTACTTGCATCTCTTTGTAATCACTGAGCCCATGGTATTCAAATCATACAAATCCTTGCACTCTTAACATTAAGTCATACGTTTGAAAAATATCCTTGGTCAAAGCTTTGGAATCCGGTTAAAATTAGGAAACGAGTGGGATTCAGAATACCCTGAGCACAAACGGGTGCAACAGCACAAAACAGGTTCGATCTATCGTCCAGAAAGAGGGGTGGCAGTTGAAAAGAAAAAAAATGGGGGTAGGGGGTGGGAAGGAGGCCGGGATAGAAGAGCGGGGTGAAAAGCAAGTAGATTCTGGCTTTATTACACAAGCACGAAACCAAATTCCTTTGGAAAAAATAACGACTTCTTCGGAGGACTTCCAGACCAGTGAGGTAGAGTCCAAAGGGAGAAAACGGATCTGCCCCTTCAGTCCTGGAGACGTCTCAGTCCCGGGTACGGAAGCAAACGGCTCTCCCCCGCGGGTCCCGCGGTCTCCTCTGCTGCCCCGCACTGGGAGGGGGTGGACGGCGCACCTGCCCCGGAGTTCCAGACGGCGGTGCCGCGGGCCCGGGAACACCATCCGGTGACTTCTTCGCCCGTAAAGTGCGTAAGGGGACGGGGTCCTGGCCGGATCTGTAAACACTCGACTGACANCCCCGGAGTTCCAGACGGCGGTGCCGCGGGCCCGGGAACACCATCCGGTGACTTCTTCGCCCGTAAAGTGCGTAAGGGGACGGGGTCCTGGCCGGATCTGTAAACACTCGACTGACACTTGTCCATCCCTCGGGGCGGGAGCTCCGTCCCCGTCTGGGAGGGTGACGCGGTCGGCGCGTCATGCCCGGGGCACCGGGAAGCGGCGGAGCCTCACCACGGGTTCCAGGTTCACTCGCAGGATTTGGCGCGCTCTACGCCGTGCCGCCGCCAGGCTGCGCTCGCCCCACACGTCGCCGCCGACGCGGATGGTGGGGAAGGTGGTCAGCGTCGGGGTGGCCGCCCTCCAGATCTCCTCCAGGGTGCGGCCCCCGAAGCAGGGTTCCGCGGCCGCGGGCTTGACGGGGCAGCTCTCCTCGGGGACCCGCGGCGGGGGCGGCGGCAGCTTCCTCCGGCGGGCGGCGGGCGCCCGGGCTCCGCGGCGCCTCCTCCTGGCCGCCGCGCTCGGGGCCGGCCTGCGCGTCGGGCCGCGGGCGGCGGGGCCCCCCGGGGGCTCGGGGACGAGTGCCCGGCAAGAGGAGTAGCCGTAGACGTCCTTACTGCGCAGGATGTGCGGGGAGAACTGGTGCTTGAGGCTGCAGAGGAAGCTCCAGAGCTCCGCGTCCGAGCTCATGAACTCCGTGCTGCGGGGCATGAACAGCTTGAAGGCGTCGCCCAGTGCCTTGGTGCTGTCGGCCAGCGACAGTTGCGACCGCGAGTACACCACCTTCTCCTCCCGCGCCTCCAGACCGGCCCCTCCTCCCAGCCTAAAGCCGCCGCCCCGGGCGGCCGCGGCCGGGGCCGCCGGGGGCCGGCGCCGCCGCCTCTTCACGCTGCGCCGCATCGGAGGCCGCTCGGGGCCGCCCTCGCTCGCCGGGTCCCACCGCCGCCGTCCCCGCCGGTGTTTGGCTCCGCGGCGGCGGCCGCTGCTGGCACCTCCCGCCCGGCGCGTCTCTCGCTACTTTTCTCGCCTCCGCCGCCGCTGCCCCTCCCCCTCCGAGGGCGGAGGACGCGGGTGAAGATCCTGCCGCCCGGTACAAGATGGCGGCCGGCGCCCACCCCTGGGCTTTGTCATTGGACGGCGCCTCGCCCCCCTGGTTTCTCTTTCTTCTCCTCTCTTGCCTCCTTTCGCCCTCTGCCTTTCTTTAAATGTGCCCGCCTTTGGCCCCTCCTACTGCAGCCCCGACTCCACCCATTGGGTGCTCTCAGAGAGGGCGGGGACTAATGGGGGAGAGGCCAGTTCCTGGAAGATGGTGCTGGGGTGGGTGATGGTGGCTCTTGGACACGAGTCAACAGTTGGGTAGGTATATGAGGAAGGTGCCTTGTCTAGAGTGGACATCAGCTCCACTTTGGGGGGAGTCACTCTACTCTCGGAATGAGTGGATGTGCATTTATGGATTGAGCTGGGAGGTCTACCAGTCTGAATAACAAAGGGAGACCTACCCAAAGGCTGTAGTTTGTATCACAGAAGGGGAAATTGGGTGTAATTCCAGAGGGAATGTGCCTTCCACAATTCTCTTCTGAACCTTCAGAGGCCTCTTTTGCATCTTCATTCAGCTCTTACCCACTTTGACCCCAATCCATGTCAAGCAACGCTAGTAATCCAGAATCTTTCAGATAATACGGACTCTGTCAGTGGCATAGTCTCCTTCTAGACAATGGAACCATCTTCGCATTTAAAAGATGCTCTGCTTATCAGGAAAGTAAAGCCTGTTTTACCCATGGAAAAAGTTGATCAAAGATCAATTACAACAAAGCCATTCTCCTTATAGAAAATATAATTTTTAAATATACAGTTGGTTTTAAATAAGTGCACTTCATCTTTCATTTAGTTTTAGTATGTTCTTTTGCAGTACCATCTCTAGCACAGAGAAAGGATGCAGTTTCACAATCAAAAGGTTTCTATTGAAAAAAACAGGTTATTAAGACCCCATCACCTTTTATATTGAGAGGAGGGGATTGAATGTTTAGAGAGTAATGCACAGTCTTCTGTCATCTTTTCCATCCTCAATACTTGGTTCAGCACCTGTCAGACAGTGGGCACTCTATTTCTGTTGAGGGAACCAATGAAAAACAATGATGTGAGAAACGTATATTCAAATTGCTAAGAACAGGACAATTTCACATCTTACATTTCAGGTTTCTGTTAACTCCATTAAAGTTTTAAGGTTATTAAAAAAACAAAAACAAAAACACTCCTAAGACTTGGAACTGTGAGGTAGACATGCAAATTTTACCTGTGAGTAAGCACTTTATTTTGCAGTAGATAACTGATAGAGCAGAGTTTTGTGATTTACACATAGCTGCTATTGGTTCCCTCGAATATTTGAGCTAAAAGACACCTAGTTCAATCTCCTTATTTCATGGATGAGGAAATTTGGATCCACAGAGGTTAGGTAATAAGGCTTCTTGATTGTAGGAATAGGACTATAGTTTAGGTCTTTGGATTCCTAATCTTAGTGATCTTTATTTTTCAATAGAGATTTTACAAATTGTACTGCTCAGACTCAAAGAGATTCAATAGAAAATGGTTTATGTAAGAGTGGAGTGACCAAGGAACAGGCTGTTCACCTGATTCCACTTCCGGCTCCTCCCAGAATTGAGCAGTTTTTAACCTGTCCAGTATACTGGACTTAGAGATTATATTTTCTTAGAATCAGATTTTGTTTAATTTTAATAAAAATTAAAAATATTTTGAAAGTTGCTTCTCTGTACCATAGCATCCTGTCCATGCAGTGGGTTTATGCAAAAACCAAGCTTCCTGCCAGAGGACCAGTTCTCAACCTACCTAAATCATGGCAACTTTCTGAAGAGAAAATCAGTTTCCTAGAAAAGCATATCCTGATCTCAGAACAAGATTATGGAGCCAATTATCAGCTTCCTAAGTCCTTATGAAGAAATGATATTACAACTCTTTACATCACAATTAGTTCTGTTGGTAATTTTGGGAACACATACCAATGTGAAATTTGTGTAACTTCCAATGGAATGCCCCTGCAAGAAAGACATAGAAAATCTCATAGAGTAAGCCAGCAAAATGGTAAAGGGACTTCATAGTGAAAGAAAAATAAGGATTTATGTACTCCTAGCTTCTTGTCTTGATATTTCTTCCCTTTCATGTTAATCCTGTTTTAAGTACTTAGGGTTCTCAAGTATGGAAACGCTTAGGGTCATTTGCTACGTAAATATACCAGACATCTATACAAACTTAACAGAATTGATTTTGATTGAAAGGATAAATCTTATAAGACTATTCTCATACTAAGGAAACATAGGTCTCAACAAATTGCAGAGCATTCAAAAGTTCATTTTATAATACATACTCATTTAATTTACTTAAACCAAACAATATGAAATATTTTTAGGAATTAACATCATGTCAAATGCTTTAATTATTGTATAATTTTAAATTTGGCATTGTTTGATTTCTCTGTTTATTTTTACATTTCTTCCTGCCTCCACATTTTGATTAGCTTAAATAGTCCTACAAATGGTACTTATCCATTCTCCAGAAGTGAGTAAAATTTACACATAATTTTTTCTTTTAGTTCCTGACACTCTCCTAAGACACTACAAAGCTTTTGGAAAGCTACAATTAAATTTATTTAATTTTATTGCAAATTAAAATCTTGTTCTTAAGGAAACAATGTTCAAAATGCTGAGTTTATTCCTTTACCTCTCAAGGAGAATGATGCGTCCATCCTATATCTGATAGTGGTGAACAATAAGAACATACAGAACAAAAAATTAGCTATATGTGTATATTTTCTGAATTTATGCAGTTTAAAATGTAGTTTATAATTTAGTTTTAAAAATGAAACCAAAAAGAATAAAGTGATTAGAGAAATTAAAAATAACATATATCTCTTTGCTATCCAGAACTTGTGCTATAAGACTACACTTCTATAAAATAATTTGCTTCTTACAAAGTGGCCAAAAAATTAAAAAGTATCTGTAAATGGTTGGGAGCATACACTCTGGAATCAAATAGACTTGGAATCAAACAGATCTTTATAACATAATATACTTAGATATTTTGAAAAATCTTTCTGAGCCTATTTCTTCATTTATAAAATGGGTTTAATCTCTGCTTCAGTAGATTATTTTGAGGATTGAGGGAGCAAACATGAGTAAAACTTGTACTGAGTTTTACTTGTACTGAGTTTTTGTACATGGACAGATAAAGGCAAGAATACTGGAGTGGGTTACCATTCCTTTCTCCAGAGGATCTTCCCAACCCAGGGATCGAACCCTGGTCTGCATTGCAGGCAGATTCTTTACAATTTGCTACAGGGAAGTCAAACTGCACAAAATACACATATAAACTGAGAGGCCAGGACTTCCACTTCCAAGAAAATAAAATGCATGTACTTTCCCTATTCCTCCTGCTACTCTCAGTTTAAAACCCTGGGCATTATATATAAAAGGAACATAAGAAGAATGAAGAATGGAGAGGAGAAAGCCAGGCTAAGGATTTCAGAACCCAAAGAACAAGACATAGTGAGTTCCCTGGGTTTTCTATTTTCTCTTTTCTGCACACACCTCAGACTGGGGGCTGGAGAAGTCCACAACCAAGAAACACCAACAGACATAAAAGTGCTGACAAGATCATGTTCTCTCTAACTTTATGACCAAGAAAGGCGTAGCCTACGAAGACAGAAACTTTTACAAAATTATCAATCTACTGCAGCAAAATAGCACTAAAAAACAAACAAACTACTATGGCTTCTACCGTTTTCAGGCTATAAGTAGGCACTCCACCACCCCTTCTGGAGTAGTGTCAGAGAAGGTCAAGTAGAGAATCATCAATCTCATCCCTGCTGGGCAATAGAGAAGCTATTCTCTTCTAAAATGTCAGTGGAGACCATGTGGGGACCAATAACAAGACACTCCTATTCCTCCCAGTAGAGGTCTAGTAACCAGCTAGCATTCCCACCCCCACCAAGTAACAATGAGGCAGAGTGGGAAACTTGGACTTCTACTTGGCAATAGTGAGGCAGCCTCCTTTCCTTTCCTTTCTGTAAAAATGTCAAAGGAAACATGCTAAAAACAGATGGTTTAAATAATATCCAGAGTCTCATAACATAATAGCCAAAATGTCTAGGTCGCAACTGAAACTTACCTAGTGCTGAGAACCAAGAAGATCTCAACTTGAATAAAAAGGGGTCATCAATAAATGTCAACACTAAGAGAAAGAAGTCAGTATTTTGTAGCAAATATTTTAAAATAGCCATTATGAAGACATTTTAACAAGCAGTTATGAGCACACTTGAAACAAATGAAAAGGTAGAGTTGCAGTGAAGAAATAAAACATCTCAGCAAAGAAACAGGAGATATAAAGAGGAACCAACATGGAAATTTTAGAACTAAAAAATACAACGATTGAAATAAAAAATTTAGTGGATGGTCTCAACAGCAGAAAGGAGGAAAAAAAATCAGTAAATTTAAAGATTAAAACAATAGATTTAATCCCATCTGAAAAAAAAGAGAGGAAATATGCTAAGAAATCAGAACAAAGCCACAGGGATGTATGGGACTATAAGATCTATTATTAGTGTAATCAGAGGACTGGAAGGAGAGGAGAAAGAAAGCAGAGCTGAAAAAGTACTTGAAATAATGGCTGAAAAATGTTCCAAATTAGGCAACAGACATAAATCTATAGATTTAAGAAGCTGAACACGCCTAAGCAAGATACACCCAAAGAAATCCATATCAAACAAATCATTGTTAAACATCTGAAAACTAAAAACAAAGACAAAAGTCTTGAAAATAGCAAGATAAAAAGTACACCTTACCGATGAGGGAAAAACCATTTGAATAGCAATAGATATTCTCACTAGAAACCATAGGTATCAGAAGGAAGTAGCTCAACATTTTTCAAGCCCTAAAAGAAAAGAGCTGTCAGCCCTGATTTCTATATCCAGTGAAAATATCCTTCAATAATGAAGAATAAATCAAGACATTCACAAATGAAGGAAAACTAAGAGAATCTGTTGCCAGCAGATCTACCTAAAAGAATGGCTAAAGGAAGTTCTCTGAACAAAAAGAAAACAATAAAATGAGGAAACCTGGGACACTGGGAAGGAAAAAAACACAATAAGCAAAAATATGAGTAAACATAACTTCCCTTTTCAAAATTATCTTTGAGGATTATTATGAACTGAATGTTTGTGTCCTCCTGCCAAATTCATTTATTGAAGCCCTAAGCTTCGTTGTGGAGGTGCTGATGATTAAATAAAGGTCATAAAGATTAAGTCCTATTTTGATAGGGCTGGTATCCTTATAAGAGGAGGAAGAGACTCCAGAGTTCTATCTCTCTCTCTAACATGTGAAAACACAGAGAGAAGGAGACTATTGCAAGCCAGGAAGTGGGGTCTCACCAGGACTAAACCAGCTGGCACCTTGATCTGGGACTTCTCAGCCTCCAGAACTGTGAGAAAGTAAATTTCTGTTGTTGAGCCATCCTGTTTGCAGTATTTTTCTATGGCAGCCCAAGCACACTAATGCAATGGTTGAAGTAAATATCATACCACTAAAGCATGCATTAAGTATATATGTAAAGGAAATATTTAAGACAAATATATTAGAAATGGAGAATAAAGGGGCATAAGGGAGGTAAAATGGAACTCATGCTTCACTGTAACCCATAAAATGATGAGTTGGCTGGGATAAGTTATGTTTATAAATATCTAGAGAATTCACTAAAAAATATGAAAAGAAACATACTTAAAAATAATATAGGTATATAAAAATAGAATTCTAAACAATGCTTAAAAAACCCACAGGGAGGCAGGAAAAGAAAATAAATGAAAATTAGAAAACAGAAAATGAAATAAAATGAAAGGCTAAGTCTACAACATTAAATTAATATAATAGTAGTTACTTATAAATGATTAATCAAATCAGCAACTGCCCAGATGGGAAAGAGACTAAGAAATAGATCAGACTTGGAATTAGCTCAGTTCAGTACAGTTCAGTCGCTCAGTCCTATCTGACTCTTTGTAACCCATCTGAAAAACCCATGCTGCATGGACAGCAGCATGCCAGGCCTCCCTGTCCATCACCAGCTCCCGGAGTTCACTCAAACTCATGTCCATCGAGTCGGTGATGCCATACAGCCATCATCCTCTGTCGTCCCCTTCTCCTCCTGCCCCCAATCCCTCCTAGCATCAAAGTCTTTTCCAATGAATCAACTCTTCACATGAGGTGGCCAAAGTACTAGAGTTTCAGCTTTAGCATCATTCCTTCCAAAGAAATCCCAGAACTGATCTCCTTTCAGGTGGACTGGGTGCATCTCCTTGCAGTCCATGGGACTCAAGGGTCTTCTCCAGCACCACAGTTCAAAAGCATCAGTTCTTCGGCACTCAGCTTTCTTCACCATCCAACTCTCACATCCATACATGACTACGGGAAAAACATAGCCTTGACTAGACCAACTTTTGCTGGCAAAGTAATGTCTCTGCTTTTGATATATGCTCTCTAGGTTGGTCATAACTTTCCTTCCAAGGAGTAAGCGTCTTTTAATTCCATGGCTGCAATCACCATCTGCAGTGATTTTGGAGGCCACCCCCCCAAAAAAGATGTCTGACACTGTTTCCACTGTTTCCCCATCTATTTCCCATGAAGTGATATATGGCATTGGAACCTGGAATGTTAGGTCCATGAATCAAGGCAAATTGGAAGTGGTCAAACAGGAGATGACAAGACTGAAGATCAACATTCTAGGAATCAGTGAACTAAGATGGATTGGAATGAGTGAATTTAACTCCGATGACCATTATATCTACTACTGCGGGCAGGAATCCCTTAGAAGAAATGGAGTAGCCATCATGGTCAACAAAAGAGTCCGAAATGCAGTACTGGATGCAATCTCAAAAATGACAGAATGATCTCTGTTCGTCTACAAGGCAAACCATTCAATATCACAGTTATCCAAGTCTATGTCCTGACCAGTAATGCTGAAGAAGCTGAAGTTGAACGGTTCTATGATGATGTACAACACCTTTTAGAACTAACACCCACAAAAGATGTCCTTTTCATTATAAGGGACTGGAATGCAAAAGTAGGAAGTCAAGAAACACCTAGAGTAACAGGCAAATTTGGCTTTGGAATATGGAATGAAGCAGGGCACAGGCTAATACAGTTTTGCTAAGAAACTCATTGGTCATAGCAAANTCATTATAACCAGAAGATGTAGTCTTTCCAAACTATAACCTCAAATCATGAAATAATAAAGGATAAACAATAAACATAGATCATGAAACAATAAACATAGATAAACACATTTATCTATGAAAAATCTTTATAGCACTTTATATTTTTAAGATGAATTTTAGGTTCACAGCAAAATTTAAAGAATGGTACAGAGTTTCTCATATACCCTTACTCCCATCCCCCCCCCACACACACATTCATAGTCTTTCATTATCAGCATTTCTCTCCAGAGGGTAAATTTCTTATACTTAACGAACCTACATTGATAAATGATGATGTTTCAAAATATAGTTTACTTTAGGTTTCACTCTTTCTGTTATACATTCTGTGTATTTGAATAAATGTATAATGACTTGTATCCTCCATTAGAGTATCAGATGCAGTGTTTTAATTGCCCTGAAAGTCCTCTGTGCTATGCCTATTCTTATGCTCATCCCTAGCAACCACTGATTTTTTAGTGTCTCCACAGTTTTACATCTTCTAGAATGTCATAAAGTTAGAATCGCATAGTATGTAGTCTTTTTAGACTGGCATTTTCACTTAGTACTAAGAGTTTACAGTTGCTCCATGTCTTTCTAGGCTTGATAATCAGTGAAATTTGAGGATGGAATGAAAATTTGTGGCTTCCCTGGTGGCTCAATGGTAGAGAACTCTCCTGCTATGCAGGAGACTGGGGTTTGATCCCTGATTGGGAAGATCCCCTGGCAAAAGAAAGTGGCTACCCACTCCAGGTTTCTTGCCTGGAGAATTCTATGGACAGAGAAGCCTGGTGGGCTAGAGTCCATGGGGTCACAAAGAGTCTGATGTGAATGAATGACTAAGCACCTTAGCACACAAAGGATTATCAGCCTTGAGAATTGGGTAACATTGCAAGATTATTCTTAAATTTAGTACTGTGTCAATGGTATGGTAGTTAAGTTAAAAGAAAAAAATCCTATTAGAAGTGAATGATGAAGATTTTATGTGTGAAATAATATAATATCTGGTATTTGAATTACAGTAGCTTGGCAAAAATTCAATTATTTTGATTAAACAAGATTGGCAAATGATGCCAAATTTGAAGCAATAATTGTACATAGAAGTTTATTATACTGTTTTCTCTTATAAATTTGAATTTCCAAAGTAAAAATGTTTTAAAACAAGCTTCCATAGACTGGTGCTACCATACATACCCACAAAGTGGTCTCTATGCCTATATATATATATATATTTGCTCAAAGAAAAACAATGTAAATTTTATTTGCCAGATAATATGAATAACAGTTTTCATAGCTCTAAAGCAAGCATATATTAAGAGCCAGTACACTTCTTGTTTCATACATGAACTCTGTGTGCCTATCTGTACTCAGTCTCTCACCTATACATGAAATCTTTCTTCTTTCTTATTCAAAAATGATATTCCAGTAACTCCCCCCTTTTCTTCATCATTAGTTGCTTGTTTTCTAATGAATTATTTTCATCAGAATACCAGCATACTCTTATTCTTCCCATCTTAACAACAAACAAAAAGCTCTTCTTGTTTCCTCCTAGCTGACTAATTTCTTTGTACTGCACCTGCAGCTAAATTCCTTGAAACAGTTGATGGTACATAGTACNTGAATTATTTTCATCAGAATACCAGCATACTCTTATTCTTCCCATCTTAACAACAAACAAAAAGCTCTTCTTGTTTCCTCCTAGCTGACTAATTTCTTTGTACTGCACCTGCAGCTAAATTCCTTGAAACAGTTGATGGTACATAGTACCTCAAATTATTCTTGTCTTATTTTCTTTTAAATTGACTGCCAATTAAGCTTTTATTCCCTTAACTGCACCAGGCCTCTGTCTGTTGTTATTAGGCGATTTCTCATTCATCTTATTTGATTACTTCTGACTCCTAATAAACTTTTTCACATTCCCTAAACACCAGACCGCTGTATTCAACTACTTACTAAGCATTTGCACTTGGAAATCCAACAGACATGTAAAAGGCAACATATTTAAAACAGAAGTCCTCAAACTTGGTCTTCCTAGGTGGGGTCTTTTTTAATCTCAGTTTATGGTAACTCCACAATTTCACTTTCTCAGTTCTGAAATCTTGACTCTGTCCCAGACTCCCTTTTCCCCCCCTACACTCTGTATCCAATCCATCAACAAACACTGTCTATGTAACCTATGAAACATATTTAGAATCTGACCATTTCTCAACAGCTTCACTGCTACCACCCTAGTCCAACTCATTCATTTCTGTTGGTGTAAATTGTTNAGGGAGAGGACATGGGTGTACCTATGGCTGATTCTTGTTGATGTACAACAGAAAACCACAAAATTCTGAAAAGCATTTATCCTTCAATTAAAAAATTAAAGTGGCAAAAGAAAAAATATATAAGATGCTAGCTAGTTGCTTCTGAGAAGATTGTGTGTGCTCAGTATTCAGCCATGTTCGACCCCTTTGTGACCCCGTGGACTGTAGCCTGTCTGGCTCCTCTGTCCATGGGATTCTCCAGGTAAGAATACTGGAGTGGGTTGCCATTTCCTCCTCCAGACGATCTTCCCCACCCAGGCACTGAACCCACGTCTCTTGTGTCTCCTACATTGTCAGGCTGATTCTTTACCACTAGGCTACCTGGGAAGCCCAATCTCTTAATCTCTGAGGAGAGTAACTCCTCTAATTAGACTGGAAACATGTTTCCTGAATTTTGCCCTGAAAATACAGTACACAGATTTTTTAAAAAGATAAACAATTTCAAGATTTGAAAAAAGAAACCCTTTAAGTATGGGGGATTTACCGATGATATACTAACACAAATTGTATTTACATGTTTGTATTTGCAAAATGATACTTAAGTGGCATGTGCAGAATAGGTCATGTACTTGAACACCACACTCAGTTTAACTTCTGTCTGAAGTATCTTTAAACAATAAACAGATATGTACCACACACACACAAAAAAAGAGGATGTCTAATTTAGATTCAGGACATTTTCATTTCTGTCTATTGGGATGACATCTAAATCTATCAGAATGACTGGATTTCTACCAATGTTCAAACAGAACTTGGAGCAGAGCAGGAAATGGGATTCTGTGTAGAATCAGAGAAAATTTTATGTAACTAAGAGCCATACCAGAATCAAGCCAGGGCCTTTTATGTAACTTTCAAGATACTATCTCGACCTATAGCATGATCAACTTTTTGATAAGTATTATTATTGGGATTTTATGATCATTATCTAGCTTTACTTTGTAGTAATGATGAGTCCTTCATTCACTCAAATTTACATTTATTGAACCTATCAATTTGTCTCTCAGTATAAAATAGAGGAGGAGAAGAGGGTGTTGTTTTTTATTCAACAGTGCCAGCCTCTGAGTTAGATGCTTTACCACACATATTTAAGTAATATACCATGAAAATCAAGAAGAAACCAACCTGAAATTTTTGTTAACTTTGAGCATTGGTTATAACATTGGTTTTCAGTGACAGGACATAGATTCTCCCAAGATCTTCTATAAGATGAATTCCAATTTTAATATAGGACTATAGCCTTGGCCAGGGATTGCAAATCTACAAAATGCTTCATTTGAACCTGGACAGAATTACAATAACCATGGAAGTTTAAAAGAATTACAGTTCTCTGGCTGTTCTTGAAAAATGTTACTCCTGTCACTACTGGATCCTCATTCAATATGGTCACAAAGGCTGGAGCTGAGGTTTTGTAACCTATGTGCCCTCAACAGTGTGTGAGTCTACAGTCCTTGGACTGTATGAAATTTCAAGATTGTCAGATCAAAGTTTATGGTCTTAGTACTGATGGTACTGCTTGTCCCCACTTCAGTACTGACCAAGGTTTGGCTAGCATCAGGGAACTGAAGTCACATTCTGGTGACTTGAAAAACAGGGCTTATATTGGGAATAATACTAATAGAGAAGACTTTTAACATATGTGATGGACACAGTTTTGTGATGATGTCTAGCAATTCACTTTTTTTGCCTCTGTCTTCTTGAAACTAGTCTTCTGTTTTTATTTGCTTATTTGCAAAATGTTTCGACAGTATTTATGAGGCAAAAGCCCTGATAGGCATCAGTGCTATTGAAAAGGTAGGGCAGAAACTCAATGGAAAACATATTCTTTTAACAGGATACCAACGAGGATTACATTAAGTGAATGATTAATTAATGCTAGAAAAACTATTACGTAGTACAGCACTAAAACCACTGGACAACATTCCCCTGAATTCTGTAAGCATCTTTGTAAATCACTCAAGATATGCCTCAATGAGAAAACTAGAAACTCCAATGCAGAATCATGTGGATAACAGTGTGCTGATACCTGGGAACTTGTTTTGTTACAACTATTAGCATTACTCCTTATGTAATATTTTATTACATTAATTAATTAATATCTGCATTTTAGCACTTATCACAGTATTTTGCAGTTTGCTTCCATGTTTCTTCCCTAAAAGTCTTGAAGACATGAATCAAGTCCAATTTCCTTTAAATCCTCAGCTCTTAACAGAGTACTTGGTATTTAGGTGTTCAGTAAATATTTGTTGACTGAATGAATATATCAATTCATTAATCATACAACAGGCAACTTTTGAAGTAATTAACTATATTACTCAAATGTTCACATTTTAAAACTTGTGTCCTAAAACAATCTAAATAATCGGTCTCTTCCTTAGTTTCAAGCCCACGCTCGGGCATGCTTGTGTATATCTCTGTATGCGTGCACATGTGCCTGCACGTGTTTTCCCTACCATCTCCGTTCACTTGGCATCCTCTAAAGATGTTTATGCAGCTGACGTCAACCCACAGAAGACTTGACAAAATGCCCAGCCTGGACCATGAAGCTTACAGTAGTTACAGTTCACTGCAGTAAGTATGAAGGGATGATTCTTAGCCAAGAACACCAGGATTTCAGTGTGGTTTCTTGAGTTTTAAAGTGGGAGACTTCAGTTGATGGCAGTAACAATCTGCTTGTCCAAGGTAAGGTCCTACCAGGGGCAGGAAACCCTTGAACCTAATCAAACCTGTAGTGCTCTCCAACCAGGTCACTCTTAAACCCCAGCATAATTTCCTTAACTGGCCTGTGGAAATAAAAAGCTGCTTCTCACAAGCTAGGGTCCCTGGATCTCCCATTGAAAGGGCTGATACTATTACCTACTGTGCCACCAGGACCTTCCATCATCTACCTGTTACATAATAGTGAGTGGGTGTGAAATATGCTAGCTGCATTTGTAACACTGACCTGACTGTGGGCCCTCTGTGGGCACACCCCCATCTGATGAGTGGTTTGTTCACTTAGTGTACATCAGAATCACCCAAGGAGCTTGCTAAACATACATTCTTGGACACTTACCCCTAGATATTCTAACTTAATAAGTCCAGGATGGTGCCAGTTCACCTTCCAATTTTAGCAAGCACCTCAAGTGATTCTGATCAAACTAGCCCACAGGTAATGCTTTGAGAAACTCTTTATTAGAGACTAAATTATGCTTTATTATTTACCTTTTCTTTGGTAGCTATCCACTAGCAATCTTTCACTCCCCTTTTCCTGATCTCTATAAGTTCTTTAGAAAACTTCTTTGGTTATAAGTTAGTTTTCTCTATAATTTAGGCACAGACATAGAGCTATTACCCTTCTGTTTTTAAATAAGTCTCCCATATGCTTTCCTCTAGACCAGCAGTTTTTGTGCAATGCTCCACGCATATTTAGGATGTANTGATCTCTATAAGTTCTTTAGAAAACTTCTTTGGTTATAAGTTAGTTTTCTCTATAATTTAGGCACAGACATAGAGCTATTACCCTTCTGTTTTTAAATAAGTCTCCCATATGCTTTCCTCTAGACCAGCAGTTTTTGTGCAATGCTCCACGCATATTTAGGATGTATGAAGACCTTCTAAGGGATTTTAAATTTTTCATATGTAAAGAAATATTTTCCTTTGGTGTGTTTCTTTATTTGAAACACACAAAATATGTACAATTTCCACAACCTAAAACAGAAGAGGAAAAACAACCAATAGAATGGTTGACAACTTCATAATACAATACATATTTATGAATGTTTGCTTAATTTCAAATAAATACTTAAAAACTTGTGTTTCCCTCTACAAAACTTCCAGGAAAATTCACAGTTGACAAAAAGAGTTAAGTCAGATAAGAATATATCCTAGGTTCACTGCACAACAGACAGGCTTCCCATAAGCCTCTGATTGCTTTGCAGCTGTATGCTCTCCAATCAAAGACAGGCTCTAATCTTTATAGCATCAGGGGTTCAGCCTTCATCTGTAATATTTGAAGCATAAGAATTAAAGGCAGAGTAGAGTTTCCAAGACCTACATTTTGATTAAACCAAATTCTTCTACGCTTCTATGCTTCCTGTTTTCAAATACTTTTCATTCTTTTGTGAGGATTTGGTCCATTAAGATGTCTGAAAAGTTCATCCTTTGGGTGTGCTTAACAAAAAGCCCGGCATGGTTGGTCTGCCAGAGTCCATCCCCTGTGAATGAAGCTGAATGCACTTGAATAAGCAATGATGTATGAATACCCTTAAGAAGAAAGGCACTGGTGATGGAGCTTCAGCTCCATTCTAAGTACTGAACCCTTCAAGAGGCAATGGTGCAGTCTCTGTCAAGTCAAATGGCCACACAAAGGTAAACCATCAGCTCTATTTACATAGGCAGAGGAGAATGGAGGAAAATGAATGCATGATCATGATGAGGTTATAGTGTATCTTTCAGAACAAGTCAAGCTAGCTCAGCAAATATTTATTGATCACCTTCTATGTACAAGAGTATCAGTGAAAATATTCATATTACTGTAGGACCCAGAAACCTTTTCCATTCACTGAGGCTTGTCTCCAGAGAACCTGATGGAAAATTATCTGGTTCAATGTGAGATGGTCCTATTGGACCCTCCCCAACCTCACACCATGAGAGCGTGATTGAAACAACTGGCCAAGGGATCATATTAAGTGGGAATTTTCTGTGAGGAGTCCAAAACATCAAATGGTGGTGTTTTTTAAATTGCTGGTTGTAAATCAATTAATGCCACAACCCAACACATTTTAAAAAAACAGAATAGAACAGAGAAAAGGAGAAAGTNCAACTGGCCAAGGGATCATATTAAGTGGGAATTTTCTGTGAGGAGTCCAAAACATCAAATGGTGGTGTTTTTTAAATTGCTGGTTGTAAATCAATTAATGCCACAACCCAACACATTTTAAAAAAACAGAATAGAACAGAGAAAAGGAGAAAGTGTCAGCATATTACAAATAGTAAAGCTAAGCACTGCTTCATGAACTATGACTTAGTTGTATAGGAAGAGACAGGGGACAAGTATGCCTGTGTGTGTGTGTGTCTGTGTGTCTGTGTGTTTCTGTGTGTGTCTCCTAGGTTATTATATAAACATATTCAGATGGTGAGTAGAGGTCCAGAAAATTTGAAAGCCGTTGAACAAATGATTCACTAAAATCTTTTTCAACACCAAGATTCCACAGTTCCCAAATTTTCTAACTTCTACATGATTTTTAAATTACCTTGTATCAGATATACTTGTAAACAGTTTTAAAACTCAAATAATTTTACAATTTAAAAAACAATCAAAATTCTAAATGTTACCTCTGCCCTCCCCAATTTCCATGCCCTAAGGAAAGTAGTAAAAGCTTACATTATTTTAGAGGTGAGACTGTAAATTCTGTTTATAGCTGTTATTCATAGTTAGCTCCATATTTCAAAATATGGATAGTATGCTTATACTACTTCTTGACCTGACTTGACGAATCTTAGAGATTATCTATTTTTTTCTATGAAAGATGAATACTGAGCTCTCCTACATCACACACACATACACACACACACACACACACACCCTACTCCAACAGCTAATCCCATTTCTATTAAAATTATCTAAATCACTTATCACTATGATTAAATGACTCTATGACTTATTTCCAACTGAACAAGTAGAATAATATGATTATATATTTTTGCTTCTTTTCTGTTATCCTGGGGTTATATATAGCTTCTTTTTCATTTCTTTAGCTTCTACATATACCTCTTATTCATATATAGACTTTCATCAGAGCTATAAATACTCTCTCAAGACTGTTAAACACATCTGGCAAAACGTTAGTTTCATTACTTCTTAGACACCTCCCTCTTGACCTCCTCAGCCTTCTTGTGCCAAATTGACTTAGTGTTTCTCTTGACCTGATTCTCTGCTATTATCCTGGGTTCTCTCTTCCCCCATTGGGAATTCCCTTTGTCTTTTTCCTAGGATGGATCTTCTCAGATATCTGGATCTTAAATTATTCATCTTCTCTCTTGGTTCACTCCTTTGTTTAGTGGAATACCTCCTCCAGTAGTTTCTTTAAAAAGAAGGTGAATGTGAGTTAAATCTTTGGAGAGCTTTGTACCTAACTCTCATAACTGATTAAAAGTTTGACTGGAAATGGAATTCTGTGTTGGCTGTTACTTTCCCTCAGCATTTTAAGAAGACTGTTCTATCTTCTTCTAGTTTCCAATTTTTCTGTTGAGAAATCTAATGCCATTCTGATTCCTGAACCTTGTTCTTTATTTCTGTAACTGTTAGCATCTTCATTTTGTTCTCAAGAGGCATGAAAATTAATGATTACAATAGTTTGTGGTTTTTTTCCCCATGCATCATGCTGGGTACTTAATGTGGAAACTCAAACCTTTCCATTCTGGGAATTTTTCATATTATTTCTTAATTTTCTCCCTTCTACTTTCTTATCTTTATATTTCTAGAACTTATTACTTTGGCTATTTTTCTTACTATTTTCTTCTTTCTTCCTAACTCTGTTTCTTTCCTGCCTACTGAAATATTTCCCACCTTTATCTTCTATCCTTCTATTACATTTTTCATTTTTGCTATCATATACTTAATGTTAACACACCGTTGTCATTTTCTGAATGTTTCTTTTCACGTATGTATTATCTTCTCTTACCTTTCAAATTTTCATTGAAATTTTCTAGTGTTTTCTGCTTCCTGCCTTGTCTTTGTAGCCTCCAATTTCCTTTTTTTTAATTTCTCTTCAGTTCTGTATACTGTTTTTCTTATTGCTGTGTAGTCAGTCACTAGGTCGTGTCATACTCTTTTAACCCCATGGGTTGCAGAATGCCATGCTTCTCTGTCCTTCACTATCTCCTGGAGTTTGCTCAAATTCATGTCCACTGAGTCACTGATGCTATATAACCATCTCATCCTCTGCCACATGCTTCTTCTTTTGCCTTCAGTCTTCCCATCATCAGCATCTTTTCCAATGAGTCGGCTCTTCTCATAGGGTGGCCAAAGTATTAGAGCTTCAGCATCAGTCCTTCCAGTGATTTCCTTTAGGATTGACTGGTTTGATCTCCTTGCTGTACAAGGGACTTTCAAAAGACTTCTCCAGCACCATAATTTGAAAGCATCAATTCTTTGGTGCTCAGTTTTCTTTATGATCCAACTCTCACATCCAAACATGATTACTGGAAAACCATAGTTTTAATTATATGGACCTTCTTTGGAAAAATGATGTCTCTGTTTTTCAATATGTTGTCTAATTACACTATAGTTTTAATTAAATGGGCCTTCTTTGGAAAAATGATGTCTCTGTTTTTTAACATGATTTCCTTCCAAGGAGCAAGCATTTTTAAATTTCATGGCTACAATTACCATCTGCAGTGATTTTGGAGCCCAAGAAAAGAAAATATGTCACCATTTCCACTTTCCCCCCATCTATTTGCCATGACATCATGGGTCTGAATGCCATGATCTTAGTTTTCTGAATGTTGAGTTTTGAGCCAGCTCTTTTATTCTCCTCTTTCATCCTCATCAAG
Source organism: Neotragus pygmaeus (assembly GCA_006410875.1). Classification (NCBI taxonomy): domain Eukaryota; kingdom Metazoa; phylum Chordata; class Mammalia; order Artiodactyla; family Bovidae; genus Neotragus; species Neotragus pygmaeus. The sequence continues at coordinate 31,456 of SJYV01034421.1, read as the reverse complement.
AGACTCTTTAGTCCCTCTTCACTTTCTGCCATTAGGGTGGTGTCATCTGCATATCTGAGACTGTAGATATTTCTCTGGGCAATCTTGATTCCAACTTGTGAGTCAATCAGCCCAGAATTTCATATGATGTACTCTGCACATATGTTAAATAAGCAGGGTGACAATATATAGTCTTGACATACTTCTTTCCCAATTTCGAACTGCTGTTCCATGTCTGGTTCTAACTGTTGTTTCTTGACAGGCATATAGGCTTCTCAGGAGACAGGTAAGATGGTCTGGTATTCCCATCTCTTTAAGTTTTTTAAGAATTTTCTACAATTTGTTGTGATCCATGCAATCAAAGGCTTTAATATAGTCAATAAACCAAAAGTAGATGTTTTTCTGGAATTCCCTTGCTTTCTCTGTGATCCAACAAATGTTGGCAATTTGATCTCTGGTTCCACTGCTTCTTCAAAACCCAGTTTGTACATCTAGGAGTTCTTTGGTTCAAGTGCTGCTGAAGACTAGCTTGAAGGATTTTGAGCATAATCTTCCTAGCATGCAAAATGAACACAATTGTATAGTAGTCTGAACATTCTTTGGCATTGCTCTTTGGGATTGGAATGAAAACTGACTTTTTCCAGTCCTATGACCACTGCTAACTTTTCCAAATTTGCTGTCATATTGAGTGCAGCACTTTAATAGCATCATCTTTTAGGATCTGAAATAGCTCAACTGAAATTCCATCATCTCCACTAGCTTTGTTTGTGGTAATGCTTCTTAAAGCCCGGTTGACTTCACACTTCAGGATGACTTGCTCTAGGTGAGTGACCACACCATCATGGTTCTTTGGATCATTAAGACCTTTTTTTGGATCGTTCTATATATTCTTGCCTGGAGAAGACAATGGCAACCCACTCCAGTACTCTTGCCTGGAAAATCCCATGGATGGAGGAGCCTGGTAGGCTGCAGTCCATGGGGTCGCGAAGAGTCAGACACGACTGAGCGACTTCACTTTTACTTTTCACTTTCATGCTTTGGAGAAGGAAATGGCAACCCACTTCAGTGTTCTTGCCTGGAGAATCCCAGGGACAGGGGAGCCTGGTGGGCTGCCATCTATGGGGTTGCACAGAGTCAAACATAACTGAAGCAACTTAGCAGCAGCAGCACATATTCTTGCCACCTCTTCTTAATTTCTTCCGCTTCTGTTAGGTCCTTACCATTTTTGTCCTTTACCGTGCCCATCCTTGCATGAAATGTTCCCTTGATATCTCCAATTTTCTTGAAGAGATCTCTAATCTTTCCCATTCTATTGTTTTCCTCTACTTCTTTACACTGTTCATGTAAGAAGGTCTTCTTATCTCTCTTTGCTATTCTCTGGAACTCTGTATTAGTTAGATGTATCTTTCCCTTTCTCCCTTGCTTTTCATTTTTTTTTCCCCAGCTATGTATAAAACCTCCTCAGAGAACCACTTAGCCTTCCTGCACTTCTTTTTCTTTGGGATGGTTTTGGTCACTGCCTCCTATATACAATGTTACAAATCTCTGTCAATAGTTCTTCAGGCACTTTGTCTACCCGATCTAATCCCTTGAATCTATTCGTCACTTCCACTATATAATCATAAGTAATTTGCTTAAGGTCATACCAGAATGGTCTAGTGGTTTTGCCTACTTTTTTCAATTTAAGCCAGAATTTTGAAATAAGGAACTCATGATCTGAGCCACAGTCAGCTTCAGGCCTTGTTTTTGTTGACTGTACAGAAATTTTCTGTCTTTGGTTGCAAAGAACATAATCAGTCTGATTTCAGTAGCGCCCATTTGGCAATGTTCATACTCTATCTCATGTTCAATGGGTTTTACCCTCAATTTTCTGGTGACCCTTGATCTTTGATCATATTTAAAGATGGATCACTGAAACCTGGATAATGGGTGGTAAGGATTTTATCTTCACTGATTGGACAGGGATGCAGCCATTTTGGGGGAATTCTAAACCATCAGGATCTGTTGGTTTTTCTCTTGGGCTGACCGTTCCCCAGAGAGGAATTCTGCAAACTCCTGCCTAGGGTGTGTAAGCCTCGCTATCAACATTTTTTAGAGCTGTGTAGGCTATAGGAAGGAATCATTTTATCCATCTAATAGATAGATTTACCCTGTTTTCAGGGCAGCCCTCTACCCACAGGTGAGTCTGCTGTCCCTGATGCCAGAGTCCATCTGATTCAAAGACTTCACTCCATCTCTGGGAGAGTAGTTGCTGCTTGGTATGGAGTATGGGTTGAGAAGATCAAATGGAAACCTGAAAAATCCCATGGGCAGAGGAGCCTGTTGGGCTACAGTCCATGGGGTTGCAAAGAGTTGGATGCAACTGAGCAACTGAACACACACACTGAGTATAAGAGGTCCTGACTAATTCTCATTTGGAGTTTCCATCCAATTCACATTCAGACTCAATTTCTGGGTGTTTCGGAGGTTCACAAGCAAAAGTTTACCTACTCCTAAGCACTCTTCTAGAGAAGGAAATGGCAACCCACTCCAGTATTCTTACCCAGAGAATCCTGTGGACAGAGGAGCCTGATGGGCTGCTGTCCATAGGGTCACACAGAGTCGGACACGACTGAAGCAACTTTGCATGCATGCATGCATTGGAGAAGGAAATGGCAACCCACTCTAGTATTCTTGCCTGGAGAATCCCAGGGATGGAAGAGCCTGGTGGGCTGCCATCTATGGGGTCTCACAGAGTCGGATACGACTGAAGCGACTTAGCAGCAGCAGCAAGCACTCTTCACTGTTAAATTAGCCTCTAGCTTTCTGTGATTTCACTATTTGCATTTTCCCTCCCACAGTGTTGTTGCCATCACTTTCTTTTCTGTTCTTCTTGTCTTTGGGGGATATGTGCCTTAAAATTTTTACTTTGGTGGAGTTACCAGATGTTAATAGATACCATGATTTTTAAGCTTTTAAAAGACTATATTTAATGTCACATTTTATGTATGATTTTCACAAATGAATTTTCAATCCTGCATTCCAATACTATGCAATAAATTTAGGATGGGTAGCAGCTTAAATTGGTATGATGTTTTATACAGGTGGTATTTTAAATGTGGTTTGGTACTGAATTATCTATATAGCATTTTAATCTGATGCATTAGAGAACTGGTTTTAATTCAGTTAAATTCTGCTTGATTCTCCACAGTGACAAAGCAGGATTGCATCAAAGGGTATATTCCTCCTTTCCTCCCTGATTCCTCCCCATGGCATTGTGTCCCAAATATCTTTATATCACACGAACATGTTCCCAGGCATAATTCGGGATCTAGAAGAGAACACAGATGACAGCAAAGTAGAAAACAAGTGATCTAATGCACTGGGTGACCAGTGCCTGCCTTGCAGTTAATCTCTATGTCCTTCTTATATCAGGAGTGAACTTATGGTTGCTTTACTGGCTTCCTTTCCTCATTGTACTCAGATTAGCTGCCATCAGGTGCTGGATGCAGTGCAAGAAAATGAGGAAGCAGGATGGAAAAGAGGTTTTCTTGACTCAATGCCTGCACTATCTTACTAGTTGCAACCTTCTCAGGGCAGAGGAAAGATCAAGGCAAAACACCAGTGACAAGGAGAAAAGAGTTTTCCATAAGATGAATGAAATGAGACACATCTCTTTCAAATACTCCCTTCTCTTTTCTTTCCTCTTTTTAGATACAGGTGCACTGACTAGGGATAAAAAAGTTCTTCCTCAGTGCAGTCACGAAACAAGGTCTCCTACCCAAGATCTTTCATTCACACTCAAAATCAACACAGAGCACCAAGAGACTATGAATTTTATGATTCCACTCTTTTTATCAAAACTAATACAATAATTTAAGGAAACTTGATCTATTTGGTTTTCATTTATGAGAGTACTTTAAGTTTTTCATCATACGTCCTTGTTAATGACAAAGTCTGAAACTGACATAGCCAGCCTCACTGTCCTGGGAGCAGCCTTGCTCCCCACATTAGATGCACTGTGACCAGTGCAAACACACCTCCCACTGTGGGAGGAGGAGGCAGCCTGGAGTGCTGGACAGGACACCTCTCTGGGAGCAGATATGCTCAAACTCTGGCCCTGCCTGTTATGAGCTGGTTGATGTTCTTTGAGTGTGAATTTACACTTCCTTTCAACAGAAACTGAAAGTTATTCAACTTCATTTCTTCCTTTTTTCACCTTAGTTTCCAGAAAATTTAGAGCTAAACCATCACTCTGTTGTACCAGATGACTTATTTCAAGGAGCTGGCAGGTTCTTTTCCCTTTNACTCTGGCCCTGCCTGTTATGAGCTGGTTGATGTTCTTTGAGTGTGAATTTACACTTCCTTTCAACAGAAACTGAAAGTTATTCAACTTCATTTCTTCCTTTTTTCACCTTAGTTTCCAGAAAATTTAGAGCTAAACCATCACTCTGTTGTACCAGATGACTTATTTCAAGGAGCTGGCAGGTTCTTTTCCCTTTGTTTTCTTAAATGATCTTTACTGTGTTTGATCACCAGTGCCTCATGTTATATTTCAGTCTATTTTAAACCAAATAAAGTCATCAGGTATGAATCCAAAATACTTTTTATGTACTGATGCTTCTATTGATGTCTCTAATCCAGGCTAACCTTTCTCTACATGCCTCTTGATGCCACTCTACTCTCCCTCTGGCAATTTTGATTGGGTAAGTAGTGTGACATGCTGATTTCAGTTCATTTTATTTATTCCTTTAACAGAAAGGTGAGTTGGTTTTGATATTTTAAAGTCTAATTCTTTAAATTGTAGAGTTTTCTGAAAAATTAATGCAAAAGGCAACATGTTTGGAGCTACAGTTTTCACTTCTTATCAGAACCAATCATACCAGTTCATAAAGTAAGGAATTCTCCTTAGAACGCCAGCAAGCATTAACTTCTATTTCTTTTAAGTATACGTGTAATCCATTAAGCAAGGATTTACTGCCAGACCTGTCCTCATCTCTCAGAACACAGACACGATGAGGCCGAATTTGTTCTTGAAATATCTGGCAGCCGAGTGGGGAAAAAAATTAATAAAAAATAAATAAATACAACAGTGTGATAAACACCATAGTAAAATGCTATCGGATCATGGAGCTGAAGCCAACTCTTCCTAACAGGAACTGATCCTTGAATGCTTTTGAATATGTTTAGCTTTCATAGATAGCAGCTTCCCAAAGTGGCTGGGCCAATGTATTCTTTATTAGCCGTGTATCTGTCTTTCAGCGGATTCCAAATCTTCACCCACTCTTGCTATTGCAAGTGTCCTCCCTTTAGTCATTCTGGTAGATATGTCATATGTTGTAATATACATTCTGTTTTTAATTTACATTTTCTTACAAGTAGATGTTGGTGGAGACAACAGGTAGGGGAGGGTAAGAGGAGGAAAGTGCATTACAGACAGTGAAACACAAAGAGGAGGACTTGAAGACTGGAGATAATGTCAGATATGGGAAGTGCAGAGGATGGCAAGAGATGAGACAATAGAGAAGACAAGGAGGAGTGTGAAAGGTTTTGGATAGCACACTAAACTTCCCATAAAAATCACTGGAAGAGGATAAACCATTAAGATATTTAAGTAGGAGATAAATATAACCCGATCTGTAGTGAAATGATCCCTCTGACAACAGTGTGGAGGACAGATTGGAAGAAGCACTTCCAGAGTAAACAGCTAGGGGTGGAGACAAATTGGGCCGGGATACAGGTGATGACACCAAGAACTGTACTAAGAAGGTGGTTTTCAGAGACATTTAGCCAACAGAATTAGCAGATTGGCCGGACAAGGCAGGGAGGAGGAGTGTGGAGCCCAAGATGAGACATAGGATTCTGGCCTGGTAGCTAAATAGATGCTGATAATATTTACTAGTCTGGTTGATAAAGAAAAAGAAGCAGATACAGCACAGGATATGGTGGAAGAGAGAAGCAAAGTTCATTTTAGTCATGTTATATTTAAAGTGGGGCTTCCCTGGCAGCTCAGCTGATAAAGAATCCACCTGCAAGGCAGGAGACCCCAGTTCAATCCCTGGGTCAGCAAGATCCACCTGAGAAGGGATAGGTTACTCATGCCAATATTCTTGGGCTTATCTGTGGTTCAGACAGTAAAGAATCTGCTTGCAATGTTAGAGACCTGGGATTTATCCCTGGATTGGGAAGATTCCCCTGGTGGAGGGTATGGCAACCCACTACAGTATTTTTGCCTGGAAAATCCCTAAGAACAGAGGAGCCTAGTGGGCTGGAGTCCATGGGGTCACAAAGAATTGGACATGACTGAGTGACTAAACAGAGAACATAGTTGAAGTGATGGCAGAACAACCAATTAGGTAGACATTTGCCCAACACGCCCCCACAATTCTACTACTGGGCATATACCCTGGAAAAAAAAAACAAAAACATATAATTCAAAAAGACACATGTACCCCCAATGTTCATTGCAGCACTATTTTCAACAGCCAAGACATGGAAGCAACTTAAATGTCCATTGACAGATGAATGAATAAAGAAGACGTAATATATATATACAATGGAATATTACTCAGTCATAAAAAAGGAACAAAATTGGGTCATTTGTAGAGACATGGATGGACCTAGAGTTTGTCATACAGAGTGAAGTCAGAAAGAGAAAAACAAATATAATATCTTAATGCATATATGTGTAATCTAGAAAAATAATATAGATGAACCAATTTGTGGGGCAGGAACAGAGATTCAGACAGAGAACAGACACAGGAGGCGAAAGTGGGGTGGGATGAATTGAGAGAATAGGATTGACATATATATACTACCATGTATAAGACAAATAGCTAGTGGGAACCTGCTGTATAGCACAGGGAGCCCTACTCAGTGCTCCATGGTGACCTTGAGGGGTGGGTTTGGGGGGTGGGTGGGGTAGTTGGAGGGAGATCCATAAGGAAAGGGATATATATACATGTAGTTGATTCACTTTGTTATACAGCAGAAACACATTGGGCTAATACATTGTAAAGCAACTACACCACAATAAAAAAAGAAAAGAAAAACTCTATCCCAGAAGCCAAGCAGAGTATCCTTGGGTCTGATATTTCATTGCCCTAGAAAAGAATTAAGAGGATATTGTTTTCAAACCTTAATCCATAGGAATATCACAGCTATATTTCTAAAGGGCCAAAGGGGCCCTGAGGATTGAAAGAGGAAATAAACAAAAAGTGCCAAGGCCTTTGAGAGTAGGAAAAGAGCCCCCTGGGGAAAAAAAATCTGCAGAACAAAGAGGGATGCTAGGAGAGGGATTGCTACATGTCTCTCAGAGCAGCTGGCAGAGTCAAAAGCGAGGTTGCATAGCAGAAAACAAAAGCACAAATTGCTGAGTTCTCCAGATTACATATTGGTCATCAGCATGTGTAGGGTGGTCAAAGCCGTGGAGAAGGGTGAACTTACTCTAGGGTTGCTTGTAAGGTAAGAGGAGAAAAAGTCCAAGATGATGGGAAACATCAGTGTTCAGAGGTTAACGATGGAACAAAAGGAGTCTGAAAAGAAAAAAAAAAAGTGCCCAGAGTGGCGAGAGAACCAGCAAAGTGCAATGACTGGAAACCAAGGAAGAGAGAGCTTCTAGAAGGAAGTCATCAATACAGTCAAGTGCTGGAAAGAAAAGACAAATAAGGTGAGGATTTTCAAGAGTCAGAAAGTCATTAAAGACTTTGCCAGAGCCATTTCACTAGATAGATGAGTTATAGGCTTGATTATGGGGAGCTGTAAGTGAATGAGCAATGAAGAAGTGAGGGAATGTTTTATATTCTTTTATGGGGTTAAATAATGAAGTGGATAAAATATAAAGTGATATCTAAGAGGGATTACAACTTTGGGGGAGAGAACTTTCCTTTAATATGGTAGAAGTTTTAGCATAATAAAAGCCTATGAAGAAAACAGTGATAGGGAAATTGAAAAAAATGGGAAAGAGAAGAGGTTAAGGAGTGACTGAGGCATTAGAAGGAAAACCAACAAAGAGGTCGAAGGGAAGGGAAAGCTGTCAACTATACCAACTGCTTTTAAAAGCTCATGAACCATAAGGAGAGAAAATAGTCTGCCGTGTTTGACATCTAGGACATCAAGAATGGCTTTTTGGTGAGCGGTTCAACTGAGTGTTGAAAACAGAAGCAAGGGTGCAAGGAGCCAAGATCTGAGTGGAATTTGGGACACAGAAAACAGAAAGTTTAAAGTTATGCTGTCAAGACACTGGCCTGTGGTGGAAGAAAATAGGTCAGTTCGCTAAACCTGTCACCTCCACCAGGTCCAAGGTCCCTGGCCATTGTACAGGGACCCTGCCTTGCTTACTGGACAAGAGTGGGCACTAGAAAAGGTGAAGTGAACTTTATGGGCACAGATGTCAATCAAGGTGGGACACCTAAAGTAACAACACTGACTTATTATTGGTGGAACCTCTTCTTGGGGGNTTGTACAGGGACCCTGCCTTGCTTACTGGACAAGAGTGGGCACTAGAAAAGGTGAAGCGAACTTTATGGGCACAGATGTCAATCAAGGTGGGACACCTAAAGTAACAACACTGACTTATTATTGGTGGAACCTCTTCTTGGGGGAAATAAAAATTTATTCATGGTTCAATGACAGAAGCACAGTACAAGACTGGAAGAGATTCTTCTGTTTCTGGATAAAGGAAACATTCCCTTTTTCTTGGAGATTAATTGATCTCCCTAACAATTAGCTGTTGAAATAATATTCAGAGATACACTCTCTGTTAGACTGCTTTCCAGAGACACATACTCTATTAGATTGCCTTTCAGAAATCACATTTTCCCTTTTCTATATTCCTCATTATTTTGAACCATGAATAGGAAAGCATAGTGCCGGTAAGGAACCTATGAATCAAATACTTTTGTTTACATACTCATGATCTCAGAATAGCTAAGAAATCAGTTAATACCAAAAATAATTAGCTTAATAAGTTAATAAGTCAAATAAGTTAATAATCATTGATGAAGTCTGGCTTTTTTTGTATCAACTTACTCATTCTGTAAGTATGGACATTTATAATTATGCCCTTGAAGCTAACCAGGATTTTCAAAAGTCAAGTGTAACCATGGGTTGTGGCTTTTATTAGTCACAGCCTCTAGGAGTGTTGATTCAGCTGAGCAGGAAGCAACAGGAGGACTCACTCTGACTTAGTTGTAGTCATGTGTGGGGGAAGGGTGTGGGACTGGGTAGAAGATGAAAAAAAGAGAAGCAAGTAATTTTAAAAACACCTTTTACTGTGATTAAGAAAGTAGCATTTCTTTTTCATGCCAGAACGTGTTTAGTTTCATAATAGGTTATGAAGTTTTCTACATTCCTTTAATGATATCTGAACAGAGTAAGAACAGAGAGGAAATTACTAAGCATGACTGGTAATTCATGATAAATACTTTTGCACTGTTTACAAATATTTAACATCCTCTGCTTTTGTTGTGCCAGGGTACACTGCCATCTTATCTTTTTTTTTAATGTTACAACTCAAGTTGTTGAGTGCCATGTGTAGTCTATCGAAGGTGAATGAAACAAAATCATCACTACTGAAAAAAATCTCAAACACAAGGATAGGTTCATCAGTTTGTAGATAACCTGCCTTTCTGAATACTTGAGACCATTCTTTAAAAATATGAGGAATATAAAATTAAGTTAAGAATTAAAGAAAAAGTTAAGAATTTAAATCGTAAAAATACAAACAAAAGGCAAAACTAACTTGAGATAAAACTTTTGATCTTAAGAAGTCTTTAAGATCTATCCTTCATGGATAGACAATCTTTCTTAGAATAAGGGGTTTTGATTCACTTTTTAAATTCTGCTTCCACCCATCTCACCTACTCCACAATTTCATACAGTACCTGCATATTTATTTAAGAAATATTTCTTGAGGTGAAATGTGTGGTAGGCATTTGCTAGAGGATAAGGACATAGGAATGGGTAATAAAGTACCTACTTTCTGTTGGAGAGTATAAAGACCAATACCAAAAATATATAAATAAACAGTTTAATGACATGATCTATACATTAACAGCTAGGTTTTATAGATGATGCATCAGCAATTGGTAAAAGATTCAGAGTACCAATTATGCAGAAACATCCAACGGGTCCAATGGGTCAGAAAAGACTTCCCAAGAAGTGTCATGAGCCATATTTTATTCAAAGATTCCTCACTGGGGAAAGTGATCAGACCAACAGAAGAGATGCCTAGACAGTGAGACAGTTGAGAATTCCACACTATAACTGGGCCCTGACTGATGGCCCACCAGCAAATCCTGCAAACAGAAAGCCCAGCCTCCCCACACAGACCCTGGCATCAGCATTTAGTGCCTGCTTGTAAGCACTGGCACACAGCCAAGAATCACCAAATGTTTGAGGAAAGCCTCCAGTGTGAAAGACACAATCCAAAACAAACAACCAAAAAAGCAGTCTGGGGGGGAATCTAATTGAAAGAGAAATAATTTCTAAATATCAAAAGTGACATTCTCAGGAAAAATAAGAAAGATGGGACACAAATAGGGATGGAACGGTATTAAGAAGGACAAAGACTAAAAGAAATTTAATGATGTTAGAAATACAAAACTCAGCAGAAGAGTCAAATAAGAAAAGTGAGGAAGTATCCTAGAATGTAAAACTTGAGATGTGAGATTCTAGATGATCCAGCACTCAAATCACAAGTTTTACAAAAAGAGAATAGAATAAACAAAGAAAGGAAACAATCAGTGAAAAACCTTTCAGAATTTAAAGACAAAGTTTCAAACTATGAGAGTCCATGGAGGGCCTAGCACAGCATGACAAAGTTTCAGAATCCAGAAGAAAAGAGAAGCTTTTAAGTTTCTGGGGTAGGGGTGGGGAGTGGATTACATTCAAATAATCTAGAATCAAGATGGCATCAGACTTCCATTGCAAAGCTGGTAGCAAAAAGACAATGAATGAACACTGCTCCCAAAAATCTGGAGGAAAATTTACTTCAACCTAGAATTCTATACTCAGAAAAACTAATCAATCTAGTGGTAGAGGGAACTAGAGTCATTTTAAGCCAGACAAGGAGTCAAAACATTTACTTTTTCATCATCTTTTTGAGTTTGCTACTAGAACATACTCTCCACCAAAACTGAAGAGTAAGGCAAGAAAAAGAAAAACATGCAATACAAGAATTTTGAGATCTAACAGAAGAGGGATGTGAAGAAAACCACAGAGTGACAGCTAATGGAAATGTCAGGATAGCAGTTAATACAAGCCTAGAGAGCACCCAGTCCAGATGGGAACAAAACAAATCACACTCAAAGAAATAGTACCTTAAAATAAATAAATAAATAAATAAATAAACAAAAAAACAAACCCGGCTCACTCTGGCCAGGTTCTATTCATTTTATTTTTAAGGTACTATTTCTCGTTTTGAGCCAGTCCAGGGGCGCGGACGTGATGGCGGCGGCGACCCGAGGCCTGCGGCCTACGCCTCAGCACGGCGGCGGTAAAAAAAATGAAATGAATAGGATATTTGAGCATTTAAATGTATTTATAAAAGATACAGCTTTTCCCAACAGTTTGGACAAGAAACAGAAAAATGGAAAACTAAACAAACAGATGAGGGAAATTATTAATTAAAAGAAATCAAAAAATTATACAAGAAAGAAAATAGTTCACTACATGATTCAGGTGGGAACACTGGTAACACAGCCACAACAATGTGAACAGTGAACACTAACCTAAGAATTATAATTGTATTGGGAAGAGAAAGAAAGGGGAGAATATGTATGATGTCTTGAGGGGTGAAAGGTGGTAAAAGAGCATGAGATACTTGTTAAATACTTGTTTTCTATAATGAGAATTCAATAGAGAGTTCTAACTGGAAAAGAAAATTAGAAGAAAGCAGTATAAGGATAATACTTAGGGAAAAAGAAGCAAATACTGGAAGAAACATCTAAAAGACTAGAAGTAGTTGCCTCCAAGGAGAAATGGGGATATATGCTTACAAAAACAAAAACAAAAACAAAAAAAAACCCCTGAGTTTTATTAAAAAAGAAAAAAACTTGGAGAATTACTATACTTCACTGAATTTCAACATACTAAGATGTAGTAATGCTCTTCTATAACTTAGAAGTTTTTACATTGACTGAAAGAGCTATTTTGGCTTAGATATTTTTCTCATATCTCACTGTTACACATTCATAAAAAAGAAACTGTAAATTAAATAAATTTAGCCATATTACTTGTAAAATGTTCTTACAGAGAACTCTACTGAGTTCTCTTGGACTCAAACTTGTTGATCTCCATATTTTTCCAGACAGTATTGATCTCAGTGCTATTAANTTACACATTCATAAAAAAGAAACTGTAAATTAAATAAATTTAGCCATATTACTTGTAAAATGTTCTTACAGAGAACTCTACTGAGTTCTCTTGGACTCAAACTTGTTGATCTCCATATTTTTCCAGACAGTATTGATCTCAGTGCTATTAAAGTATTAGCAATATACAGTATCTATTAAAAGAGTGCTTACTTAGACTTCCTAAGTAAACCATTTAATAATTTAATATTGTGTTCGGGTTTTCTTCCAAGCTGCTGACATCCATTCTGCACCTTTTCATACTGTCATAATTTAATTTTACCAGGAGATATCAATAAAAGTTTATTATAAAACATTTAGGACTTACATTCCTTCCTCAGATGGTCCTTCAATGATTACTGAATAAAACATCAGGGAGTTGCAGTTGTCTAGTCATGTCACCTTAAATAATAATCAAGTTTGTGCAAAAAGATAATAATCACTATGTTAAAATGACTTCTTTGCTGACAGCAAGTGGAAGACCCCATTAATTATAAGTGTATCCCAATTTCAGACATATTAAAACATAAAAACAAAAAAAGCCTCAAAATTATCTTCAGTGCAGACTTTAAACTCACGAAGAAGAGGAGGATGAAGAAAAAGACTATTCTAACAATTCTGACAACTAAGGCACAAGCAGTAAGAATGCAGAGAAGAAGAATGGACACAGGTATGTTTAGAAATTACAATCAACAGGTCTTGGTATTGATAGAAAGTTGAGAATGAGGGCAAAAAGGGAGTAGAGGATGACTATCAAGACTCTTAGGTTATATATCTGGATAGGGAACAAAGAAAGAACCGGGCAAAAATTAGTTCAGTTTTTGGATACAATAAATTTGAGGTTTCATTTGATATTCAGATAGAAATGTCCAGCAGGTAATTGGACATATAAATCTAGAACTTAATGGAGTTGTTTAGTCTGCGGATATAAAATTAAGAGACATCAATCTACAGTTTTGTTGTTGTTGTTTAGTCACTAAGTCTTGTCTGACTTTTGCAACCCCATGGACAGAGGAGCCTGGCAGGCTGCAGCTGTCCATGGGATTTCCCAAGAACACTGGAGTAGGTTGCCATTTCCTTCTCCAGGGGATCTTCCCCAACTAGTGACTGAACCCTCATCTCCACAATGGCAGGCAGATTCTTTACTGTTGAGTAACCACAGAAGAACTCAATCCGTGGTACTGGTTGGCCCATGGACAGCCAGCCTATTAAAAGAAATAAAATCAAAACAAACCCAAAACACAAAAATCCCCCAACATCAGTGCTGCACTGGTTAATATTTACAAAGTATATACAAAGAAGAGACTCAACTGTGATTAGTTTTAAAGGAAAGAGATTCATTACAGAATAATTATAGAATAATTAAGTGACTTCCTTAGGAAAACTAATGAAAAAGACTCTCTTAAGCTTTCATTATTTGGGAATAACAATTCCCAAAGCTACATTGCTGCCATTAAAATAATTAGACATCTGTTAAAATCAGGAAACTGTCTGCCACATCAGAAGCTATTGTTACAGCCACCTTCTCTATAACCACCACATCATGCCCCCCAAATTTTTTAAAGGCCCTTTGCCCTGAGTACCTTCTCTCAAACTAGCCTGAAATCTAAGTCTTGCACAAATGTGTCTACCTGATTGGCAGAATTTACATCTAGAATTCTAGGATATTTATAAAATAGAAAATGTTATGCTTTTTTTTGGTGGGCAGTAGGGATTTGGAGGTTTTATTTGACTTTCTAGCTTCCATAATTAGAAGGAAGCTGGCCTGAAATGCATGATGAATGAGCCAAACCATGTTACTTACCAGGAGAATAAAAACAGAACACTGGGAAAATGAACAATGCAAGTGTGAGAAATGAGTAAGGAAAAAGAGACAGCATGGTCAGAATGGTAAGCACAATGGTGAGCACAATACAAGGAAAGCCAGTAGAAAAAGGAATTTTTAGAAGAAAAAAAGATTTAGACAAAACCCTGTCTGGTAGGAAAACATGAAAAGAGCCAAGAAAAGGATGGAGAGAACAATGGGTGTTTCCTATAGGGTCCTTCCTCAAGGACCATAGGTAGAGACTTCCCTCCCTGAGGGTCTTGGGCATCTCTCACTGCCCACAAACAAGATGACATCCACATCATTATCCATGCACGGTGGAAGTGGAGCATGCCAGGGTGGACTCTGGCTCTCCTCTAATCTATTTTTCATTTGTTACAAAAGTTCACAAGTAAATGAATTGTTTGGAGCAGGGTCAGCATGACTCAGTAGCCTTCACTATACTGATCATTTAGACCAATAAGCAGGTAGCTTCTGTTCTTCAAATAGGACACAGTTATGATAAAGAGATATACAGATGCTCAAATTCTCCTTTAAGAAATGATTTGCTGCCCAACAGCCAGGAGTACAAACAGCAAATGGCCTGCAGCTGACATTCTCTTGAGGATGTCAGAGCTTCCTCATCTGACCCCACACCACTGCCAAGCAGCCTGCACGCAGTGACTAACTAAAGCAGGGGTATAAAATTCTGGCCATATTGCTCAGATGCAAGATGTATCTGATATGCAATATTTGGTCAAGAGCTTCCATGCATGTTCCCTGAAACTTTCTTGAGCCTGCACTGCAGTTCACTTTTTACTTCCTCTTGCTTAACCTCCTTTCCTTTCGTAGATGTTGATCTCTAATAAAAACCCTGCAAGCCAAACTCAGATGGGATGTAGGGAATAACAATTCCCAAAGCTATATTGGTGCCATTAAAATAATCAGACATCTTTAAAATCAGGAAACTGTCTGCCACATCAGAAACTATTGTTACAGCCACTTTCTCCATAACCACATCATGCCCCCCAATTTTTTTTAAAGGCCCCTTGCCTTTAAAAAAGGCACTTACCATCCACATCAGCAGGTAGGGAAAATAAAGATTAAATTAATAGCAAACATGGCTATTTCCTTTAACCTTCCAAAAGAGGAAGTCTTCCAGACCAGCTTTCATAAGGATGCTACCTCCCCTCTGCTTGTTAACCTGTACCCCAACCTTTCTGCCTCACTTGATTTCCCATCACCCAGCACTCAGTATCCCTTTCACGATTTCAGTTTGGTGATTCAACTTACCTCCCTGAAAAAAATCCATCTCACTCCCTAGGAGACTATGCCCCCCCTAGCCTCCTCCCATATTTGCTAACGTATGTAAAGCCTCATGACTTCAGCCAGATGCTTATTGCAAGGCTCTCCTCTGTTGGTTACCACTGGCTTCTGAAGGTGCAGAAAAGAAGGGCTTGGGCTCAAGCTCTGAGTCTGAGTGCATTTGAGTTCTTTAAACCTGGTTTGGAGTTTATGCTAGGGAGAACTGTACTTACATATACCTGATAAAGGACTTGTCTCAATGATACATAACGAAATCTCACAATTCAAAAATAAAAAAAATTAAATAACCCAATATTTAAAGGATACAGGATCTTATCAGACATTTCTCAAAAGAAGATAAACAAATGGCTAATACATACACGAAAAAATGTTAGACATCATTAGCCATCAGAGAAAAATCATAATGAGATGCTATTTCATACCCATGATGATGCAATAACCAGAAGGGAAGATAAGTGTTGACAAAGATGTGAAGAAATTGGAACCATCATACACTACTGTTAGAAATATAAAATGGTACAGCCACTTTGGAAAACACTCTGCTAAGTCCTCAAATAATGAAACAGAGTTACCATATGACTCTGCAATTTCACTTCATGGCATATACTCAAGAAAAAAAGAAAATATATGTCTACAGAAAATCTTATACATGAATGTTCACACTAGCATCATTCATAATAGGGTTTGTTCAATCCAAATGGCTTGCATCAAGTGATGAATAGATAAAAATATGAGGTATACTCATACATTGGAATACTATTCAGTCAGAAAAAAGGAATAAAATACAGATACATGCTAAAATATGGATGAACCCTGAAACATTAAGTTAAAGAAACCAGTCATAAAGGGTCACATATTCTATGATTCCAATTATATGAAATTCCTCAAATAGGCAAATCTATAGAAAAGGAAAGTAGATTAGTGGTTTCCTAGAAATTGGGTATTGGGAGAACTAGTGGAGTGGTGGCCAAAGGGGTTTCTTTTTGTGGTGATACAAATTTTTTGAAAACTGATTGTGGTGATGGCCATGCAACTCTGAATATACTAAAACCCACAAAACTATGCTTTAAATGACATGTAAATTGTATTTCAATAAGGATTTTTTAAACAGTGAATTTCCAAAACTGAATAAAATAAGTGAGAGAGGTTGCCAGTCTAAATAAGTTCACTGGTTGGGGTAAAAAAAGAAAATTGACAAAATTCCCAACTGAAAATCTTTGCTTCCTCATTGAAACAGAAGGCAAACTCATCTACTAAGGAGTTAGAATACGTCCAAGGTAAAGACTACCAAGGTGGTCCAGTTCCTTGAAATCAACTTCCGAGGTCTGTCATGAGAGTGGGTGGCTGAGGTGAAGTGGGGGAAAGAACTGGTGGGAATCCAGGACATCCCTTACTACACGTCTGTTTATTAAACGGAATCAAAGAATTACTTCCCTTGCTAGCACTTTATGAGTCAGCATTAAGGTACCAATATAATCTTTAAAATCTTCAGCATTTGTGCTAGGCAATTTTCATTTTTATTCTACTCAATTCACGAATAGTTGTATGAGCTCAAATGGAGACCATACTCAAGTTACGTTCATCTATGGAAGAGAAAAAGAAAAAAAAAAGATTTTTCAGGTACACTGTAATTGCATTGAGAATATTAAAAGCTACTGAGATGAGTAAATGTAACAGAAAACCTGACTCCCTATGTGATCTATTCCTTTAATTTTAACCTTTGCGCTCTGCTGCTGTGTTTAGTCATGCTGGCTCTGCGTTTTTAAAAAGGAATATTGCCTAGAGCCTGAAGTATACTTAATAGCCCTTTATCAAGACTCTGTCTCCCTGGCTTGATCTTTTAAGGTATAACACTTTTCATTCATATAGAGATTAAAAGTTGCAGAATGGGAAATAACATTTGTCTTATTGGAGGTTTACAGAAACACTGTGACCTGACCCACTTGGCCCCCTGTAAGAATAAAGGATTATCACACTCCCTTTGGGGTCTGGCTGGTACTAAGAAATCTGCAACAACCTGCCACACCTCCTCCCCTTCTGGTATAAAAGAAGCCTGAATTCTGACTCAGGCATGATGATTCTTTGGGATGATACTCTGCCATCTTCTTGGTATGCTGACTTTCCAAATAGAGTCACTATTCCTTGCTCCAACACCTCATTTCTCCATTTATTGACCTGTCATGCAATGAGCAGTACAAGCTTGGACTCTGTAACATGAACTTCCAGAAATTTAGAAGAAAACAATGAATATTCAGAACAATGAATAAACTACTAAACACCTTTATCTACTGATTGAAGAAATTTCCCTAAAACCCTTTTTCTTTGCAGCTCCAAGGTCAACAGAACCTGGGAACTCTGAAAGCATTCCCTCCTCACCCCATCTTGATCCAGACCTTCTCAGGTCCCAGTCAATCTCCCTATGATCAGACAATTTTCTTTCTATAAAGGTCACCAGTCCCACCTGCCAGGGTCCCTATACATCCCTATCTCTAAATAAAGTTTGGAGTTGATATAATCTCCACACCTTCTTTGCCACCCCCCCAAATCAGCCTCCCCTTACTAACACAAACACACAAAGACAATCAACAGTCAAGGCCAGAAGTGGAAACCAATCTTGTTGTATTAAGCACAAAGGAATTAACAAAGGAATTAGGTGTCTGCATAACTAGAATGGCTGGAGGAGCAGGCTCTAGGATGGGCCTTCAGAAATAACCCCCGGAACAATGCAAAACTGACAAGCCAGGCAACTGATAGCTTGCAACAATCAAGATGGTGAGCAATCTGTAGGTGGACACTGGATGGAACTGCTGAGTTCGTAAATCATACGGTTCACAACCATAGGTGTGACGCAGGGATCGGACAAGAAGGATGAGGAAGCTATGGCTGCCACACAGCAATTGCCTCTCCACACCCATGAAACTAGTGACTGGGTACTAGAACCACTTCAGAAACTGCCACCCCCTTCCCACCACGAGATCTTGTTCACCAGCAGAAAATCTGCCAAATAGTAGAAGGAAGATGGCTTCTACTTCACTTCTGCTTTTGACATGTAAAGCAATATGTACATAATAAAATCCATCCAGAAGAGTCAAGTAAATGTAGTTTCCTGCTTTCCAGTCTCGGCAGTACAGGAAACCACCCAAACATGATGGAAATAGATACTGAGGACCAATCAGCTATACTAACACACACACACACACTCCATGGTAACAATATTACAACCCCTTTTGTTATGTGAATTTTTCAATAACGCTTGCAGAAAACAAAACAGAAATAATAAGAAACATGGAGAATTTCACATAAGCTATAGTTCTGGCTTCTACAGTTCCTGGTTACTGATCTCCTCTAAGAGATTATGTAGATGTCTGATGGGGCAGCTCTGTGCTTTTAATCCTCTTGAGGTCCAGGCTCACCAAGGCTCTCTGATACTCTGTAACAGAGTCTTGGCTTAATTTTTGATTATTTGAGGTTGACAGCTTTCAACCCCTGCCATGCCGCCTTCCCCTTATACCTCCCCCTTCTGGGCAAGGTGATAAAAAAGACTAGGTGCTCCCACCTTTGGCAATGTTAGGAAGTTCAAACCTGGTAAATCTTGGCCAGCGTGAAGGAACTCTCACCCCAGCCCCACCTTCTAACAATTATAAAACCCCAAGCCAGCCTCCCTTCCCTGTTCTCTCAAACCATTTTCAGATCTATTTGGGAACATGTTCTACTCTCCCAAGAAAGCCTTATTTTGGGAGTGATAAATCTTTCATACCTCTTGACCCACATGGCATCATCATTCTTGATGTAAGAACCACAAAGTGGAACATCCATCTTGCCCCTGAGGAATGTTCACAAGATACTGCACTCTACAACCTCCCCATAGCATACATCTCTGACTCCCATCTTGCTTCCTGTTCATCCCTGTTCCCTGCCAACAGAGACAATCAAGGAAGAATGACTATTTCTTTGTCTTGAGTGCACACTTGGCTTCTCTGGAGAATAAGATTAGGTGAGGTTCAATCAATACTAGGGCTCTGCTATGCCCAGGAATGTTCTTCTCAGAGTACTTCCTCCCAGGGATCACATTCACCTCTCTCCCCAACTGGCAAATCCAGATTAATGTCTCATACCCACATGAAATCATTCTACTAGACAGTTTCGTTCACAGTCACTTACTGCTGTCATCTGTATCTATTTTTAACTCTGATATGTTCTTTGGGAGCTTGATGGCTGGTTTAGTACATTGACCTCACCTCAAGACTCTTGAGGAGTACAAGTGATGCTATCTTCAAAGTTCAGAGACTTTTAGTTCCAACGATATTTACTGGCAAACAACTAATACCACTATCCTACCTTTCATCATGGTTGATCTTCACTGCCAACCCAAATTCAAACATCTCCAGCCACCTGTCTTCTCCAATACTTTCTTCTTAAAACTGCTCATTTTGCCTGGAATAAACTACCTTTAACATCTTCATCGGGCTTCCCTGGTGGCTCAGTGGTAAAGAATCCTGCTACATGGGTTTGATCCCTGGGTTGGGAAGATCCCCTGAGAAGGAAATAGCAACTTACTCCAGTATTCTTTTCTGGGAAATCCCATGGACAGAGGAGACTGATGGGCTACAGTCCATGGGGTCACAAAAGAGTTGGACATGACTTAGTGACTAAACAACAGCAACATCTTCATCTGGAAAATTCCTTCTCATCTAACTACTTTCTTTTCAGAGCTTTCTGTTCTCCACCAAGGCTAAGACTGCCCTTTCATTATCCCCACTATAAAGGTAAATAAATATTAAGAAAAGATAAGAGGGATTGCAAATTGGCCGCTTATAGTCTGATTCTGGCTAGAAGCTCTATTTTATTTGGCCTTCAGAGAGGTGATTTTTTGTTTTTTCATAAAATAAATTTTTTCCCAAAAGAATCCAAAGCAGAATCTCAAAGAGATATTTGCACATCATGTATATTGCAGCATTATTTACAATAGCCAAGAAGTGGAAGCAACCCAAATGTCCATCAACAGATGAACAAGTTAAAAAAAAAATGTGCTGTACAATAGAATGGGAGCATACAATAGAATGTATTGTGCAATACAATATTCATTCTTTAAAAAAGAAGAAAATCCTGTTACACAGTGCAACATGGAGGAGCCTTGAGGATATTATGCTATACTGAACCATCTCCAAAACATTAGAATAAGACTTATTTGCTTAGGGTGTATGGTCTTTTAATATTTTGCTATTATTTTCTTCTCCAATTTTTAAGTTACATATAGCGTTGGCCAAAAGTTCATTTGGGTTTTTCTATTACATCATATGAAAAAAACCCAAATGAACTTTTTACCCAATCTAATATATTTCCATAAGAAAGTTGTGTGAGGAATTCCCTGGTGGTCCAGTGGTTAGGACTCCATGTTTCCACTGCAGGAGGCAAGGGTTAGATTCCTGGTTGGGGAACTAAGATCTTGCGTGCCACAGAGTGGCCAATAAAAAGGAAAAAGAGAGACACATCTTGTGTGTAATTTTTGTCTTTATGCTTTTATTTTCAATTTTGGAATCATTTTAATGGTAATTTTGTAAAATAAATTGGAAAAAGTTCTATATTCCCTCCATGCTCTCAAATAGCTTAATAATGAAAAAAAATTTAATTGCAACTTGAATATTTGGAACAATTTTCCCATAAAACCATCTGAGTGTGAAGGTTTTGGGTAATTCTTTACATTTTTCCAATGTCTAGTCTGAATATATTCATGCTTTTTACATGTTTTTAAAAATATTTGGAAATATTTTCTTGGAAAATCCTGGATTNTCACCTGGGAACTTACTGAAATGCAGGATCTCAGGCCCAACCTTATACACCTACTGAATCAGAATACACATTTTAACAGGAAATACTGGTTCAGAAGTCAGAATTCTACCTTCAGACCTTGAGTTATTAATAAATGAAAATGCAGCTCTCTTTTCCTCTTCCCCATTTCAATCCACTCCACTCTCTAAGAGAGATTCAAGGAAGTAGTTTCTCTACAGAGTCAATTTACAGGAAGCCCCATTTGTGATAAAAATGGCAACATAAGATAATAAGGTGTCATTGGAATTTGCTAGGGTTCAATTTCAATTCCCCCTTTCTCTTTTGCTTTCCCCCCTCCTTTCTCCTCTCCATTTTTTTTTTTTTTAATTTTAGGGGTTACAACAAGTTGTCCAGGACCTAGATTCATATGTTTTGATTGGAGATGTGTATAAGAGACAGGTGGAAAATTCTAGGGACACATAACCATTTTTTTTTAACAAATAAATGGCATATGGGATAGGATAGCTGTTACAAACTAGAGATACTTAAGCAATACATCAACTAAATAGAATGTGTGGACTTTCTCTGGATACTTATTTTAATAAAACAATTGTTAAAAGTTTGATATCATCATGGAAAGTTGAACACATACTGGATATTAGATGATATTAAAAAGTACTGTTAATTTGTTCAGTGTAATGCTATTATTGCTGAAGTATACATTTTCAAAGTCCTAATTTGTTAGTGATATATTATGAAGTATTTATAGGTAAAAGACTATGGTGTATGGATTTTCTTAAAGTACTCCAAGAGAAGTGGGGAATGGAGAGAATACAAAAGAGAGGAATAAATAATAAAAGTGGCAAAATGTTGATAGCTGTTCAAGCTGACTGATAGTACTTGGCAAAATATTGTATTATTGGAAATGTCTAAAATTTTTTCCTCCATCTGTATTAGTTATCCCTTTCATCACTCTGCATGTTATTTATATTTTCTCCATTTCTTCTAAATTAGTCTTCTGGAGATTCTTTTGTTTCAGAAAAGAAAATTTTAAATTTATTTACTAATTATTTTGCTTTAAAAGTGAGTAATTTTTTATTTTTAAAATAACTCATTCATTTGTATTTTTTAGGTCAATTTTGTTGTTCTTTGGGAGCTTCTAGAGTTGAATAGTTAGTTCATTTATTTTCTCTTCCTGGTTAGTGATTATAGCATTGAAGGCTATGAAGTTCCCTTTAGTACAGTGTTGGTGTAACCCTTAAGTTTTGCCAGGCTCAATTTTGTTTGTGTGAGAGGCTACAGTGTATATGGTAGATCAGTACTTAATACTCATTCCATAGTGCTTCTGTTGTGCCTTCCTGAATATCAGAGCCCAGAAAGCTAAAAAACTGCATTTCCCAGATTCCCTAGCAGATAGGGTTTTGAAAGATACTTAGATCTGGCCAATCAGGTGCAGCCGTGCAAATTTGGAAAGTAGAAGAAAGGCAGAGGGAGGGATAGAAACAGATCCTCTACTGTTGGGTATACATGGAAGTGATTAATTTCTCTGCAGCTGAATTCGCTTTGGTCCCAGTGCCAGTCACTAATTTTAGAGATGCTGTAAGGCAGGCACAGGGCATCATTTCACTGGTGCAGACCACAGCTGAGGTTGTGTGGTTCTGGAGCCTGCGCTAGTAACGATAATTTCCTGTTTGTGGTGGCATCCTCCCTAAGACAGTCTTTGGTAGCAGCAGCTTTTATAGGATGGAAGACACAGCAGCTGCTTTGGTGACACCATNCTGGTGCAGACCACAGCTGAGGCTGTGTGGTTCTGGAGCCTGCGCTAGTAACGATAATTTCCTGTTTGTGGTGGCATCCTCCCTAAGACAGTCTTTGGTAGCAGCAGCTTTTATAGGATGGAAGACACGGCAGCTGCTTTGGTGACACCATTTGCAGTGTGTTTTTCAGAGTCATTTCTGAAAGCTCAACCTAGCATCTGGTCTTCAGCTCACTCTTAGCATTACTAAAAGCCATTTAATTCCATATACTAATCTCCCTAAACTTGCCAGAATGAATTTTATTATCTGTAATTGAACCGTGACTAATATAATAAATAAAATCAGCAGTGTGGTTCCATACTACTTATGATACAGGCTGGTTGCCCTTAACAGACCCAAATAAGCAGTGGCTTTTAAAAGACAACTGTGTTTCTAACATAAATTTCTGAGCTAGTATTGCTGTTTCACTCTGCAGAGTTGAGGCCCTTTCTATCTTTTTGTTCTGATATTCCTCAACTATTGCCCTTGCCCACACAGTCAAAAATAGCTCTCCATTGTGTCTGCACTCCAGCTAGAGAGAAGAGAAGGAAGGGGATGGAACATCTTCCGTTCAAAGGCATAACCCAAAAGTTGTTCACGTGACTGCGGCTCACATCCCATTGACCAGAACTTGGCTGCTAGGAACAGTGACCTCTTTTTGATTGGTCTCTGCCCCTTGATGTCTTGAATATCTTATTAGGATTACAAAATTCAAAGAGTGGCCTGACCTAGAAAAGGGAAACATCCCTAATTGTTCCATATTCTTACTGCTTATGATGTTTTAAATATGTGGAGGTAGTAGTTTTCTTCATCCAAGAGTTATTTGCTACCCTGGTATTCAAAGTGTGCACTATGGGGACCAACGGGACAAGCATCACCTGGGAACTTACTGAAATGAAGGATCTCAGGCCCAACCTTATACACCTACTGAATCAGAATACACATTTTAACAGGAAATACTGGTTCAGAAGTCAGAATTCTACCTTCAGACCTTGAGTTATTAATAAATGAAAATGCAGCTCTCTTTTCCTCTTCCCCATTTCAATCCACTCCACTCTCTAAGAGAGATTCAAGGAAGTAGTTTCTCTACAGAGTCAATTTACAGGAAGCCCCATTTGTGATAAAAATGGCAACATAAGATAATAAGGTGTCATTGGAATTTGCTAGGGTTCAATTTCAATTCCCCCTTTCTCTTTTGCTTTCCCCCATCCTTTCTCCTCTCCATTTTTTTTTTTTTTAATTTTAGGGGTTACAACAAGTTGTCCAGGACCTAGAGTCATATGTTTTGATTGGCTGTCATAGTTAAGAAAATCTGAATTTGAATGGCCTTAGATAAGTGTGTACTCTTGAGACCACCACATTCCCTACTAAATCCTACCCATCTTTCAGCAGCCCAGGCTGACTCACTTGTTTACCCTACTCCCCATCTGAATTAGTGAATCAAGCAATGCTCATTTTTCTTCTGCCTGCTGGAAGAATACAGAGTTGAAGAGTCACCCAGCCCCCTCTATAAAGGGATTTAAAGTATTGCTATTGACCAAGACCTTTTGATTTATTTCCCTCATTTTATATTATCGGATTCCTGACATAATTATTTCCTTTCACTCAATGAAATTTTCATATTACGTCATCTCCAGCCTAGTCTCTTTACAATGTGAACCTGAAAAACTGGTACTACTGGATATGAATTTTAAAACAGTTTGTAACTAATCATTCCTGGCACCTGACTTAAGTTCAGTCATCATTGATATTATGAGACCCAGAGTTGTATTATTTTCCTCGCCATAATTTATCATTTTCATTTTCCTAGAAACAAGTGATCCTCTCATACTAAAAGTTCACACAAGGAGGAGATCAAGAAGGCAGAGGAGGAAGACTCTGAGCCCACCTCCATCCATGAACACATCAAAAATACATCCACATGTGAAGCAAGTCTCATTGAAAACAAACTAGAGACTGGCAGAAAGATTCTTACACAACAACAGTTGTCAGGAAACTTCCACACCAGAGTCATTAGGAAAGAAAAAGAAGTGATCAGGTCAGGACATGGGCAGCTAGAAGACACATATGAGGAGGGAGAATGCATGGACTCAGAGATCCTACCTGGGGTATGAGCAGTTCAACACATATTGGGCAGAACAGCACTGAACATTAGGAAGATGAGTCCCCTTCAGTTCAGCTCAGTTCAGTCGCTCAGTCGTGTCCGACTCTCTGTGACCCTATGAATCGCAGCATGCCAGGCCTCCTTGTCCATCACCAACTCCCAGAGTTCACCCAGACTCATTTGCATCGAGTCGATGATGACATCCAACCATCTCATCTTCTGTCGTCCCCTTCTCCTCCTGCCCCCAATCCCTCCCAGCATCGGAGTCTTTTCCAATGAGTCAACTCTTCTCATGAGGTGGCCAAAGTACTGGAGTTTCAGCTTCAACATCAGTCCTTCCAATGAACACCCAGGACTGATCTCTGAGTCCCCTCGGGTGGTTTGAAAACCAGTGGGACCAACGGGAGGGCGGTAGGAAACCTAGACTTTGCTCATGAATAGTGTGCACATGCTGCTTAGCTCCAGAAACAAGTCAGAAGCAGCAGACTGAAACAGCCCAGGACCGTGGCTAGTTTTCCACGACTGTCCCAGCCTGTGTGCCAGACCACATCAAGCACCTGCCCCAGACCACTCCAGTTTGGCACAGCGTCCCACTAGGGCAAAGACTGCTATTGCTGAGGAAAGTGCATGGTTGTGGGGGACAGAGGTGGCTTAGACTAGGCTCTGCACCTGAATGAGGCAGGGCAACTGTTGCTGGTACTCATGGAGGCAACAGAGAGGGAGCAGTCTGAAACTATGGCTGGTGGGTTTGGACTACCCCAGCATGCTCCACAGCCCACCCCAGGCACCTACTCTAGTCCCATTTGCTCCAGCACTGTTCCACTCGGGGGCAAAGGTGCTGATGCTGGGAGGGGTGAGAAAGAACATTGGAAGGATACAGCATCAATCAGGATCTAACCCCCAGAGCTTCTGCTCCAGCACCCTGGACCCACCTTGCCCCTGACAGGGTGCTGTCAGTCACTGAGCATAGGAGAAACCCCAGCTCACACCTAGCTCTGACTCTAGCCCCTTCATCTCAAGCCCCACCTCCCACCAAAGTGATAGCTGCCAGCACAAACTGAGGGAAGACAGGACTGTGCTCACTCTGGATCCAGCTTTCCCACCAAAGCCAGTGGGCACACAGATTGCAGAGGGACACTGCAACACACAGATAACCCCTCAAGAGTAGGATAGGTAACAGTTTCACCTAATTTTATAGAGATAGAGAAAGTTATGCAAAATGAGAAGACAGAGGAATTTGATTCCAATGAAAGACCAAGAAAAAAAAATGCTTGTTAAAAACAACTAAAGGAAAAGAGAGAAATAATTGAAAGATAAAGAGGTCAAAGCACTAGTAGTAAGAATGTTAGCTGAAGTGGGAAAAAGAAGAGATGACTACAGGGAGAAGTTTAACAAGGAATTAAAAAACATAAAAAAGAACCAGTCAGAACTGAAGAATACAATAACTGAAATGAAAAGCACGTTAGATGGAATGAATAACAGACTAGATAGTATAGAGGAATGCATAAGTGATCTGGGAAACAGGATGATGGAAATCACCCAATCAGAAGAGCAAAAAGAAAAACAAATTAAAATGAGAAAGTTTAAGGGACCTCTGAAACAACATCAAGTATACTCACATTCACCTTATAGGGATTCCAGAAGGAGAAAATAGAGAAAGGGGTTGAAAATGTAATTGATGAAATCATTGCTGAAAACTTCCTAAACCTGAAAAATGAAACAGATATCCAGACACAGGGAGCACAGAGTCCCAAACAGGATAAGCCCAAAGAAACCCACACCAAGACATACCATAATTAAAAAGGCAAAAATTAAAGAGCGAATTCTAAAGGCAGCAAGAGAAAAACAAAAAGTAAGTGTGTGTGTGTGTGTGTTAGTCACTTAGTCATGTACAACTCTTTGTGACTCCATGGACTGTAGCTCACCAGGCCGGTCTGTCCCTGGAATTCTCCAGGCAAAAATAGTGGAGCGGGCAGCCATTCCCTTCTCCAGGGGATCTTCCCGACCTAGGGATTGAACCTGGGTCTCCCACATTGCAGGCATGTTCTTTACCATCTGAGACACCAGGCAAGCCCACTCAGGGAAGCATACAAATTGAAAGTGAAGAAGTAGAACAGTCATTATTTGCAGATGACACAATACTATATAGAGAAAAAACACTAATGTCTCCCCCAAAAGACTTTTAGCACTAATAGATGAATTCAGCAAAGTATAAAATTAATAAACAGAAATCTGTTACATTTCTTTACACTAATAATACCAGAAAGAAAGCAAGGAGACTATCCCATTTAAACATCACATCAAAAAGAATAAAATAACTAGGAATATAGTTAACCAAGGAGTTGAAAGACCTATACTCTGAAAACTAAAAAACACTGATAAAGCAAAATGAAGATGATACCAAAAAAATGGAAGATACCCCATCTTGGATTGGAAGATTAATATCGTTAAAATGTCCATTGTGCCCAAAGAAATCTATAGATTTAATGCAATCCTCATCAAAATACTCATAATAGTTTTTACAGAACTAGAACAAATAATTTAAAATTTTATATAAAACCACAAAAGGCCCCAAATAGCTAAGCAATCTTGAGGAAAAAAACAAAGTTCCCTGACTTCAGACTGTACTACAAAGCTACAAAAATCTGACAGTATGGTACTGACACAAAAACAACTGGAGGTGGAAAAACTGGACGGCCACATGTAAAAGAATGAAATCAGAACATTTCTTCATACCACATACAAAACTAAATGCAAAATGGATTAAAGACCTACATGTAAGCTGGAAACCATAGAACACTTAGAATAAAACACGGGCAGAACATTTTTTGAGAAAAATCATAGCAATATTTGTTTGGATCTGTCTTCTCAGGCAAAGATAAACCAAAAAAAAGAACCAAATGGGACCTAATTAAACTTAAAACTTTTTGCACAGCAAAGGAAACCATCAACAAAACAAAAAGATAACCTACTGAATTGGAGAAAATGTTTGCGAATCAATCACATGACCAATAAGGGTCATATTTATTTAAAAATAATTCATACAACTCAATATGAAAAAAAAAAACTTCACTTAAAAATGGGCAGAAGACCTGAACAGACATTTTTCCAAAGAAAACATACAGATGGCTAACAGGTACATGTGCCTATATATATGTAGACACACATAAACATATGCTGTAAGAAAGAATGAAATTTTCCCATTTACAACAACATGATTGAATCTGGAGAATATTATGCTTAGTGAAATAAATCAGACAAAAACAAACTATATGTTATCACTTATATGTGGAATCTAAAAAATAAATAAATAAAAATAACAAATCAGAAACAGACTCACAAATATAGAGAATAAAGAAAGTAGTGGTTACCAGTGAGGAGAAGTAAGGGGAGAGGGGCAAGATAGGGATAAGGGATGAAGACATACAGACTACTATGTATAAAATAAATAAGCTACAAGGATATATTGTATGGCCCAGGGAATAAAGCCAATTTTAATAATAAGTTTAAATGGTATTGAATCTATAAAAATATTGAATCACTACACTGAATATTTGAGACTAACATTATAAATCAACTACATTTCAAAACAAAACAATATCTAGCAAATTAACAAGAAAAAAAGAAAGAAAGAAAATGCATACAAGAAACACAGAGTTACCATAAACCAGCAATTCTACTCCTAGGTAGATACCCAACATGAATGAAAATATGTCCATGTAAATAGTTATATACAAATACTTATAGCCACATTAATTACAATAGCCAAAAGGTGGAAACAACTCAAATGTTCATCAACAGATGAATGGATAAATAGATGTGACATATCCATGCAAAGAAAGGAAAGTGAAGTTGCTCAGTCATGTCTGACTCTTGTGTGACCCCATGGACTGTAGCCTACCAGGTTCCTCTGTCCATGGGATTTTCCAGGCAAGAGTACTAGAGTGGGTTGCCATTTCAGCCATAAAAAGAAATTAAATACTATTATTTATTATAATATGGAAGAAAACTGAAAACATTATGGTAAGTTATAAAAGGGAGTTATGAAGGGATACATACTATATGATTGCATTTATAGGAAATGTCCATAACAGATCTATTAAAATTGTATATTAGTAGTTGCCTAGAACTAAAGTGAGGGCCATTTGCATGTAGAGGGTAACAACTAAGGGATCCTGGGTCTCTTTTTGGGTTGATGAGAGTATTCTAAAACTCACTGGGATGATGGATACACAACTCCACCCAGTATTTGATTAATATACTAAAAATTATATTCAAAATAAAATGTACATTGAATTGTACACTTTAAATGGGTGAACTATATCTCAATAAAGCTGTTTTTAAAACCTGTATATGAGTCATTGCATATAAAGTCAAATAATTTTCAACAAGAGTGTCAAGCCCATTCAATGAGGGAAAAGAACATCTTTCTAATAAATTTTGTCAGGGAAGCTAGATATGCATATACAAAACAATTAATATGGACCCTTATCTTACATCATATATAAAATTAAATCAAAACAGATCAAAGATCTGAAACCATAAAACTCTTAGAAGAAAACACGGGGATAAGCCTTCAATTCATTGGATTTGGCAATGATTCCTTGGATATGACAATGAAAGAACAGGCAACAAAAGTGAATATATAAAGATAAATTTTATACATCTAAATTTAAAAGTTATACACCAAAGGACACAAGCAACATAGTGAAAAAGAAACCTTCAGAACAGGAGAAAAAGATATGCAAATCATATACCTGGTAAGAGGTTAATATCCAGAATATATAAAGAACTCCTAAAACTTAAAAAATAACCCAATTTAAAACTGGACAAAAGACTTGAATAAACATCTCTTCAAAGAAGATAGGAAAGGACCCACAACCATGTGAAAAGGTGCTTTATATCACTAACATTAGGGAAATGCAAATCAAGAGCACAATGAGGGACTTCCCTGGTGGCCCAGTGGCTAAGACTCCATACTCCCAATCAATGCAAGGGGCCCAAGTTCAATCCCTGGTCAGGGAACTAGATCCTGCATGGCCACAGTGAAAACTGGAGATCCCATGTGCCAAGAATTTAAAGCAAATTCTCAAAAGAATATTTGTACGTCCATGTTCATAGCAGCATTATTCACAACAGCCACAAGTGAAAGCAACCCAAATCTCCATCAGTACATGAATGGATAAACAACATGTGGTATCTACATGCAATGGAATATCAAAAAGGAGTGAAATTCTGACACATGCTACAATGTCAGTGAACTTTGAGAACATTACACAAAGTAAAATAAGCCAGTCACAGAATGAAATACACTGTCTTATTTTACTTGGTTAAGGTATCTGGAGTCACCAAATTCATAGAGACAGAAAGTAAACTAGTAGTTACAAGGGGTTGGAAGGAGAAAGGAAAACAGGGTTGTTCAGGAAAAGGGGCCATAGAGTTTCAGCTTTGCAAGATGAAAAATTCTGGAGATTTGCTATACAACAATGTGAACATACCTAACATTACTGAATCATACACTTAAAAATGGTAAAGATGGCAAATTTTATGTTTATTTTACTACAATTAAAAATAAAATAATTAACAAATCCATGTATATTGGGCAGAATGGGGTGATTGATCCCTCGTCCACTGGCATAACCGTTACTTTTTAAAAAATTGCAGACCCTTGCTTCCCAGGTGGTGCTAGTGGTAAAGAACCCACCTGACAATGCAGGAGACATAAGAGACTGGGGTTCGATCCCTGTGTCAGGAAGACCACCTGGAAAAAGGAATGGCAGCCCATTCCAGTATTCTTGCCCAGAGAATCCCATGGACAGGGGAACCTGGTGGGATATAGTCTGTGGGGTCGCAGGTTTGGACATGACTGAAGTGACCTCAGAGCAGCATGCACTACAAGTTCAAGGTAGCTTTGTGTTTATTTTTAGTCAGAATGGTATGCAGCATATGATATCTGCTAGACTTAACATTTTCTTTCTTTTTTTTAATTATTTTTTTAATTTGACTTTACAATACTCTATTGGCTTTGCCATACATCGACATGAATCCATCACAGGTGTACACAAGCTCCCAATCCTGAATCCCCCTCCCACCTCCCACCCCACAACGTCTCTCTGGATCATTCCCGTACACCAGCCCCAAGCATCCTGCATCTTGCATCGAACATAGACCGGCGCCTCGTTTCTTACATAATAGTATATATGCTTCAATGCCATTCTCCCAAATCATCCCACCCTCTCCTCCCTCAGAGGCCAAAAGTCCGTTCTCTATGTCTGTGTCCTTTTGTTGTCTCACCTACAGGGTCATCATTACTATCTTTCTAAATTCCATATATATGTGTCAGTAT
>SJYV01034420.1:4783-27728 GCA_006410875.1 Neotragus pygmaeus | reverse complement strand
AAGAATTGATGCTTTTGAACTGTGGTGATGGAGAAGACTCTTGAGAGTCCCTTGGACTGCAAGGAGATCCAGCTAGTCCATTCTAAAGGAGATCAGTCCTGGGTGTTCATTGGAAGGACTGATGTTGAAGCTGAAACTCCAATACTTTGGCCACTTGATGCAAAGAGCAGATTCATTTGAAAAGATCCTGAGGCTGGGAAAGATTGAGGGCCAGAGGAGAAGGGGATGACAGAGGGTGAGATGATTGGATGGTATCACTGACTCAATGGACATGAGTTTGTGCAGACTCCAGGAGTTGGTGATGGACAGGGAGGCCTGGCGTGCTGCGGATCATGGGGTGGCAAAAGTCGACACAACTGAGTGACTGAACTGAACTATAATGACCGGACACCCACATGTATAAAAATGGATCAAACTATAGACCTTACAGCCTTCACAGAAATTAACTCAAAATGGATACAGACCTAAATATAAAACTAAACAATGGAACTTCTAAAATATAATACAATACAGGAGACCTAGAAAAAAACTATCAATAGAAAACTATAACATATCCTTAAAATATGAAGAGAAAATAAAAACATTCTTAAATGAAGGAATAATAAGAATGTGTTGCTATCACTTCTACCCTTAAAGCTATCATTTCTACCCTTAAAGAAGGATAAAGGAACCTCACCAAACAGAAGGATAATGATAATAAATTAAGACTTGATCCTTCACTAATGACAGAACAGTGGAGTAAAAAGAAGTAAAAAGTAAAAAGAAAAATGATAGACTATATTTTATGACATGAATTTCTTTAGAAATATTTTATGATTAAGGCAAATGCAGTAACATCATCTTATGTGGTACTCAATGCTTAAGGAAGAAATTCTTAAGATATTTATATTTTGAAAGTGCAGAAGTTATAGGAACCTAATTGAAAGGTAAAGATTCTATATTTCATTAAAGAGTTAGGATACTGAATCCAATAATTCCGAATTATAATTTCACACACATAATAGCTAGAATAAAATGGAGTTTCTGTATTTTTGCCTTACTATCTCTTATTTCACCCCTTCTCAGAATCAGTCCCATTGCATTAATTTTGAGACTTTGATCCAAAGATCTATAGGCACCTAGAGTATAAAGAAGTGATATTATTGTTTTTAAATATCTATACTTAAAATGAGAATCTCTACTTACAGAATGATATGATTAAAAGTGTTTGACTAAGCAAGTCATCAGGAAAAATGCACTCATTATAAATTATTAAGACACAATGATGAAAAAAGTCAGAAAAGTAACCAGTATAATTTTGATGCAATGTTGGTTGTTATTGCTGTATTTTGAGCATGCACCAACTTTGATCTTGATAATTCCATTTCTAAATTGAAATCCAAAAACAATATTAAATGGCTTATATTTATCATTATTTTTTTCAAATCAAACTCTCTAGAAGAAAATCAACTAGAGGTAGTCTTTTGTGCCTAAACATATACACATAATTCTGTGGGGATACAATAAAGGAACTGCAATATTCTTCTGTAGAATAGATTCTTTTATATTAGATAAAACATGCGTCTCTTCTGAGCAACTACTACTGAGATACCTATTAAAATGAAAATTATTTTTTTCAATTAGCCTATTTTTTTTCTGTGCATGGTAATCTGCCTGGTCTGCCATTTTATCCAGGAAGTATCTGGAATGCATTTGACTAAACTCCTAAATCATTTACAGTAGAGAATTTCTGACCCATTGAAATTAAAAATTTACTTGTCTTCCAAAGTCAAGTCAATTGTTCATCTTTAGATTTATGGACAGACATCCCCCTAATGGTTCTAGTAGGGGATTAAAACAAACTGGACAGTCATGGCTACTGTCACTTTTGCTGGTAAATTACTCAGTTTGCAAAGACTGATTTAATCTTACAGATACATGCATTACTTATCAAAGCTGTAGGTGTAGTACATCCTAACTCATGAGCATGTGAAACCTAATACTCTAACTCAATCTTTGTGTCTCTATGTCTTTATTTAAATACTTGTTTATTGAAATGTGTGTGTGTATATGTGCCCTTGTGTAAAATAGAAATGTCTTTCCAAATCAAAGAGGGTGTTGCTGTTCATGAAAATGAGATTAGCAAAAATTGTTGCAAAAATATTTGTGTTTCTCAAAGACCTAATCTTGTTTTACTTAATGCTGCTGAACAATGCCCAGTAGATTGAAAAAATTAAAAGAATCGAAACCAAACTAAAACAAAACATGCTCTATTGCACTAAATGTGTTTTTATAAACTAAAGATAAATGAACACTGTAAAGAACATTTAAATATTTATCACATGGTTCAGGAAGTTAGTCTGGGTTTCATCTAAGTTTAGATATTGGTGTGTCTTGCTTAAGTTTTAATACTGAAAGGGAGAATAATAATACAATATGTTTATTCAGTAAGTAGTACATGTAAGTCTTATACTACAATTTTGTAAAATTAAAATACTTTTCTATAATGTGCACAATTAACTCCTAATATTTTATAAGCCCCGATTTTTTTTTGTATTGCCTCTTCTTAAAAGTGGATCTTGAATATATAGTGGAATTTAGTAGTTAAAACCTTTTGCTGGGCATGTGGTAGAAACAGTCTGCTTGTACTGAGGTTTCTGATCTTTCTGAAAATCAAAGAATGTGGTAATTTTCTTGACATACTCAGGAAATTCAGTTTTTAGAGTAGATTTCACTACAAATATCTTTTATAACAATAACATTTCATACCAAGCTGAATAATTGTGCTAAAATTTGAAAGATAAATTTAAATATTAGCATAGTGCAATGTTTGATAAATACTTGTTGAATGAATGTTAGAGAACACAATTGATTAAATCCATAAAACTGCCTTCATAATTGATCTCAGGAACAAATTAATTACTTTAATAAAGAGGTTAACTTTAGAAAAGAAAACACAATATTTATTAGACAAATATCCCCAAAAGGAATATGATTACACACTCTAAAGCTCTCCTGTTACTCATTTTCCAGGTACATTTTATTCTCCAAGTATCTTCCTTTCACTTGTTTAGACTCATTAATAAAATTATTTACTTTGTCTTCATTGCATATAATGCCTTACAGTAGTAGGAATTATGTACATATTGTTTGATCAAAATGCCTCTCACTAAACTAAATTACTCAAGTGAAGAAACATGAGGAGGAGGGTAAAGTCAAGAAATTAAACATTTGCCAAATCTAAACAAGCTCAAAGTGAAATATTTTAGGGGTCTCATTTTAAATAATCCTATTGATGAATAACATTTATAGTTGAATCCATCGTTGATAGGATTAAGAATTGATAAAATCATTTGATCTTTGTATTCAAGATCGTATTTTATATTAGTTTTCCCTTTTTACAGGTTACTGATATGCAAAATATATTTAATTAGTTTGCCTTTGAGGTTTATTGGTTTAAAATAACTATCTTTAAGTATGTTGCTCAAACTGTGATCAATACAGTCTAAAGGAATTTTGTTGTGGTGGTTTGGAGCACAGTAGTAAAGTACATCACCGTTAGACCTTGATGCAGCTGAAACAAACAAAGCAAAAACAAAATTATACTCCAATATCCTTGAAATCTTTGTTGTTTTGTAGTAAATGTGGATTGTTTCTTTAGCTTTGTTTTCTGAACAGATGTGTATTTGCATAATATGAAGATTTAGTTAGACTTCTGAAAGGAAAATCACATCTCTGTTTTACAATGGGACTAATATATGTATAAAGGATTAGATAAAGCAATCCAAAAACAAGCACATGATTTACACTTTAGTTCTAACCCATTCTTTGTACTTGAGGAGTTACAAGACATATTATGAATGTATAACACTATGCTTAATTTTCAATAGAGTACATAAAGGTATGCTTCATCTGTAGAAAATTATTCTCTTTGCATCCTTGGGAAATCAACTTGTACTATTGCAGTTTTTTATTTATTTTTTTAGATGTGTATGCTTGGGTGCTTCCTTGTGAATGCTAACTCTGAATCTTAGATAATATCCAAAGCAATAGCAGATACTAAAAAATTTAATATAGTATATTATGACATTTCAAACAGTTGNTTGCATCCTTGGGAAATCAACTTGTACTATTGCAGTTTTTTATTTATTTTTTTAGATGTGTATGCTTGGGTGCTTCCTTGTGAATGCTAACTCTGAATCTTAGATAATATCCAAAGCAATAGCAGATACTAAAAAATTTAATATAGTATATTATGACATTTCAAACAGTTGGGCTATTATTGTGTCCTGAATTATAATATCTCATTACTTTGAGTCATTTAGTGCCACAAAGACTTCTATGCACCAATTTATCATCTTTCCTCCCTTTTTCCCCTAGAATGGAAGGGTTGATTGTGTACACAGCATGCTCATATTAGATATTTTTTATCATGAGCACGAAAGGCAGGTTACCTTGTATTAGTACTACATTCTTATAACAGGTAGTGTTTATTGGTTACAGTGGTAAAGAGAAAAAGAAGCTTACTAACCTATTAACACGAGGTAGGCTGATATGAGACACATTAAAAACTATTACA
Source organism: Neotragus pygmaeus (assembly GCA_006410875.1). NCBI lineage: Eukaryota > Metazoa > Chordata > Mammalia > Artiodactyla > Bovidae > Neotragus > Neotragus pygmaeus. The sequence continues at coordinate 23,170 of SJYV01034420.1, read as the reverse complement.
AAGCATGTCCAGCACAATTTATGTTAATCTAGAGCAGAATAAAATATATTGTTTTGATTTTAGATTCAACACATTTGAACTGAGCATAAAAATGAGGGTCTAAGTTGAGGTCACAAATGTCTGAATTAAATTGTATATTTTCTCCTTTCCCTGTTTTAGTTAAATATAGACTCTTGGTGCTTATTAGTGTCTGACCCTCAGTACTAAAAATCCTGAATCCTCTCAACTGATAAGATGTGTTAGAAGCAAAGAGCTTAAAGAAAAAAAAAATTCAACCATATCACAACTGTAAAGAAAAATAAACACATTCAGCTGCCTTACCTTTTTGACCTGATCTAAACTCATCATTGTAACAAATTTCTTATATTTACAGCTTCAGGAGTCCAAAGGTCAAAAGCACTGACTTCTTAACTTTAGGTTATCCTTTGATTTATCTTGAGAGGCTTTATGGAAGACTTGGGAAAAGATTTTGCAAAATCGGAAATAAGGTCACAAAGAAAAAAGTCAAATAGCTTCAAACTTTTAAATAATATATAGAAATTGAAATTCTCCCAAAGAAGGATTCTTTTCATTCCTTTTACTTTACAATGCTATATTATTAAACCAACTTCATGCGGTGTTCCTATTTTTAAAAATTANAGAGTTTTTTTTTTTTTTTTTTTTTTTGTCCAGGCACCTTGTTTTGTGAAACTGGTCTTGATGTTTAAGATGTAACCACCACCCCCGCCCTGAAGTCTTTAAATATGTAAAATTGAGCAAGAATAATATTAATGATTTTTTCTTAATTCAAATGTAGAACTTTGATTCTTAACTCTTAATATCAAACTCTGACTGGAGGGTAATAAATCACAATAGGTTCATTAAATAGAAAAATATATGATTGAGATTTACCCTTCAGTGAGGAAAATTTTTCTTTGAATGTTAGAAAGTTTCAAAACTCTTCTTTAAAGCATTTAAAAATAATATTTTGTGAGAAGAAAATTTGTCTTAATTTTTTATTTTGAGAAAACTATGGATTAGTAAAAAATTGTAGCAATAGTACAGAAAGGTCCCAGGTACATGCACCCTTAAAATTTCTCTCCCTGACTACATCTTACATAAACATAATACATCAAAACTAGGAAATTGTCATGGTGAAATGTTTTGCATATGATTCTATGCAATTTTATCATGTATACATGATATTTTTATATTATAAGATACAAAAAAAGTTCATCACCTCAAAAATATTTTGTGTTCCTTGTGTATAATCACACCCATCACCTTCCAACTCACCATACCAAACCCTTGGCAATCATGAATCTATTTTCATCGCTATAGAGTGAACTTTACAGATTGGACTCAAGTGAACAAACTGAGCATTTTAATTTTGAGATCTAAATAAGCTGCTGCATGTATCGATTTTTTTGTTCCTTTTTGTTGCTAAATAGCATTACATGATCTTGTTTCTCTTCTCTCTTGCACCAATCTACATATCAATCCTTTTCATAATACAAAAGAGCATTGATTACTGTAGACATTTAATTTTGTAATGTCTGGTTAATTCTGCTTTATTCTATTTCAAAATTATTTTAGCCTTTAGTCAATTCTTTGGATTTTTCTGTACATTTAGAATAAGCTTGCCTGTATATACAAAAGCACTGAGATTTTTAAAAATTTATTTTTCATTGAAGGATAATTGCTTTACAGAATTTTGCTGTTTTCTGTCAAACCTCAACATGAATGAGCCATAGGTATACATATACCCCTCCATTTTTAATCTCCCTCCCATCTCTTTCCCCATGCCACCATTCTAGGTTGATATAGAGCCTGTTTGAATTTCCTGAGACATACAGCAAATTCCGTTGGCTATCTATTTTACATATGGTAATGTAAGTTTCCATGTTGCTATCTCCAGACATAGCACCCTCTTCTTCCCTCTCCCCATGTCCATAAGTCTATTCTCTATGTCTATTTATCCATTGTTGCCATGTAAATAAATTCTTCAGTATTATTTTTCTGGATTCCATATATATGTATTAGAATACAATATTTATCCTTCTCTTTCTGACTTACTGCACTCTGTATAATACATTCCAGGTTCATCCACCTCATTAGAACTGATTCAAATGCATACCATTTTATGGTTGAGTAACATTCCTTGTGTATACATACTACAACTTCTTTATCCAGTCATCTATCTGTAGGACATCTAAGTTCCTTCCATGTTCTAGCTATTGTAAACAGTGCTTCAGTGAATAATGGAATAAATGTGTCTTTTTCAATTTTGGTTTCCTCAGGGTATATGCCTAGGAGTGGTATTACTGGATCATATGGTGGTTTTATTTCCAGTTTTTTAAGGAACCTCCATACCATCTTCCATAGTGGCTGTATCAATTTGCATTCCCAGCAACAGTGAAAGAGCATTCCCTTTTCTCCACACCCTCTCCAGCATTTATTATTTCTGGTCAGTTTGGTGATGTCTCTTCAAGAAAATTAGAGATTCTAAGGGAATATTTCATGCAAAGGTAGGCTCGATAAAGGACAGAACTGGTATGGACCTAACAGAAGCAGAAGAGATTAAGAAGAGATGGCAAGAATACACAGAATAACTGTACAAAAAAGATCTTCATGATCCGAATAATCATGATGGTGTGATCACTCATCTAGAGCCAGACATCCTGGAATGTGAAATCAAGTGGGCCTTAGAAAGCATTACTACNTAAGAATAGAATATGAATGCTTAAAATTAAAAATGATGAATTAAAGAATCAAAGATCTAAATGAATGAAGTTATATTCATTGTTCATATGTTTTGTGACAATATTATTTAGGTGCTAATTTGCCCCAAGTTGATCTGCAGATACAATGTGATCTTAGTCAAAATCCCAGAAGGAGTTTTGGCAGATTTTAATAAGCTGATTCTAAAATTTATACAGAAGTTAAGAGAAATAGGGTAACCAAAACAGTTTGGAGGACTCACACTAACTGATTTCAATTGTGATTTTAAGATTTACGTACATATACATATGTATGTATATAAATATATCATATATACAGGCTTTCCTGGTGGCGCAGTGGTAAAGGATATGCCAGCAGTGCAGGAGACACAGGAGATGCAGGTTTGATCCCAGGGTGGGAACGATCCCCTGGAGAAGGGAATGGCAACCCACTCCAGCATTCTTGCCTGGAGAATTCCATGGACAGAAGAGCCTGGTGGGCTGCAGTCCATGGAGTCACAAAGAGTAAGACACAAATGAAGCAACTTAGCATGCACACATGCATATATAGAAATATATATATATATATACACACATAAACACAGTAACAAAAGCAGTGTGATATTGGGAAAACAATAGATACACAGATCAATGAAAGTGAAGAGACCCCAGGAAAAGGCACACAAAAATATCATCCATGGCAATTCAATGACAATCATTTCAACAAACTGGATATCCACATGAGTAAAACGAACACTGACCTAAGCTTTAAATCCACACCTTAAAAAAATTGGTCATAGTAGATCACAAATATAACTGTTATGTAGTTAGAATAGGAAAAAGGAGTCCAAAATGGCGGTGGCTAAAAGACAAAGAAAGGAAAAAGCCCGCAAAAATGGAACAAAAGAAAATCCATAACGCTCTGCAGGCGAAAAAAAAAAAAAAAAAAANCTCCAGTATTCTTGCCTGGAGAATCCCATGGACAGAGGAGCCTGGCGGGCTACAGTCCATAGGGTCACAAAGAGTTGGACACGACTGAGCAACTTAGCACCCATTCTCTCTACAAGGAAGAGAAGGGCAATTCTAAACCTTTAGAAGCTCTGATCAACCAGAGTGAGAACCTCAGGTGAAACAGTTTACAAAGGGCAGGCTCGGGGGAGGAGACAAAACATAGAAAGAGGAGCCAAGATTGAGCCTCTCTCTTCTCTTAGGTCAGCCCGCCCTCAGACCTTGAGGATGTATTTTCCTTTGCTTGCCTAATAAAACTGAGCTGTAACTGAGGTGTAATACTGGTCTGCCATTTCAAATCTTTGCTATGGCGAGGCAGAACTGAGGAAATTACACACTCCCTCCACATAACTAAATATGTAAAACTCTAAACCTTACAGAATAAATCATAGGAGAAAGTTGTGTGAGCTTATGTTAGGCAAGCATTGTTTTTTTGACATGATACTATAAGCACAGTCCATGAAAGAAACATTATAAATTTTGATTTATAAAAATTAAAAGACATTTGTTTTATGAGAAAAAGAAAATGAGAAGACAATTAACAGACTGAGAAGAAATATTTTCAAACCACCTATCCGACAAATGATTTTTATCTACAATATTCAAAGAACTCTCAAAACTCAACAATAATAAAATAGCCCAATTAAAAGCATGCACAAACAAAACCATATTTATTCCTCTGAAAATTCTCAAATCCTCATAAACTTTCCCTATTTTCCAAAGAGAAGGAGTACCCTAAGGTTGACAGTGTTGGTTGTCACTTTTGCCCACTGTTTGAGTCTTCTGTTTTATAGGGGAGAGGGATCTTGTGTTTTGTTTTGTTTTTTTCTCCTGCTTTTTCCACAATGGCTGCTGCTCTCCTCCCTGAGGCCTTCACAATGAGGAGTGCTTCTTTTGACACTTGCTATTCTAACCCAGTTAGGTTCATGGAAGAGTAGCCTTCAAATGAGCCCACATTTCCCTTACTTGTAGCCTTAAAAGATTCTATATTCCTTTGCTAACCCAGACTTGGCTTTTACAAGTTTGTTAGTAATTTTAGCTGAAATCTTCTTACAAGGGTCTATGACTGCTCCAGGTAAGAAAAAAGAATTTGTGTCTGTCTACTCTTGAAAATGTCTTGGTTTTCTTAGATAGTAGATTAATTGGTTGCCCTGTGACCTCAGCTTTATGATGAGATCAAGAAAATTGTGAACTCTATTTTGTTCAGTTTTATTGTTGGTGTCATAGAGTATAAATGATGCTCTCCTCAGGTTTTTACATGCCAAATGGAGACCAGAAGTTCCATACGGATTTTTAAATGTACTTTTTGCATGTAGTATGGTGGCTCAGATGGTAAAGAATCTGCCTGCATTGCAGGAGACCTGGGTTTGATCCCTGAGTGGGGAAAAGCTCCTGGAGAAGGGAATCGCCACCCACTCCAGTATTCTTGCCTAAAGTATTCCATGGACAGAGGAGCCTGGAGAGGTAAAGTTCATAGGGTCTTAAAGAGTCAGACATGACTGAGCAACTAATACTTTCTTTCACTTTCATCTTTCATTTGTTGAATGCCAGGTACTGTGCAAGGTACTTTACATGTTATATCACTTAATCCACATAGCAGTCCAAAAAACAGGACCTGTCCCCATTTTACAAATGAGTTTATGAGGTTGAGGAAAATTATACAGTTTATTCTTGATGGTAGAGGCAGTAAATACAAGAGTCGGAAATCAAAGCTATGTCTGCTTGGTTCATGTTTCCCTGTTATTTATCCTCCTTAATATATTATATTGTTTTTCTTCAGGAGTTCAGAGAATTTAGTATCCAATCTCCTGTATTGCTATTTGCTAAGAAATCTATCATTTTTTAGAAATGACAGGAGGCACAAAGCGGGTATGCAGAGAGCTAAGTAAGGACTCATCTGTGTTGGCAGTGCTGACTTTGGGCAGTTTGGAGTAGGAGTTTGACTTCTGACAGCTTTCTCTAGGTGAGCTGGCAGGGATAGGTCTTTGCAAATGAGAACTTTGTAACAGAAGATTGATATGACCAATCACTACGTTCAAAGATAACTGGTTGCCCCAAGAACAGGAGGCAGCTTGGATTACTCACAAACTGCAGAGTGACACAGCAATCATTTGTGTCTGAGTCCAGCTGCTAAGTCTGGAAAGGGTAAGACCCCATCAACATCCACCAAGGAAAGCTCCCCATTTGTAAATCAGTGTGATGATCTAGTCTTTTCCCTTCTCTTTAAATAAGGGATAAATATGCCATGACCAAAACTGAAAACATATTGCTGCCCTTAGAGTAAGTGTAGGTGTGCTTGTGTTTTAAACAATTTGGATGGCTCTCATAATTTCCATTTATGGGCCCTTTCTTTATTGATGAAATCTTCCATTTGAATAGTCTTTCTTTTTTTTTTTTACTTTATTTTACTTTACAATACTCTATTGGCTTTGCCATACATCGACATGAATCTGTCTTTCAATGGGATGTGCATTCAGTCCCGAAGAAATAAGATCCATGAGGTAGTGGGGGGAATAAATGTGGTAAGTGGTCAAAAGTAATAAGCAGAAGAGTTTGATAAAGCAGAAAAATGTACTGATTGATTTTGAAATCTTAGCAAGTTACTTAACTTCTCTGTTCCTCTAGTTTCTTTTAAATTGAAAATAGTGATAGTAACCTATTTATCATTATTGAAAATTAATGGAATCATTACATATAAAGCACTTAAGATGCCCTGGAAAATTAAGTATCACGCCAATGCTGGTTGTTGTTGTTATAATTAAATTTTATATTCAGAACAATGGAAACAAAGTGTGTTGATAGAAATTTAATTTGCCAAAGATGCTTTTCACAATTATGTAACATACATTGGAGTGAAGAGATGCTAGAGATGACTTAACTGCTAGAAGGACCAGAAAAAATGAAATGAAAGTATTAGTCAGTCAGTTGTGTCTGACTCTTTGTGATTCCATGAGCTGTAGCCCGCCAGGCTCCTCTGTCCATGGAATCCTCCAGGCAAGAATACTGGAGTGGGTAGCCATTCCTTTCTGAAGGGAATCTTTCCAACTCAGGGATTGAACCCAAGTCTTCTTCATGACAGGCAGATTCTTTATCATCTGAGTTACCAAGGAAGCCCATCAGTACCAGAATGGTGGAGAAGGAAATGGCAACCCACTCCAGTGTTCTTGCCTGGAGAATCCCAGGGATGGGGAGCCTGGTGGGCTGCCATCTATGGGGTCGCACAGAGTCGGACACGACTGAAGCGACTTAGCAGCAGCAGCAGCAGCAGGTGGCATGAATGTAGAATGGAAGCACAGAAGTCAAAATATATTTCAGGGGAGGAAATGGCTGATCTTGCTAGTGTGAAAAGATGAAGGACAATAGAATTTGGGAAACTGGAAGATTTAGTGCAGCCAATTGCTTTAATGAGAAAATTATTAAGGGGTTGACTGTTGGCAGGAGATTGGGGAGTATAGTAAACTTGAAGTATCATTTAGATTCCAAAGAGAAATGTCATGGGGTTGACTGAGGATGTGGGGCAAACAGAGCAAGAGAGGTTAGCATTGGAGATGTGCATCTAGTAATTATCTATATTTAGGTAGTTCCTAAAATCATGTATGTATCTCAACTTCCTTCTAAAAGCTTCCAAAAGCTGTACTTGTGCCAAAATATAGACTTGGACTGGAAAATGAGAATTGGAGGATGAATAAAGAATGCTGATTTACATAAAATTATTCAAACAACTGAGGAGAAAATGAGATGCATAACATAGGCATAATAAAATCAACAAGAACAACTGCCTGATGGTGTATTCTGATCCCTGCAACAATTGCCCAAATTATACTCCAATCTAGATATTGCCTCTACTTGAAAAAAAAAACAATAATAAAGTACTCATTTTAAATACTGTGTCATTCAACTAAAGTAAAACTATACTTGAAAAGTTAGAGTTGCAATATAGTATAAAATAATATTTCTTCATTCCTTAGAAAATTGGTCATTAATGCACCCTCTGTAGGTCTTTAAAGATGTACTTTGTTTTGTACATGTAGATGAATTCCTGAAAAGTTGTAAGCAAATACATTATACCTTAAATGTATTGGAATAGTTACAAATTTATAAGAAAACTTTTATGTGATTAATCATAACCTATTTTATCTGTGTAGTTAATTTGGAACTATGTCTAATTACTTTTTTAATAGGGGCCAGATGAAGTTGCATATCAAGTAAAGCCTTGAAGGCCATTTTGAAAGTTTGGATTTTATTCTAAATGCAGTAGAAAACTATTGAAAGGTTGTTAAGCAAAATGTTTACAGGAACTAATTTATAATGAGACAAAAGTAGAAATAAGCTGATGCGGGATACCTATGGATACTCATTATTTTTAATAAAATTTTCATACTCTTTGTTTTCTGGAAAGACATGTATGTAACATAAAGTTAGTGTTGTCACATATTAGCAGTGTAGCCTTAGGCAAGCTACTTAACCTCTCTGAATATCAGCAACTTCATTGATTCTGAAGCATTGGAAGTAATCATACTGACCTCACAGTGGTTGAGGGTTAAATTTCATACTTTATTTTTTTATTCAACAATGAGTTATTACTTCTTGAGTCCTTACTGTGTTGTGTGCCAGCTATGGTTCTTGGAGGTGAGGATATAGCAGTGACTGTTAGGAAGCCCTGGTTTCATGGAGCTGGGTGAGAGAATGAAGAGGAAGCAAGGAAATTTCCTCTGTCAAGGTGACAGATCTCTTAGGCAGAGATCTGAATGAGAAGAGGGTTTGAGCCATGCAAATATCTGCAAAAGAGATTACTAGACAGAGAGAACTACGATTTCAAAACCCTGAGATAGAATCCTTCTTGGTTAGTGTACTTAAAAGACATCAGGGCCTGCATAGTTTAAGGTCAAAGAACAAAAGTAAGAGTGGTGTAGGAGATGAGATCAGAGAGATAACATGGGGGCAAGATCATGCAGAACAATATAGGCCAATGTAAGAACTTTGGGGAGTGACATGGTCTGAATTATATTTTCACAGGAAAACTGGCTATTGAGTAGAGAATAGATTTCATACTTTAGCAAGAAGAGGTTGGATCTCTAAATTCAATACCTGGACTCTTTGGTCTCTGAAGCTATAACCAGAAAGAGATGGCACAGAGCTCCACTCCTGAAAAGGAAGCCTCCCCAGGCTGACTGGGGTATCTGGAAGCTGGGTATCTGGGTCCCTGGCTACAAAATTCTGGGGTCATTGCCAGTGGTTGTACCCATTGTTGATGTGTTTCCAGAAGAGGTAAGAGGGAGCAAGTTACCTTCTGCTCTAGAATAAGTTTTGTAATTTTCTTTCAGGGTGAGAGATTTCCAGACAAGAAATTGAAACCTAGTTTTAATCCAGGAGAAGCCTAATGGCCTTGGTGGAGGCAAATGTAAAATCCCTAGACATGAAGAGGACAGAAAATGGAGATAAACTCATTCACCAAAACATTTTCAAACAAAAGAAAGCCCCACCCAAGATGAGCCTGTAAAATAAAAGTTCATAGCAGGGAGAAAAATACTGTTATGAAAAACAGCTAACACATGGGAGAATTCATTTGTAAGCTTCATGTCCCTCAGCAAGTGGTGTTAGTTGTTCCGTCATGTCTGACTCTTTGGGACCATATGGACTGTAGCCTGCCAGGCTCTTCTGTCCATAGAATCCTCCAGGCAAGAATACTGGAGTGGGTTGCCATTTCCTTCTCCAGGGGATCTTCTTGACCCAGGGATTGAACCCATGTCTCCAGCGTTCTGTTTCATTGGCAGGAGGATTCTTTACCACTGAGCCACCTGGGAAGCCCCCCAAATGTAAGAATATGCTCATAGACATCAGAATATGACAAGGATTCCTCCTAACATACTTACTAAATAAAGTTTTAGTACATAGTCTAGCCTCTACATGAGAGAAGACATAAGATTTGTAAGAATTAGGGAAAACCTAATTGTTATTTGTATTGGAAGTCATTTTCCATATTGCAAATCTAAGAATCTAAAGTTATATAATATAACTAATAAAAAGGTTGATCAAATTTGCTGAATGCAAACTCAATAATCACAGCAATATATATCACCAATGATCAATTAAACAATGTAATAGTTAAAACATTCCATTTTACAATAGGAAAGGAAAAAAGTATGAAATATATTTTGAATTAAATTTGGAAAGATTCTATATTATAAAGATGGTACTTTTTTTCCCCCAAATGGGTTTATTTAACAGTTTAATGCAGTTCCACTCAATATCCTAACAGGGCTTTTCACAGAACAAGACTTACTAATTCTAAACTGAATCATATGGAAGAGTGAAGATCCAAAATGTCAATAACAATTTTGAAAAGGAATGACATGCATGGAAGACTGACTCTACCATGTATCAAGAATTATTTTGTCTTTAAATTCACTCAGCATTACTTTATAATTTTTAGTANGAGACTAGAGCATGAGATCAGCCCCATCCAATCATATCACTAAAACTGAAAGGAGGTGTTTGCCCCAAATTTATCCTTCACAATGTGGTTAAGAAACTTGCCTCTTCACGTCTAGGAACCCCAAAATAGAAAACCATTAGAAAGAAAGACAAGTTCTTTCCAAAGAAAACCTAAGTAAGGTGGCACCTGATTGATCACCCTCAGATGATCAATATATCCAGATATGATCAACTATATCCAGATATGTTTATTCTCCATGCTTTGCTGATCACCTAGTCACTCTAAATTTACTCTTCAATATTCTTAGTTCTCCCAAGTAGAGGCAGGTTTGCCATAATATTCTAACCTTGANTCACCCTCAGATGATCAATATATCCAGATATGATCAACTATATCCAGATATGTTTATTCTCCATGCTTTGCTGATCACCTAGTCACTCTAAATTTACTCTTCAATATTCTTAGTTCTCCCAAGTAGAGGCAGGTTTGCCATAATATTCTAACCTTGACCTAAAGGCCTCTGAAACTCATGGGCATAGAGCATAAGAGTGAGGGATTTAAGGGAGGATTTCAAAGTAAGAAAAACCATCAGTTCACTTTCCCTTTGGCTGCAAATTTCCAAATAATTGCATTATAAATTAGATCAAGGTATATAGATGTGAACAAAATATTAAAATCTATTTTAAGGAAACTTTTAGTGTAAAATCTGTTTTCAGAAAACATGTTATTTAAAGGAATAGACCTATATATCAAACAGATCCAACTGATGCCTACCACTCTAATAAGATTTAAAAATTAATTCCTCTCTTGTAGTGATTTTAGGGAGGAGAAGAAATACAAATAGATTTTATATTGTTTAATGTATTTTTCCTTTTTTAAATTCATGTTTAGTTTTTAGTTGAGGTACATGAATTTTCTTTACTACCATACTCAGGCTTTCAGTTTAGAAAATATTTTTTGAAAGTATCCAAACAGATTAGTCATTTTTCTTTAATGTAGCTTTGCCAAATGCTACAACATTAAAACAAGACATTCATGAGATATGATGCAGTTAGCCCAGCTTTAGAAAAGTAACATAGCCACATGACAAGTACAGGGTATCAGCTGTACCTCACAGTATTTTGTTCTATGTGTACTCTTTGATCTGTTCATCAAAGTCCTTAATTTTTAATATGCCAACATGATTCAATCAAATTTAAGAAAAATTTATCTTCAGAACATTAATTGAATTATATGAAATGCAGAATATCAGTGGTATTGTAGGTACAAGAAAGAAAACTGCTGTCTATCAAAAATGTTGGGGAAAATGCTTATCAAGAAGATGCCGTAAGCAGTATAAAATCCTTAACTAAATATTTTTATATCTATGATACATTGCCCTAGATGTTGAAGATTCTCACCTGGCTAAAGGCAGGGCACTGGATATTATGGTCTCTGGGGACATTTTCCTAGGTCTGATCCTCTCTTCCTAATCTCGTATTGATTTTAATATTAGGTCAGAAATGTCAAAAATAAATTTTCTAGCTCTTCTTTGCTGGTATTTTTCTCTCATATCACTCTGTCCTGTGCCTCATTGGGGTCATCCTGAACAACATACCTGGACTATTTCAGTTCATCTCTTTCACCTATCTTGTCATTTGTAATTCAAAAGAAAAGTCTTTCTGATGATTACAATTTTTTAATTTCTTCTTGCTGAATAAAGTTATGTAAAAGTAGCAATACTTTTGGTTCCTATTGTATGACTGGTACTATGCTTGGCTACTGNACCTATCTTGTCATTTGTAATTCAAAAGAAAAGTCTTTCTGATGATTACAATTTTTTAATTTCTTCTTGCTGAATAAAGTTATGTAAAAGTAGCAATACTTTTGGTTCCTATTGTATGACTGGTACTATGCTTGGCTACTGAAACAAAATGAAATGGTGTATTGCTTATGGTCCAGTGTAATTTATTCAGTCATTCCAAATTGGTTACATATAAATGTTAAATGATTTTGTGGAGTTTTTCTCCAAACTCTGCCTGCACCTGAGTTATGTTATATCTCCCTTTCCTTTTCTTTAAAGACACCTAAAGTAAGTTACAAAACTCCTAGTCAAGAGTGGCTATTTAAAGCTCAGTTTAGACCATTTTATAACTGATGTACATCTCCCATTGCTAACCAATACAGTATACATACAGGAATCTAAAGCAGAGAGGAGTGCGCAGTCTGATATTGTCTCTTTCTAACTCTTCTTTGCCTTGAGGTGTTCAGCCTCTAGAAGATCTACTCCTTCTTTCTCCCCTAGGCTCTGGTTATTCAGAAGTGTTGAAAGTTAGGAAGATGTGAAATGGATAGATAGAGACAGAGATATACAGACAAAGGAAGAACAGGTAGATATCTCTTACTTACCTGGCCACTGATTATAATCTTCTTTCTGTCATTGCTGCTCCTCTGGCTAAACAAACAAGGGGAGACAGAGACAGAGATATAAAGAGGTGTGTGTGTCTGTGTGTGTGTGTCTGTGTGTGTGTAGAGTGAGAGAGACAGAGAGAAAGAGATGTGACCACACAGACAAATACGGATTGGGGTTCAGAAAAATACTCACATAGAAAGTCAGAGAGATATTTGGAGAACAGATCCAGAGATCACTTAGAGATACACAGAGTGATGGACATACAGAGAAGCTAAGACATACAGAGACACTCAGAAACAATCGATGCATACAGAATGACATAAAGGGATACACAGATGTAAAGAAAGAGACAGAAACAGACAGCCTAAGAGACAGATAAATAGGAGAAAGACACAAAGGGAAAAGCAACAGAAATAGACAGAAGGGAGAGTCACAAAGTGAAACAGAAAAATAGAGACTTGGAGAAAAAGAGAGAGGAAGAAAAAACACATTCTCACAAAAATATAGAGAGAATGACTACATAGAATATGACAGACAAAAAAAAAAGGAGATAAAGAAAGACACAAAAAGAGAGCCACAGACAAAAAAGAGACAAATGAAGACACAGGACATGGCGACACTGATGCTGACTCTGAGAGATGAGATACCCTCTAAGAGACAGAGATGGAAATAGGAAGATCACCAGCCTTGAAGCTAACTTGATTCTTAGTCTTGCCATCACCTGGCCAGTTCACTTTTACTGATTACCACAGAAACTTCCTGGGTACTCTCCTCACCTCTCCCCAGCCTGGACTTGCACCAGGTTGAGTTTACTGTTTCTAGAACCCAGAGAGCCCTCAACAGCATCACAGGCACAGGGCCTGATTTAATACCGGTGCCCACTAGCATTAATATTAGTCCCATGCTTCATGTGACCACATTGTTTTATGAAATGCCCAATAGACAAAGCAGCCAGTAGTGAATGAATAGTGCAACAAATTTTTTGAGCTAGGATTTTTTTCTTANACAGGCACAGGGCCTGATTTAATACCGGTGCCCACTAGCATTAATATTAGTCCCATGCTTCATGTGACCACATTGTTTTATGAAATGCCCAATAGACAAAGCAGCCAGTAGTGAATGAATAGTGCAACAAATTTTTTGAGCTAGGATTTTTTTCTTAATTGAGGATAGTCATTTTCTCAGAAACTACTGAACGCTAAAAACAGAAACCAACAAAATCATTTTTATCTCCAAATGAGTAACTAAACAAACAAGTGTTAGGCATTCTCATTCTCCTTGCAATAAATTTAACCTCAGTCTCCATTTTATGGTTGAGTAGTGCTGCTGCTGCTGCTTCATTGCTTCAGTCGTAGGATTTCCTTTCCTCCACATTCTCTCCAGCACCTGTTGTTTGTGGATTTTTGATGATGGCCATTCTGACTGGTATGAGGTGATATCTCATTGTAGTTGACTTGCATTTCTCTAATAATGAGTGATGTTGAATATCTCTTCATGTGTTTATTAGCCATATATATGTCTTTGGAGAAATGTCTGTTGAGGTCTTTTGCCCACTTTTTGATTGGGTTGTTTGTTTTTCTTGTATTGAGTTGTGTGAGCTGCTTATATGTTTTGGAAATTAATCCTTTGTCAGTCATTTCATTTGCTATTATTTTCTCCCATTCTGAGGGTTGTCTTTTCACTTTGTTTATAGTTTCCTTTGCTGTGCAAAAGCTTTTAAGTTTAACTAGGTCTCACTTATTTATTTTTGCTTTTATTTCCATTATTCCATTGTTATATTCCATTATCATATTATATTATATTCCATTATTCCATTTATATCCATATATTTATTCCATTATTCTAGGATCTGTAAAGGATCTTGCTATGATTTATGTCACACAGTATTCTGCCTATGTTTTCTTCTAAGAGTTTTATAGTTTTTAGTCTTACATTTAGCCTTCCTTAGTGGCTCAGACAGTAGAGCGTCTGTCTGCAATGCAGGAGACCCAGGTTTGATCCCTGGGTTGGCAAGATCCCCTGGAGAAGGAAATGGCAGCCCACTCCAGTATTCTTGCCTGGAAAATTCCATGGACCTGGAGCCTGGTAGTCTACCATCCATGGGGTCACAGAGTCGGACACGACTGAGCGACTTCACTTAGGTCTTGAATCCATTTCAAATTTATCTTTGTGTAGGATTTTAGAAAGTGTTCTCATTTCCATTCCTTCATGAAAAGACACTTTTACAGCAACCCTCCTCATCCTTTGCCTGCACTTCTGGTGCTCTTCTTCACTCCTTCTCAGAACCTCCTCTGCCCCTGCATTTTGTCCTTACCCTATCCTCTGACCTGTATCCAAAGTGACAGTTTGGCAGTGGTAATGAGGGTATAGGATAGGAGATAGTAAGAAGGACATGGACTCACACTCACACACACAATGACCTGATTTCTTATGCACTGCAGAGACTGAGCTCCCTTATCAAAGTCCACTGCTTCAGAGAATTCTTCTCTGAAATTCAGGCTTCCCTAATTTCCAGTCTGAGTTAAGCATGCTCTCCCTTGTGAACTTACTAAATGGCACAAATATGTCTGTTTCCTCTACTACAATTACGAGTTTCCCCAAGGGGGTTGACAGTATCTTGTTCTCCAATTTATCCCATATTATTGGCACCATGGGCTTCCCTGCTGGCTCAGCAATAAAGAATCTGCCTGCAATGCAGGAGATCCAGGTTCAATCCCGGGACAGGAAGATCCCCTGGAGTAGGGTATGGCAACCCACTTCAGTATTTTTGCCTGGAGAATTCCATGGACAGAGAAGATTGGCAGGCTACAGTCCATAGGGTCACAAAGAGCTGGACGTGACTAAAGAGACCTAGCATGCATGCATATGGCACAATGTCTAAAACATGCTTGAAAATAGATATGATGACTTCTCCAAATAAATTAATTTGTACTGCTTTTAACTCCAGGAAAATTTTAAGCTATGTATATATTCAGTGAAACTCTATTAAAAATGTATTATGCTCCCCTTCTTAAAAATTAAACGAAATACTGAATGCAAGAGACAGTAAATTCTACTAGTCTTGTTGGATAAAAACCATGTGTTGTGGGAGCAGCCAAACTGAGCTTGAAGCCTTATCCTCTCACATACTGTTCACACATTCTTGTGAAAGTTACTTAACTCCCCTAAGATTCATTTTCTTCATCTGTAAAATGGACTCAATAGGAGCACAGATTTAGTAAGAGGTACTTTGACGTCAATATGAGTCAATAAATGAGAAAGACTTAGAAAAGTCCTTGGCACATAGTAAGTATTCAATAAATGTGAGCTGTTAATGTCTTCACTTTTTCCTTAATGACTCAGAAACTTCAATATGTGTCACTTTTATGCTGTGCTTTAATAAAGTGATGCATTTAGAAGCTATCAAGATATCTAAGGAAGTTTGTCTTTCTAGTAAATGAACTCAGACTGCTGGGGTTTTTTAATCCTTATGGCTATCATTTTCTTATTTTCTTGCTTGCTATCAGCTGACATTTATTGCTAAAACCATGTGTCTCTCCACGGTTTTGCCACTCAAATTTTTACTATATTATACTTAACATTCTATGAACTAGGAAAACATACTACTAAGTTTCTTAGAATAATCTGGAAAGTAATAGATAAGACTACGAACTAAATCCTAATCATAAGGAATTCTCACATCCAGAAAATAAAAAGTATGCTATTATATGGACACATTCATTTCCTAGATGCATTTTGTGCTTTCTTCCTGTCAACAGAAAATGCTGTATGTTTCTGAGTAATAAACTTCTGGGATAATTAAAGTGGTATCTCACTTGCATGCCATCTGTAGAAGGATAATATGGCACAGTGGAAATAGCAAAGACAACAGAGATCTGAGACCAAATTTTGATTCTACTTGCTCATGTGAACTTGAGCAATTTGTTTAGCATTTTGAGCTTGACTTTCTTCACATTAAGATAAAAACATTTCTGGAATAATAAGACATATAGGATTAGAAATTGTTGATGTAAATAACCAGTGTGCCAATAAACAATAGGGCTCAAAATATAATAATCATTAAAGTTATCATCTGTTCATCCATAATTGTCTTTAGTGTGCAACCAAATATTTAAATATTTTAACTTTTCACAGATTTATATTTTACTCTCTGAAATACCTCTATTTTGGCTTTATAACAAATCTTAATATTTTACTGGATCAATAATGCCTTGATAAAGTGAATTATCTCTGTCTGCTTTTCTTTTTTAACCTCCATTTAAAAATAATGTTGAATATTAAAATTTTAATTCAATATGTCTAAATTATTCACAGATAGTTTTGGTAAAAGAAGAATTAAAACTTTTATCCCTTTTGTTCCCTGCCTTGATTTGAATAATTTGAATGGTCCTGGCTTGCCGAATAATACTCATCCACTATGTATTCTGCTGATGGTTTTCTTTGAACAGTTCTGTCTCCATCTGTCTCCAAATCTGTCTTGCATTTTTCAAATAAATATTAATAAATTATAGATGTTTTTGTTAAACAGACTGAATCTTAATAATAAAAGGAAACAAGACAGGAGTAAAGGAGAACTTTATGAACTGAATACACCCCAGTGCTGGTTAAAATGACATCAGTGGTTTATCTAATTTTTAGGGGACCAGTAAGCACACAGTGTATATAATGTGCTTTGCCTATTGCTTGATCTAGCCATTTTTCAATATTCATGTATAAATGGTAATATCTAATATATATAGCAGGCTATAAATTCTAATTAGATCACAACTTCCCATTCTTGGAATAATAAACTACAATATTAATCATTTTGTCACATTCAAGACACACTGGACTACCTTATTTGATCCACTTCCAAATCTAGTCTAAACTGAGGTAGAATTGTCTCTCATTCCCCTAAAAGATAGCTGAGAAATAAGAGGTCGGTAAAGGAGGAACTGATTTATTATGACTGGATGGCTATCTCTGTCTGATTAATTACTCTTTACTTTAAGATGCCTACATTTTAAACTTCTCATTATTTGTCCTCTCAAATAAAATATATCTTTCAGATCTCTGGAACATGTTTAAAATTAAATTTTAGTCCTTTAACACTTGAAAGCAGAGTTTCTACTAGCTCAGATTCATTACTGATTTTGCTGTGTCGCCTAAAATTTAATTATAAAGATGACACTTTAATCCCAGTGAAACTGGTTGGTTTATTATAAGTGAGGAACAAAAATGCCAACAGACAGATCAGAGCTCCAGAAATATTTTTTTTAATTTTTTCCGACAGAATGAGTTATATTAACATGGAAATGTATGCGCAAGTAAACTTCAAATGTTATTCTTGTAGCAGTGTATATTCATAAGGGCAATGATACCTGACATTGTGGTTCCTTTTTAGGCACTTAATGACTTGTTGGATCATTAAACATCATTCGCTCCCTGCTTTTCATGGACCCTCGAGCTAGTCATTAACTCCATAGTAAGGAATGAGAACAACGGAGTTACTGTCTAATTGTGGTTACAATCTTCTCTCCCCTGTTATCATGTATCTATATAACTAATATCAGAAGCTTTATTATTTCTACCACCTCTGTAGTGACTGATGCCTTCACTGAATGATTTTCAAATCTGTTTTATAAGAGAAAACTGTTATATGCATTTGGTACACAGAATGGCATTTTTCAATTTGGGGAAAATAAAAGTTAACAATAAAATAATCCATATAAAATGATAATTCAAAACAAACTTGGATGGTACTAAAAAAACAGTACTGAAAAATAACTCAAGTACAAAGCTATATTTTAAAAAATATAAGCCGTGTTTATAAAATAAACCTTTCTTCTGATCATTAGTTATATAGATACATG
>SJYV01034415.1:0-12669 GCA_006410875.1 Neotragus pygmaeus | reverse complement strand
TACTCTGCATATAAGTTAAATAAGCAGGGTGACAATATACAGCCTTGACATTCTCTTTTTCCTATTTGGGAGTGAGTCAGGCAACTTGAATGTCTAGCCTTTTATTTTTAAAAATATAGAATTTAGACTAATTATGGATTCTCTTTTTAGCTCCAACATTCTAAGATTGTAGTGTTTTTATACAATTAAATTTTGGGAAGTGTATGAGTAAAAGAGTATTTTCTCAAAACATGTCTGACGAAACATGCTTAAGTGTTCCATGTTAACCTATGTAACATATGTTGTTTATGTCACGGTGCTTGTCTTGCCTCTGCTCCTCTTCCTAAACTATCTCCATTATCAGTTCAGTTCAGGTCAGTCACTCAGTCATATCTGACTTTTTGCGACCCCATGGATAGCAGAACACCAGGCCTCCCAGTCCATCACAAATTCCTGGAGCTTGCTCACACTCATGTACATTGAGTCAGTGATGCCATCCAAACATCTCATCCTCTGTCATCACCTTCTCCTCCTGCCTTCATCTTTCCCAGCATTAGGGTCTTTTCCAAGGATTCAGTTCTTTGCATCAGGTGGCCAAAGTATTGGNCGGAGCTTGCTCACACTCATGTACATTGAGTCAGTGATGCCATCCAAACATCTCATCCTCTGTCATCACCTTCTCCTCCTGCCTTCATCTTTCCCAGCATTAGGGTCTTTTCCAAGGATTCAGTTCTTTGCATCAGGTGGCCAAAGTATTGGAGTTTCAGCTTCAGCATCAGTCCTTCCAATTAATATTAGGAATTGATTTCCTTTAGGATTGACTGGTTGGATCTCCCTGCTGTCCATGGGACTCTCAAGATTCTTCTCCAAAACTAAGTTCAAAAGCATGAATTCTTAGGCATTAAGTTTTCTTTACAGTCCAACTCTCACATCCATACATGACCACTGGAAAAACCATAGCTTTGACTAGATGAACTTTTGTTGGCAGAGTAATGTTTCTGCTGTCTAGGTTGGTCATATCTTTGCTTCCAAGGAGTAAGCGTCTTTTAATTTCATGGCTGCAGTCACCATCTGAATTTGGAGCCCCCCAAAATAAAGTCTCACTGTTTCCATTGTTTCCCCATCTATTTGCCATGAAGTGATGGGACCGGATGCCATGATCTTAATTTTCTGAATGTTGAGCTTTAAGCCAACTTTTTCACTCTCCTCTTTCACTTTCACCAAGGGGCTCTTTAATTCTTCTTCACTTTCTGCCATAAGGGTGGTGTCATCTGCATATCTGAGATTATGGATATTTCTCCCAGCAATCTTGATTCCAGCTTGTGCTTCATCCAGCCTGGCATTTCACATGATGTACTCTGCATATGTTAAACAAGCAGAGTGACAGTATACAGCCTTGACATACTCCTTTCTCAATTTGGAACCAGTTTGTTGTTCCATGTCCAGTTCTAATTGTTGCCAGGAATGGGTGAATTTACCTCAGATGAGCATTATATCTACTACTATGAGCAAGAGTCCCTTGAAAGAAATGGAGTAGCCCTCATAGTCAACAGAAGAATCCGCAATGCAGTACTTGAATGTAATCTCAAAAATGACAGAATGATCTCTGTTCATTTCCAAGGCAAACCATTCAATATCACAGTAATTCAANCCCTTGAAAGAAATGGAGTAGCCCTCATAGTCAACAGAAGAATCCGCAATGCAGTACTTGAATGTAATCTCAAAAATGACAGAATGATCTCTGTTCATTTCCAAGGCAAACCATTCAATATCACAGTAATTCAAGTCTACGCCCCAACAAGTAATGGTGAAGCTGAAGTTGAACGGTTCTATGAAGACCTACAAGACCTTTTAGAACTAACACCCAAAAGATATGTCTTTTTCATTATAGGGGGCTGGAATGCAAAAATAGGAAGTAAAGAGATACCTGGAGTAACAGGCAAATTTGGCCTTGGAGTAAAAAATGAAGCAGGATAAAAACTAACAGAGTTTTGCCAAGAGAGAGCACTGGTCATAGCAAACTCTCTTCCAACAACACGAGAGATGACTCTACACATGGACTTTACCAGATAGTCAATACCAAAATCAGATTGATTATATTCTTTTCAGCTGAAGACAGAGAAGCTCTGTACAGTCAACCAAAACCAGACCGGGAGCTGACTGTGCCTCAGATCATGAGCTCCTTGTTGCCAAATTCAGACTTAAATTGAAGCAGGGAAAACCACTAGACCATTCAGGTATGACCTAAAGCAAATCCCTTATGACAAATAGATTCAAGGGATTAGATATGATAGACAGAGTGCCTGAAGAACTCTGAACATGACATGAACAATGTCATGTTCATGACATTGTAAAGGTGGCAGTGATCAAGACCATCCCTGAGAAAAAGAAATGTAAAAAGGCAAAATGGTTGTCCAAGGCGGGCTTACAAATAGCTGAGAAAAGAAGAGAAGAAGCAAAAGGCAAAGCAGAAAAGGAAAGGTATACCCATTTGAATGCAGAGTTCCAAAGAATAGAAAGGAGAGATAAGAAAGCCTTCCCCCAATGATCAATGCAAAGAAATAGAGGAATACAATAGAATGGGAAAGACTTGAAATCTCTTCAAGAAAATAGAGATACCAAGGGAACATTTCATGTCAAGATGGGCTCGATAAAGGACAAAAATGGTATGGACCTAACAGAAGTAGAAGATATTAAGAAGAGGTNAGAATGGGAAAGACTTGAAATCTCTTCAAGAAAATAGAGATACCAAGGGAACATTTCATGTCAAGATGGGCTCGATAAAGGACAAAAATGGTATGGACCTAACAGAAGTAGAAGATATTAAGAAGAGGTGACAGGAATACACAGAAGAACTATACAAAAAAGATCTTCACGACCCAGATAACCACAGTGATGTCATCACTCACCTAGAGCCAGACATCCTGGAATGCGAAGTCAAGTGGGCCTTAGAAAACATCACTACAAACAAAGCTAGTGGAGGTGATGGAACTCCAGTTGAGCTATTTTTTATCCTGAAAGATGATGCTGTGAAAGTGCTGCAATCAATATGCCAGCAAATTTGGAAAACAGNTCCTGGAATGCGAAGTCAAGTGGGCCTTAGAAAACATCACTACAAACAAAGCTAGTGGAGGTGATGGAACTCCAGTTGAGCTATTTTTTATCCTGAAAGATGATGCTGTGAAAGTGCTGCAATCAATATGCCAGCAAATTTGGAAAACAGAGCAGTGGCCACAGGACTGGAAAATGTCAGTTTTCATTCCAATTCCAAAGAAAGGCAATGCCAAAGAATGCTCAAACTACTACACAATTGCACTCATCTCACACTAGTAAAGTAATGCTCAAAATTCTCCAAGCCAGGCTTCAATATCATGTGAACTGTGACCATCCAGATGTTCAAGCTGGATTTAGAAATGATAGAGGAACCAGAGATCAAATTGCCAACATACTCAGCATCATAGAAAAAGCAAGAGAGTTCCAGAAAAACATATATTTCTGCTTTATTGACTGTGCAAAAGCCTTTGACTGTGTGGGTCACAATAAACTGTGGGAAATTCTTCAAGAGATCAGAATACCTGCCCACCTGACCTGCCTCCTGAGAAATCTGTATGCAGGTCAGGAAGCAACAGTTAGAACTGGACATCTTCATCATAGCGTGTCCTGAAAAAAAAGCCTGTGCATGTTTACTAAGTCACTTCAGTCACGCCCAACTCTTTGTGACACTATGGACTATAGCCTGCCAGGCTCCTCTGTTCATGGGATTCTCCAGGCAAGAATACTGGAGTGGGTTGCCATGTCCTCCTCCAGGGGATCTTCCCAAACCAGGCGTCAAACCCATGTCTCTTGCAACTCCTGAATTGCAGGCATTCTTTACTGTCTCAGCCACTGGGAAAGCCCAAAAGATGCCCATCACTTAGCAATAATGAAGAAGTGGAACCCATCTGGTGAAATATTAGGAACCCCCTCTTCCAAAATGACAGATTGTACAGGTAGCCCATATAATATATTACAATCATTTCTTATCCTTTTCAAGAGCATCAAAAGGAATAAAAAGAGTTGAAGAGCAAGTGACCAGACCACCTGCAACTTGAAAGAGCAGGGAAAGTAGAGTTTAGTTGTAAGACTATAGAATTCAGTGTAACCTCCACATCTTCCAAAAATTGGGCAATGGGGTGAGGGTATGGCAGTCAATTCCAAACAGGAACCAGCTGGCTGTTCCTCAGCAAATGAGCAGGTGAGACCCAAAAACTGCGGGAACATTCCTGGGAGAGGTTGAAACTGCATTTAAGTCTTTGCTTGCAGTCCATTTTAGGCCCCTTGTTTCTGTTTTGTGTTTGTTTGTTTGTTTGTTTTAACATGAGAAAATGAATTATTTCTATTGCTTAAGCCATTCAGTTTGTGGTACTTCATCATGGCAGGCCCGGTAAACTAGTATCTATGAATTCCTGAGAAGAACACCAAGTTAGGTTCCTGGACTCAGTTCCAGTGTGCGTGTGTTGTATGTGTGCATAAGTTGTAACTTTCTCCTAACCACCAAGCAATTCTCAGACACCTGGAGATGGTACTAGATTCCATAGGTAAAGGCTCAGTTCTACAAGGCCACCCTCCGCTTTAGATGCCAACCCCAAGGCTCTACAGGTTGTTACTTGTACCTCTGATGGTTATAAATCAGAGGTTTCTACAACCTCCCTGGTTGCAATTAATTTTCAAGAACAGCCCACAGAACTCAGGAAATCTCACTTACTTACTAGATGACTAATATATTATGAAAGATATTGTTGTTCAGTCGCTAAGTAGTGTCCAGTTCTTTGTAAGCCCATGAACTGCAGCAAACCAGGCTTCCCTGTCCTTCACTATCTCACATAGTTTGCTCAAACTCATGCCCATTATATCAGTGATGCCATCCAGTCATCTCATCCTCTGTCGCCCCCTTTTCCTCCTGCCCTCAATCTTTCCCAGCATCAGAGTCTTTTCCAATGAGTCAGCTTTTCACATCAGAGGCCAAAGTACTGGAGCTTCAGCTTCAGTATGAGTTCTTCCAATGAATAGTCAGGATTGATTTCCTTTAGAACTGACTTGATTTGATCTCCCTGCTGTCCAAGGAACTCTCAGAATCTTCTCCAGCACCACAATTTGAAAGCATCAATTCTTCAGGATTTACAGTCCAAATCTCACATCCACACATGACTACTGGAAAAACCATAGCTTTGACTATGTGGTTCTTTGTCAGCAAAGTGTTGTCTCTGCTTTTTAATATGCTGTCAAAGTTTGTCATAGCATTCCTTCCAAGGAGCAAGTGTCTTTCAATTTTGTGGCTGCAGTCACCGTCCTCAATGATTTCGGAGAAGAAAATAAAGTCTGTCACTGTTTACATTGTTTCCCCATCTATTTACTATGAAGTGATGTGACCGGATGTCATAATCTTAGGTTTTTGAATGTTGAGTTTTAAATGAGATTTTTTCACCCTCCTCTTTCACCTTCATTAAGAGGCTCTTTAGCTTCTCTTTACTTTCTGCCATTAGGGAGGTATCATCTCTATATCCGAAGTTGTTGATATTTACTTTCAACAATTTTGATTCCGGTTTGTGCTTCATTCAGCCCAGCATTTCACATGATGTGCTCTTCGGTTCAGTCGCTCAGTCGTGTCCAACTCTTTGCAACCCCATGAATCGCAGCACTCCAAGCCTCCCTGTCCATCACCATCTCCCAGAGTTTACTCAGACTCAATTCCATCGAGTCCGTGATGCCATCCAGCCATCTCATCCTCTGTCACCCCCTTTTCCTCCTGCTCCCATTCTCTCCCAGCTTCAGAGTCTTTTCCAATGAGTCAACTCTTCTCATGAGGTGGCCAAAGTACTGGAGTTTCAGCTTTAGCATCATTCCTTCCAAAGAAATCTCAGGGCTGATCTCCTTCAGAATGGACTGGTTGGATATCCTTGCAGTCCAAGGGACTCTCAAGAGTCTTCTCCAACACCACAGTTCAAAAGCATCAATTCTTCGGCACTCAGCCTTTTTCACAGTCCAACTCTCACATCCATACATGACCACAGGAAAAACCATAGCCTTGACTAGATGGACCTTAGTCGGCAAAGTAATGTCTCTGCTTTTGAATATACTATCTAGGTCGGTCATAGCTTTTCTTTCAAGGAGTAAGCGTCTTTTAATTTCATGGCTGTATCCATTCATCCGTAGGTCGACACTCAGGTTGCTTCCATATCTTGGCTGTTGTAAATAATGCTGCAGTGAACATCAGGGTGCATATATCTTTTCAAGTTAGTGCTTTGGTTTCTATGGAGAGACGAGATCTTCAGGTTTAAAGAGATTGTATAAGGTCTGTTAAAAGTGCTTAAGTGCTTTTGTTATCTTGGAGCTGCTGTGGGATGTAAAACACCAGGAAGAAGCAGTGCTCTCTTCATAGTTAAAATCTTGTTTTTTTGTAGGTTTGTGTTAATTTTCATCCCGCTGCCAAGATATTGTTTTGGTTTACACAGGATCCACATTCAGAAGGTTTTCAGTGCAGGTCGCTGGATGTTAGTTTCGTAGGGCAGAGAGGACGTTCTTGCTGGCTGTGCTCCTCCACAGCTGCCAGCAAAATGTCTTACACACAGGAGATACATAGGATCTCTTAAGTTTTGTGTTTCCATCTTTTGGAATTTCTCAGTTACAGTCTTTCCAGCATGGAGGGCATGTCTAGAGAATTTAATGTATTTTAAGAGATTACAAAAAATGGACTTTTTGAGCTGGTACACTGCAGTGGGAATTGTAGGATGCTAGCTAAGAGTCAGACACGACTGAGCGACTTCACTTTCACTTTTCCCTTTCATGCACTGGAGAAGTAAATGGCAACCCACTCCAGTGCTCTTGCCTGGAGAATCCCAGGGGCAGAGGACCCTAGTGGGCTGCCGTCTATGAGGTCACACAGAGTCGGACACAACTGAAGCGACTTAGCAGCAGCAGCAGATGTATTGAAGAGTCAGGGCCCTTTGAAGCAGCCAGATATCCAGGTACTTACATAAATGGGACCCTTCATTTCACACTTATCATCTTCTTGGGTCCCCAGCAAATTGGCTCCATACTATCAATGAATGTAACAATTCATCAGGATTATTGCACAAGGAACTCCAGTTTCAGATATGAGTTCTAATTAGGTAGCCTGTACGTTTTTTCTTTTTCGATATTGGAAGTCTATGACGGACACGTGCATAGTCAACCCTAAATTGCATGATCACTTTAATAGCTGCCCTGTTGGATCAAGCATGTGCTCAGAGCAGCCATATTTAGTAATATGGTGTTCCAAGAGGGACATGCAGGCTGGAATCCATCCCAGGTTGTAACAGTCTGACCCGACTAGACCGAATGCTTTAAATGCAATATTTGATATGTTTACAGCAGCCCTGGAATGGTATTTTATTACTTCGGCTTTCTAGATGGAAATAAGGATTAGGGAGGTTTTGTGACCTGCCTTGTGGATGTGGCTAGACATACCCCAGGCCTGACGTCAGGTCTCTCCACACGCAGAGCCTTTCTCCCAGGCTCTGCTCTTGGGGCCATCGGCAGACATCTGGAGAAAGGAGACCCCTGTGTCTGGTGGGGCTGCAGGCAGGCTCCACAGGAAAGACTATTCAAGAACAGCCTCACAGCCTTGGTCCTGGGTCAGGGGCCTCCACCTCTGCCCCCGGGCTCTGGGACACCTGGGTCAGGCAGTGGAGAAGGAAGGATGTGCTGGACCACCTCCTGAAACTCCTAGAATGTAAACCCTCAAATCATCATTCTGCTTCAGAGACTGGGTCTCCTGGCTGTCTCCGCATGGGCCCTCTGACTATAGGAGATGTGGATGCCACCCCTCACTGTGTGCCAAGACCAGGGGATGAGTTCTTTAATGCTCTCTCCCCTGCCTCTCTCTCTTTGCCTCCCCGACTCCTTCTCCCCTTTGCTTTCTTCCTCGGTTGCTCTTCTATCTCTGTCTCTGTCCATCTGTCTGTCTCCCTCTCTCTGGTTAAGTCATGCTGCTGCTGCTAAGTCGCTTCAGTTGTGTGCAACTCTGTGCAACCCCATATACGGCAGCCCACCAGGCTCCCCCATCCCTGGGATTCTCCAGGCAAGAACACTGGAGTGGGTTGCCATTTTCTCCAATGCATGAGAGTGAAAAGTGAAAGTGAAGTCGCTCAGTCATGTCTGACCCTCAGTGACCCCATGGACTGCAGCCTACCAGGCTTCTCTGTCCATGGAATTTTCNATATACGGCAGCCCACCAGGCTCCCCCATCCCTGGGATTCTCCAGGCAAGAACACTGGAGTGGGTTGCCATTTTCTCCAATGCATGAGAGTGAAAAGTGAAAGTGAAGTCGCTCAGTCATGTCTGACCCTCAGTGACCCCATGGACTGCAGCCTACCAGGCTTCTCTGTCCATGGAATTTTCCAGGCAAGAGTACTGGAGTGGGGTGCCATTGCCTTCTCAGGGTTAAGTCATGGTATACCTATAATTCCACCAGTGTTTTTCTTTCACTACCTCCTGAATGCTCCCATGTGACTGTATAAGGGCTTTAAATCTGCAAGGTTGAAAACAAAGCCCTTAACGATGACTTCTTTCATCTCTCATTAGCCAGGGTGTGGGGGATAAACAGAGCACGTCAAAAGCCTTGTGAATTTGTACGTAGTTTGAGAAATTTTTTTTTGAAATTAATTTCTTTATTTTAATTGGAGGCTAATGACTTTACAATACTGTAGCGGTTTTTGCACATTCGAGCTGCGGGGGTAGGAGTGTCTGGTGGCCGGCTGTGCACCGCAGTCGGAAGCCCGTGTGGCTGCGGGCTCCTCTCGCGGGAGCGAGCAGGGAGGGTTCTGTGCATTCTCTCTGCCACCACGAGGCAGTGGGATGAGTGTACGGAGAAGGAGAAATGCGGATGGAGACCGTCCCTGACGGCCAGCCCTCCAGGGAGAGAGGCGTCTGGACTCTGTCGCAGGAGCGGCTGGCAGACGCCGTGGGCAGAGCCCGGGGTAGGAGAGCCCGGCGCAGGGACGGACGGCCCGCCTGCAGCGTGGGGCCAGCCAGGCCCGGGCTGGGGCTCCTCTGTGCTGTGGAGAGAAAGGCAGGTTCCCCCGGGCACTGCAGAGAGCCGGGTTCTGTGTGCCTCTTCAAGAACACACAGAACTCGAATTATGAAACCGTCTCTATTTGAAACGCAGTCTAGCGTCGAAAAGCCCCAAGTCCGTAGGATGCACGCAGCCTGCGGGGCCGCCCGCGCTCTAAACGGGCCTCAGGGCCTGCGGGCTGCGATGAGGAGGACTGTGTTTCCCTTCAGTCCTGGGTGCTGGCGGAGCTGCAGGTTCCAGCTCACGGGTCGAGACGGCAGGCAGGCAGGGACAGAGCGTTAGCAAAGCCACTGTCACCGTGCGCAGTAGCCCCCAGGAAACTGCGTGGCTCTCACGTGCGTGAACTTTATCTCCTACAGTTTGCTGTTTGATGCCAGAGCACTCGCAGCCCGGTCCTGGCTATCTGCTGCAGAAGAGAATGTTAGGGTTGTTCTAGCAGAGACTCTTCCATGTGTGCTGAGATCCTATGGCAAACCAGGTTTAAACGAATGCGGTCTCAGAGTAAACAGCGCAGCTCTGATTCCAAGGAAACAGTCGCCTTGCGCGCTTGGCTAGAGGCCCGCGAGGATGGAAGTCACGTGGATACAAGCGGACATAGACAGGAACGCCTCCAGTAACCTCCGTGTTCAGTTCAGATTCGACTGTCCACGAACAGAATTGTGTTGGATCATGCTCCTAGAATGGGGGTGGGGGTGGGGGAACGACCCGGCAGATCTGCCGCCTTTGGTGTGAACAGATGTGTTTCAACCTGTGTTTACCCAGAAGGTGGGAGGAATCAGTCCCCTCAGCACAGCATGATTTTGCTCTAAAGTGATCAGTCATTAAAAGGACATGGATTAGAACGGCAGCGCAGGCAGGCGGGTAATGCCTGGGAAAATAACAAACTCTCCCTGCTTCCCCAGCTGAGTTCCTTCCATCATCTGATTTGGCTAATTTGCTGCTGCAGTCTTTAAGGTAGTCAAACGCAGAACTTAAAAAATCTACTCCAAAAGGCATTACTAGATGCTTGACACGCCTGTGGCTGTTACGAAAGTGAATAGAGAAAAAGATCAGGATAGGGTCAATAGAAATTTCTTTAAAAAGTGACAGTCGACTGTCAAGTCAAGTGGTAAGCATGACCATATCACCACAAAAGAAGAAAGAGTGGTAAATGTTTACGTTTATGGGAAATGAAAAAAAAGGAGACTGCAGACCTACAGTCTAGGGGCAGTGACGGGAGCAGTGGGCAAGCAGAACAAGGCCATGGTGAAGCAACGTAGGAATATTCACAGAGATGAAAGTGCTCAGTGGATCAAACGTTAGAAATGTCCGGGAACCTTGCTGACCTGCAAAGTAAGAAGTTATTGGTAATGTCTGCAGACAGTTGTCAGATTTCAGGTAGTGAAGAGAGTAGATGTGAGGAGATAGACATAGATGGCTCCAAACATCATTTTGATTAAAAAAGAAGAAGATTGGTACCCTGGAAAGTGGTAGCGGCCGTGACATTTCCTGAGGACCTCCCGGGGGCTGGGCAGTGCGCGTGAGTCCCCTCGCTTAGTGTGGGTGCCAGCAGTCGTGAGTGGAGGCTTGGAAGGGAGAGAAGGTGAAGGCGTGAGGGCGTCGCTTCACCCTCCCTCCCCACGCGTTCAGCCCCTTGAAAGATGATGAAGGCAGAAGTTTGTTTTTTTCTCGTTGAAACTCAGTCCTTTTCCATCTGCGTGCAGCCCCTTCTCCCACCCTTGTCGGCTCTTGGTTATAACTGCTGTGCCCTGGGCCCTGGCCCCAGCTTCCAGTGTCTGCCAGCTGCCTCCACGAACACCGTCCTCCTTCCTGGGTTCTCCCCTCCCTCCTTTTGGGGGGTTTTCTAGTTCTCCAGCTCTTGTGTTCAGCAGGATCACCTGGGGAGTTTGTGAGACTGGTGTGGGCTAGCTTCCAGCTCCAGCATTTCTGAATCAGTAGGCTTTTACGGTGAGACCTGAAGTTTGCCTTTCTTGTAAATTCGAAGATGATGCTTATACTGCTGGTCAGGGCACTGCGCTTGGGGAGTTTTGTAGATTAAGCATATATTGGATGGACTCTGGAGAGCATGGCAGACTGCTTCACACAGCTCTGTGGTTGTTGGCTGGAAGAGGAATTTTGTTGATGTTTGTTTCCAGTAGATACAACCAGAATTAATGAGCAGAGGGTACACAGACATCTTACTGGCACACAAGGAAGAATTGAGCTCACAGAGGGGACCAGGGGTGACGTGAGCTTGGCAGACACTGCAGAGGATTGGGGAGCAGTTTCCAGCAGGATGTACAGTTCGAGCTGCTGCTGCTGCTGCCAAGTCGCTTCAGTCGTGTCCGACTCTGTGCGACCCCATAGACGGCAGCCCACCAGGCTCCCCCGTCCCTGGGATTCTCCAGGCAAGAACACTGGAGTGGGTTGCCATTTCCTTCTCCAATACATGAAAGTGAAAAGTGAAAGTGAAGTCACTCAGTCGTGTCCGACCCACAGCAATCCCATGGACTGCAGCCCACCAGGCTCCTCCGTCCATGGGATTTTCCAGGCAAGAGGACTAGAGTGGGGTGCCGTTGCCACTGGAGTAGGTGGTCTTGAATCTTCCTCCCACTTCTGAGATTTCAGTGATTTTGATTCTTCCAAGTTCAACATTTTTATTCAGCATGGCCTTGTCCCTCTTGGTTTCCCTGGTGGCTCAGATAATAAAGAATCTGCCTGCAATGCAGGAGACCCAGGTTCAATTCCTGGGTTGGGAAGATCCCTTGGAGAGGGAATGGCAATCCACCCCAGTATTCTTGCCTGGAAAATCCCATGGACAGAGGAGCCTGGTGGGCCACAGTCTGTGAGATCGCAAAGAGTCAGACACGGCTGAGTGATTAACGCTTTCACTTTGGCTCTCTTACTTTTCTAGAACCAGTCCCTCCCCTCCAGCATTAAAACAACCATAAAGATGTAAAAATGTGTTTTTCTTTACCGCTCCTCCACCACCGCCATCAGTCCTTGAGTTAGTAGCTGAACTCCCTGCCTACCAGACTCAGTGTTCACTATGCTCTCTGCTGAGACGTGCAACCCACATAAGGTCCAGACAACCATTAAAGAGATTTCATCTGAAAACAAATTGGTGTTTAAAGACCAACACAAGTCCTGTCTTCAGCCAGGCAAGCCACTGCACATCCCACTTTTGAAAAGTAGGGACTTTTGTGTTTGCCTTTGTTTTTTATGTTTTGGCCACATAACTCAGCGTATAGGATCTTAGTCCTCCACCCAGGGGTTGAACTTCTGTCCCCTGCATTGGAAGTACAGAATCGTAAACACTGGACTCCCAGGGAATTCCCAAGAAGGAGATATTTTTAAAATGTGTAACCTGCCTGCCCAGGAAGTAAAAGTGAGTTGACCAGACACCTGATCTCAAGTGCAGAGTTTCTCCCCCATATCAAGCCGTGGCCCTTTGTTATACTGAGGAGGACATTGGGAGGGAAAGGAGGAAAGTACACGCAGTGAAATGGAATATGCTATGATGCTGTCTTCCAGGGTGAATTTTACACCTGGCTGAAATCAGGGAGCAGCGTTCCAGAGTGATTGTAAGTTCTCTTTTCCAAATGCAAAGACTCCAGTG
>SJYV01034413.1:0-11460 GCA_006410875.1 Neotragus pygmaeus | reverse complement strand
GTCCACTTGTGTTCATCGAACCTTGAAAAAATTAGTAAATGATTTATTTGGTGCTTGGTAATTTGGGATTTTGGGTCAATCAGGGAAGCCCATGATTTTAGTTTGTGTTCAGCTGCTGGACAGCTTGGTCAAAGTGAAGGTGTTAGTTGTCAGTCATATCTGACTCTGTGACCACCCGGGATTGTAAGCCTGCCAGGCACCTCTGTCCATGGAATTCTCCAGGCAAGAACACTGGAGTGGGTAGCCATGCCCTTCTCCAGGGAAGCTTGGAATCAAAGCATATTTGCAGGGATTTGCTGAGTCTGTTTTTGATGAAGGAAGAGGCAGAGGTGGGACGCTCCTGCCACACAGGTACCATGACCCCTTATATGACACAGCTGCACACGGGCGGATGTGGTTTCCTACACAGGCTGAAATCCCACACTCCTTCTCATGATCTTGTGAGCAACCAGTGACATGCTACCATGTAAAGAGGGGGTCATGGGCCTGGGGGTCCTCAGTCCTTCCCACCCCAACTCTGTTTGATTCAGCAGCTTGTATGCGGCGCCTTTCACAGGTGGAAGTAATGCAGCTATTTATTACCTGTGTCTATTTCAGCTCTCGTATTTCTGCTTGAGGGTTGTTGTGGGGCCTGCCTCCTACGTCCTCTTATCACAGAACCCTGTGCAGGGTCTCTGATGGAACCCATTGCCCCCAGTTTGGGGGGATGAATTGTATCCCCCAAGTGGAGGTTTGAAATTTGTGTGGATGCCAAAGCCAGAGTGAAAACTCCTGATAGGTCAGGTCACTGTGCTAAGGATGGGTGAAATAAAGAGCCCCTGGAGACAGTTCAGAAAACATTCAGTGGATGACATAAGTGCTCCAAGCAGTGCTGGTGATAGTCTTGAACAGGCCTGGCCCAGGGAGAAGGAAAAAATAAAACTAAAAATGAAGGGATAGGGAGTGAACAAGAGGGTTATCACAGAAAAATGGATGGGCTGGGATATGTGCATGACAAGATCGCCCTGTGCTGCAAGGGGCCAGCAAGGCTTCACCTGGTCTACACTGACCATTCCCCTTCCACTCACCTTCACTCTCTGCCCAGGCCTCAGAGTCTGTGGTTCCACAAACGAACACAGAGGCACAGGCACAGTCCTACCCCAGGGCCTTTGTACCTGCTGTTCAGCCTGGGAGGCCCTTCTGCACTTACCCACCTGCCTGTCACCTGACCGCCTTCCCTACTCACGGGACACCTTCTTGGGAACCTTTCTCCGATCTCTCCTTTGAAACACCAGCCAGCACATCCCACACACCCCCTCACACACACTCCTCTCTACTGTCTTCATACCTCTTAACACCTTCTAATAAGCTTATGATCTAGGTCTTCATTTTGCTATTTTTCTTCTGATAATGTAAACTTGTGGGTAGGATTGTTTTTTCTCAGTAATTAGAGCATCCATTCCCATCCATATAATGGAAAGGAATAACAGTAAACCCACACTCAGACCTCTCAGTGATTCTGTGGTCATAGTAGAGCATAGTAGGTGTTTCCATGATTTATGGGTGGGCTTGGGAGCAAGATTACTTAATACAATGATTCTCAGACATGACTATGTACCAGAATTGGTCCCATGCTTAATTTTGGGCAGAATTCTTCCTGCTCACCCAGTGAGCTAATCCAGTAGGTCCAGGGTAGGCCTGAGAATCTGCTTTTCTAAGAAGTTCCTTAGTGGCTCAGCAGTAAAGAATCTGTCTGCAATGCAGGAGACTCCCTGCAAGGCAGATGTGGGTTTGATCCCTGGGCCAGGAAGATCCCTTGGAGAAAGAAATGGCAATCTGTGGACAGAGGAGTGTGGCGGGTTACAGCCCAGGGGCAAAGTCTAGGACATGACTGAGTAACTAAACCACCACTAGCAGGTAATCAAACCGCTGACAAGTTCCCAGTGAGGCTGGTGCCACTGCTGATCAGGCTGAGAAGTGCTGATTCGTCTCTCCAAGGACACATGCACGCTGTGAGGGTCCCCCTGGGTCTCTGCAAGGGGACCGACTGTGACCTGCCTATGTTGCTTTCCCAGGTGAGGAGGAACATGTGAGATGGAGGGAGCTGCCGAGAGAGGCGTCCTGGCCGTGCTGGTGGTCCTGGCTGGGCTGGCAGGTAGGGAGCACGGAGCTTGGTGGGATGTTCTGGGGCATCCTCCTGGAGTGGGCGGAAGGCACCTGGAGGAGGCTGCCGGGGAGCGTGGCTGCCCGAAGATTCTTTGTTGAGCTCTTCCCACTGGCTTCCCTTCCTCCCTCCACTTCCTCCTGCCTGTGCCTGTGTGTGCTCAGTTGTGCCTGTGTGTGAGTCTTTGTGACCCCCGTGACTGTAGCCTGCCAGGCTCCTCTGTCCATGGAATTCTCCAGGCAAGAAGACTGGAGTGGGTTGTCATTCCGTCCTCCAGGGCATTTTCCTGACCCAAGGATAGAACCTGGTCCCCTGCATTGCAGGCAGATTCTTTACCACTCAGTGGGGTCCATTGCCTGCCATGTCAGCCCTACTCCAGAAGGGTCCTTTGTGTGCATGTGAGCCCATAAGTCCTCCACAGCAGGGTCCTCGCCTTGGGAATCTTGTTGTGGTCCCTTCCCAAAGTCACTGCTCTTGTTAGAACATTCCATTCTCCTGCCTGAACTTTCTCCTCTGATTCTTCCTGGTTTTCATCGAAGACCTGACTCAGGCATCACCTCCTCTCTGAAGCCTTCCTGACCTTGCAGTTTTCAGGACAATCATCCTAGTTCCCACTCATGGCAGAGTTAAGGGGCCCATCGCCTGTGAGACCTTCTGGTCCTCCCAACAGCTCCTTCTCAGCCTGGAACTTTCCCAGGGTGTCGGTCAGAATGGACTCCAGGTGTCCCAGACCGGGGCCTCCCAGTCAGATTCTGAATTGCAGCAGATGGAGAGTGCAGACCCAGGGTGCTTAAAATAACCAGTTTGTACCCTANCGCCGCTCCCCCGACCCTCCCACGCCTCTAGGGCATCACAGAGCCCCTGAGCGGAGCTTCCTGCGCTTTATCGCAGGTGGCCACTAGCTGTCTGTTTTACGCAGTGTTGTATCCCTCTCTCATTGCATCCCACCCTCCACTTCCCCGCACCACGGCCACATACCCGTTCTCTACATCTGAGTCTCTGTTCCCACCCTGCAAATAGCTTCCTCTGTACCATTTTTCTGGATTCCACGTATATGTGTAAATATACAATGCTTGTTTTTCTCTTTCTGACTTACTTCACTCTATATGACAGACTCTGGGTCCATCAGCGTCACAACAGATGACCCCGATTCAGGGAACTTGAACTTGAAAAGGATCACACCATGCTAGCTGTTCTGTTAAAAAAGAACACAAGGAAAGATGCTGAGAGACCAGTTAGGAGACCACAGTGATGCGGGTGATGGGATGGACCAGGGTGTTCACAGGAGAAATGGAAAGTGGTCAGACTCTGGATAGATTCTGAAGTGTTACAGTGAGATCTCCTAGTGAATGGAGAGGAGAGGAGAGAGAAAAAGAGACACCACTTCCGGCCCCAGTCTTCCTGTAGCTTGCTAGGTGAGGCCGTCATCCNGCAAGGGGCCAGCAAGGCTTCACCTGGTCTACACTGACCATTCCCCTTCCACTCACCTTCACTCTCTGCCCAGGCCTCAGAGTCTGTGGTTCCACAAACGAACACAGAGGCACAGGCACAGTCCTACCCCAGGGCCTTTGTACCTGCTGTTCAGCCTGGGAGGCCCTTCTGCACTTACCCACCTGCCTGTCACCTGACCGCCTTCCCTACTCACGGGACACCTTCTTGGGAACCTTTCTCCGATCTCTCCTTTGAAACACCAGCCAGCACATCCCACACACCCCCTCACACACACTCCTCTCTACTGTCTTCATACCTCTTAACACCTTCTAATAAGCTTATGATCTAGGTCTTCATTTTGCTATTTTTCTTCTGATAATGTAAACTTGTGGGTAGGATTGTTTTTTCTCAGTAATTAGAGCATCCATTCCCATCCATATAATGGAAAGGAATAACAGTAAACCCACACTCAGACCTCTCAGTGATTCTGTGGTCATAGTAGAGCATAGTAGGTGTTTCCATGATTTATGGGTGGGCTTGGGAGCAAGATTACTTAATACAATGATTCTCAGACATGACTATGTACCAGAATTGGTCCCATGCTTAATTTTGGGCAGAATTCTTCCTGCTCACCCAGTGAGCTAATCCAGTAGGTCCAGGGTAGGCCTGAGAATCTGCTTTTCTAAGAAGTTCCTTAGTGGCTCAGCAGTAAAGAATCTGTCTGCAATGCAGGAGACTCCCTGCAAGGCAGATGTGGGTTTGATCCCTGGGCCAGGAAGATCCCTTGGAGAAAGAAATGGCAATCTGTGGACAGAGGAGTGTGGCGGGTTACAGCCCAGGGGCAAAGTCTAGGACATGACTGAGTAACTAAACCACCACTAGCAGGTAATCAAACCGCTGACAAGTTCCCAGTGAGGCTGGTGCCACTGCTGATCAGGCTGAGAAGTGCTGATTCGTCTCTCCAAGGACACATGCACGCTGTGAGGGTCCCCCTGGGTCTCTGCAAGGGGACCGACTGTGACCTGCCTATGTTGCTTTCCCAGGTGAGGAGGAACATGTGAGATGGAGGGAGCTGCCGAGAGAGGCGTCCTGGCCGTGCTGGTGGTCCTGGCTGGGCTGGCAGGTAGGGAGCACGGAGCTTGGTGGGATGTTCTGGGGCATCCTCCTGGAGTGGGCGGAAGGCACCTGGAGGAGGCTGCCGGGGAGCGTGGCTGCCCGAAGATTCTTTGTTGAGCTCTTCCCACTGGCTTCCCTTCCTCCCTCCACTTCCTCCTGCCTGTGCCTGTGTGTGCTCAGTTGTGCCTGTGTGTGAGTCTTTGTGACCCCCGTGACTGTAGCCTGCCAGGCTCCTCTGTCCATGGAATTCTCCAGGCAAGAAGACTGGAGTGGGTTGCCATTCCGTCCTCCAGGGCATTTTCCTGACCCAAGGATAGAACCTGGTCCCCTGCATTGCAGGCAGATTCTTTACCACTCAGTGGGGTCCATTGCCTGCCATGTCAGCCCTACTCCAGAAGGGTCCTTTGTGTGCATGTGAGCCTATAAGTCCTCCACAGCGGGGTCCTCGCCTTGGGAGTCTTGCTGTGGTCCCTTCCCAAAGTCACTGCTCTCGTTAGAACATTCCATTCTCCTGCCTGAACTTTCTCCTCTGATTCTTCCTGGTTTTCATCGAAGACCTGACTCAGGCATCACCTCCTCTCTGAAGCCTTCCTGACCTTGCAGTTTTCAGGACAATCATCCTAGTTCCCACTCATGGCAGAGTTAAGGGGCCCATCGCCTGTGAGACCTTCTGGTTCTCCCAACAGCTCCTTCTCAGCCTGGAACTTTCCCAGGGTGTCGGTCAGAATGGACTCCAGGTGTCCCAGACCGGGGCCTCCCAGTCAGATTCTGAATTGCAGCAGATGGAGAGTGCAGACCCAGGGTGCTTAAAATAACCAGTTTGTACCCTAGCTTTTTTTGACTATGTCTTGTGCTGATTTCATCACTTCTGGTGTGTTTTTCTTGTTTTCCTAGCTGGTTCTAAACTCCTCAGGGTATTCTTACTGCAGTGATCTTAAGGTGCCGCATTGAAGGATACAGAGAATCGTGCAAGTCGTAAAGGTACAGCTTGATGACATTTTACAAACTGAGCACTTTTGTGTCTCAACAAGGAGCCCAAGAACACTTCACGAACATTTCCTTCAGCCTCTCCCCCACCCCTTGCCTAGAGTGACTGTTATTCTGACTTTTAGCTGTGTAGATATTTTGCTTGCTTTGTACCATACACACCTATGGGCTTCTCTGATGGCTGAGGCTGTAAAGAATCTGCCTGAAATATGGGAGACCCAGGCTCTATCCCTGGGTTGGGAAACCCCTCCCAGAGGAGGAAATGGCTACCCAACCCAGTATTCTTGCCTGGGGAATCCCATGGACAGAGGCACGTGGAGGGCTACAGTCCATGGGGTTGCAAAGAATCAGACATGACTGGGTGACTAATACTTTGACTTTGATGTGCACCTATCAGTTCTGTTTCAGAGGGCTAGATATTGTTGTTGTTGTGTTTTAAACGCTGTCCATGACAGCAATAAAAACATAACTAAAACGGAGATAAAATAGTACAGGGATGATCAGAGTGTGTGAGGTGCAGTCAGGACTATTTCATAAATGTTGGTTTCTAGTGTGTTTACACATTAAAACAAGGGAAGCTGGCTCTGGGGTGTTAACATGTATTTGGGGACAGAGATGTTTGGAAGGCCTCTGTCTTGTGCAGGGTGTTAATCATTTTTTTAAGGTACTTGATGTACATTTGTCTGTAGGCTGGAAAGAAGACATTTTCTCTGCTTGTGCAGAACTTAGGGACTTCTGGGGTGCAGAGCTTAGGGACTCATGGGGTTAGTAAACCAGGCTCCACCATATTCCCACGATGTGCCTCCCATGTGACTTTCTCAGTCATAGTGGCAAAAACCTCTTCCAATGGCTTAGCAGGAAACATTTAAATTCTGTATCTACAATTCTGAGCCATTTACCCTGAAGTTCTGTTTTGAAGGCAGGATTGGCTTGGATTGAGGCTTGGGTGTGGCTATTCCAAGAGGGGAGAAGTTGTTGTTCAGTCGATAAGTCGTGTCTGTTTGTGATCCCATGAACTACAGCATGCCAAGCTCCTCTGTCCTCCACTGTCTCCCAGAGTTTAATTTATTCATGTCCATTGAGTCAATGATGCTATCTAACCATCTCATCCTCTGTAGCCTCCTTCTCCTCTTGCCTTCAGTCTTTCTCAGAATCAGGGTCTTTTCCAATGAGTTGGCTCTTTGCATCAAGTGGCCAAAGTATTGGACCTTCAGCATCAGTCCTTCCAGTGAGGATTATGGGTTAATTCTAGAGCCCCATGGTGGGTGGGGATCCACTGGAAAATTCTGATCCCCTAGGAGGCTTTGAAAGTTTTGGGTAGAGACTCCTTTTGTAGACTTAGCTTTGAGTAGCTAAGGGCAGCCTCCATGTGTACCCAGAGGGCTCCTGCCAGCCCTCTCCTCTCCACCTTACACCCAGCGTGGCGGATTATAGAGAACTTGACCATCCTTTTTCTTCACTTGGTGAATATTCACTTGGGGCTCTTATGTGCGATTTAGTTGCAGGCACAGGGATGAACAAAATCGGGCAGAGTCCCTGCTAACCAAGAGCTTAGACATCAATTGATAGAAAAATGAATACGAAATCACCACCGTGACAAGTGCTTCACGGATTCAAAATCCTGTTCTGGATAATTTGACTTGTGTAAAGTGGTCTGGGAAGGCTTCCTGAGGGGGAGAGTACTTGGCTCGGAGCAGAGGTGTAAATGAAACTGGCTCTCCAGGCGGTCTCCGCCTGTGCAAAGGGAGCCAGAAACAGCTAGTAAGTTTGATAGATGAAAGATGGTCTGGTGGTCAGAGGGTGGAGTTTGGGGGAAAATGAAATGGATGTGAAACTAAGCAGGGTTTTAAGATATGGTAATGTTAAGGATGACCTGGTCTATAATCTAAAGGGAGGAAATATTTTAAACAAAGTTGGGTAGGGGGTAGGGAAGGGTACCTGATTACCTGATTATATTGGCGTGTTGAGAGCTGTCTGGCTGCCACAGGAGAGCAGTCTGGGGTGATGGTGGCGACAGTGATGCTGGCACCTCCTGCTGTGGTTGGCAGGACGTGGCGGGCAGCTCAGATCCACCTCCAGACCCCTTCCTCACTCCTCAGCCTCCTTCTGATGGCCCAACCCTCCTTATGGTTTTCTTTTTTTGGAAGTCTTTCTGATGTGGACTGTTTTTAAAGTCTTTATTGACTTTGTTACAACATTGTCTCTGTTTTATGTTTTGTTTTTTTGGCTGCGAGTAATGTGGGATCCTAGGGGCTTCCCTGGTGGCTCAGGTGGTAAAGAATCTACTATAATGCGGGAGGCGGGGGCTCAGTCCCCGTGTTGGGAAAATCCCCTGGAGAAGGGAATGGCAGCCCACTCTAGTATTCTTGCCTGGAGAATCCTATGGACAGAGGATCCTGGTGGGCTACAGTCCATGGGGTTGCAAAGGATCGGACATGACTGAGCAACTAATATTTTCTTTCTGAGTGGGATCTTAGCTCTCCAACTAGGGATCAAACCCATACTCCCTGTGTTGGAGGGCAAAGTCTCAGCCACTGGAACAATAGGCAAGTCTCCCCCCCCGGCCCCCCCCACCACCTTGATATGCTTTGACTTCCATTTTCACCTTTGGATCTGCTTCACCAGGGCCCTTCCTTCCACCCCCTCCACTTTATTTACCTTGCTCCGTTCTGCTTTTTTTCTCTTTATTTATTTATCATCATCATTATTATTTTTTTATTTGGCTATGTCTTGGTTGTGTCATGTGGGATCAAGTTGACCGGGGATTGAATCTCAGCCCCTTGCATTGGGTGGACCCCTGAAATGGGTGGACCCCTGCATTGGGTAGACTGAGTCTTAACCACTGGACTGCCAGGGAAATTCCTCCCTTCTGCTTTTAATTGTCTGCTTTTCTATTCATTTCCAATGTTAAGTAACAGATGGGAGCAGGTTAGAGGTCTACAGGTACAGGAGGGAAGCTGGAGAAGAGGTGAATGGAAGACTAGAGAGGTCAGTTTGGGCAGACCTGCTGTCCCCCCACCCCCCCACGCTTGGGAGACACCGGCTGCTACCCTAGGGGGCTGAGAAGAAATCACTGTAGAAGAACAGTACTCATGTTCAGGATCTATCCGTGGAGGACTGGAAGGGGCCGGGCAGCTGGCCACGTGTTCCTATGCGAGTGAGTTTAGTTTTGCAGATGTTAGTGTGCTGGCAGTTCAAGCATGGGCTGGAAAAGTTTCCAGACACAGGGAATTTCAGAAGGGAATGAGTTTATTAAGAACAAAGAGGAGAGATAATGTGGGTACTGCGAGTACAGTGAGCCGACCTCCTGACAGACCAGGGAGAGTCAACAGTTTTGTGGGTTAACAGCCAATTTTTATAGCCTCAAGACAAAGAAAATTCCTGCTGGAAGGCTGGTGTTAGGTGAGCAGTAGGGCACTGTAGGTGAGCATTGGGTGAGTATTTTTGCCTAACGCGGGGTCAGGTGATGATCAAGGGGGTTTGGGGCAATGGTTACAAAGGGGTTCAATCAGCTTTGGAGGTGACCTTGGATCTGGCTCCACTTCCGTGGCATTGAGGCAGAACTCCACAGCTAGGACACAGTGAGCGGAAGGGGAACTTCTCAGTCCTGAGGGGCAGCCAGTCATTTACATGGAGATGCTTGGTGGAGTGGGATTTGCAAAGCAGGAGGAGAGCAAGGGTCGGGTAGGGGCAGGGCAGGAGCCCTGGATTTGGAGCATCAAACAAGTGGGTCAACTCCTGCAGGGGAGGACTCAGTGTTGGGTGACCCCCAGAGCTAGTCACCTCAGCGACCGAGATGGGTGGGGACACTGATGGTTGGCTCTGCCTGTGGTTTGGTCCTTTGCTCTACAAACTGAAAGAGCAAAGGGGAAGGTGAGGTTTCGCATCGAGATGGGGACTGTTTGATGACAATTTTCTTATGTTTGTCATGTGTGGGGCAGGTTACACACACCACAGCTGATAGGATGCAGGTGAGGGAGCAGTGTGAATTCAGGGCCTCACGTCACCTAAAATAGAGCTTCTGAGTCACAGGGCAGAGCTGGAGGGGAGTCAGTTTGTGGTGGTAGCAAAGATCACTGGCAATGATGTCAGAGGGGTCTAGTGATTAGGGTTCGGTGCCACCTGTTTAGCTTAAAGGCCAAGTTCAAATGGGAAGTCTCCGTTTGGCCCAGGTCCCTCCCTCACTCTTGCTTCCCTGCACGGTAAGGTCTGGACCCGCATGCGTTCTTATTCCCACCTGCAGTCCACAGGGAATTTAAAGACTGTTTTGGAATGAGCAGGGTTTTGGAGTGAATAACCTCCTTGGTGCCAGGCAGTGATGGGACTAGGCTTTGCTTAATCCTGTTGGAGTGGCCTGGACTGAGATGCTGGCAGGGCAAGCCTGGGTCTCACCCCCTGCCCTCCCACACCCAGCCCCGCAGGTTGTCTCCAATCTGCTCCACGGACCCGAATCTGAATGGGGAAGTGAAGTGAAGTGAAGTTGCTCAGTTGTGTCTGACTCTTTGCGACTTCGTGGACTGTAGCCCACCAGGCTCCTTCTCCAGGCAAGAATACTGGAGTGGGTTGCCATTTCCTTCTCCAGATCTTCCCGACCCAGGGATGGAACCCAGGTTTCTTGCATTGCAGGCAGATGCTTTAACCTCTGTGCCACCAGGGAAGTTCTGAATGGGGAAGGATGCTGTTATCATAGTGTGAAGTATGACAGGGTGTCTAGTCTTTCTTTCCTCGCAGTGTAGATTTGACCCTTTCTTTTCTTTTGTGCCTCTTCCTAAGATGAGATTCAGGGCTCATGGAAAGACCCAAGTTGACACAGCAGCTGTGGCTTCCCTGGGGAATAATTTCTGATTTTGCTTCCTCAGGCTACCCCCCCTTTTTTTTGTTTTTTTAAATCCCATATCAGAGGGATCCTCGGATGAGAGAAATGTGCCCACGGGTAAGGGAGAAGACCCACTCTGAGTGGTTATTTAGGATCTTACTTTTTCCCTTTTTATCATGCCCAGAGGCAAAACAAAGAAAAGAATAGAGATCATGTTTATCCCCATCTGGGGTTAGTCTAGTTAATTTTGACCTTCTCTTATTTCTGCCTCTTTGAAGCCTGGGGGCTCCCTCTTTGACTCTACCTCACAGGCATCTGGGTCCCTGTCTCTCATCGTCTCCAATGGACCTGGCCCTGCAGTGGGCACATCCCCTGCAGTGCATTCTGGGTACTTCAGTAAGTGATGGGCAGGGAGGTTCCTCCCCAGAAATCTTTCATACAGTAATTACATTCCTTTAGAATCTTCTTTACAACTTTACCTTGTAAGATTGGAAGCGGGGTGCCTACAGTTCTAGAAGGTGATAGGAACATGTAGTCTTTACTGACGGTGGCAGGCGTGGCTGAGAAGAAACCAAGGGTGTGGGCTGCCAGGGGTCCTGTTTGCCATAAACTCTGAGTGAGATCAGAGGGGAAAGAGTGGGAAGAGGGAAACTTCAGAGTGCGAAGAACTGAGTCTATGTCCCAGCAACATCACTGTGCTCACAAGTCCTGAGATGTTGCT
This sequence comes from Neotragus pygmaeus, assembly GCA_006410875.1. NCBI lineage: Eukaryota > Metazoa > Chordata > Mammalia > Artiodactyla > Bovidae > Neotragus > Neotragus pygmaeus. The sequence continues at coordinate 246 of SJYV01034413.1, read as the reverse complement.
GGTCTTGATTTCTTCACTATTAAAACATAAGAGGGATGCTTTCATGGTGGTCCACTGGTTGAGAGTCTGCCTCCTCATGAGAGGGACACGGGTTCAATCCCTGGTCCAGGAAGATCCATGTGCCTTGGAGCAACTACGCCTGAGAGCTGCGTCTACTGAGTCCAAGTGCTACAACTGCAAAAACCTCTGTGCCGAGAGCCTGTGCTCTGCAACAGGAGAAGCCACCCCAATGGGAAGCAAAGGCAC
>SJYV01034407.1:0-19942 GCA_006410875.1 Neotragus pygmaeus | reverse complement strand
AAGAACCTGGAATGAAGTTTAACAGAATCACAGCTTGATGAGCCTTTGGAAATCATTTTGTCCACACCCTCACTTTATAAAGAAATTGAAATCTCAAGAGGTTTCAATAAACTCACAGACATTTAGCTAATTAATGGTAGATCTAGAAAGAGGATTGAAGTTTTCAGACCTAAAGCGTGGCGTTATCACCATCTATTGACCAAGGGAATTCAAGAATCACTCAGGTAGAATTTTTGGGAAATAATACTAAGAAAGCTCTAAATTATAATGAGAAAGAACTTCCAAAGCTCCTAAGGTGTGCCAAAAATGTAAATAAGATTTATGTTTAATGTCGAAGAAAGTTGGATTCATTTTCAGACTTTCAATCCCCTACTGATGTATGGTTTTTATACAGCTTCTATATACACATAGTAGAGTAGCTTTCATTGTGTTTCATGTAACTGACCTGATAGGAGACACATATGTGTAAATTATATGATTTCTCACAGCTGTGGCCATAGTCCCAATTATTTGAGGTTAGTATTTCACCGTGTTCATTTAAAATATTATTAGGCTGACTTGTTATAACATACAGAGCCTTCTAATAGAAAGCAACTTTGGATTGAGTGTAGAGTAACTTCATATTGTTTTGGAGCAAAACCGTTTTTCTATATTACTCTAAAATCTNAGGTTAGTATTTCACCGTATTCATTTAAAATATTATTAGGCTGACTTGTTATAACATACAGAGCCTTCTAATAGAAAGCAACTTTGGATTGAGTGTAGAGTAACTTCATATTGTTTTGGAGCAAAACCGTTTTTCTATATTACTCTAAAATCTCATGAAGATCAATGTATCTGTGTAAAGGGAAGTTATAAGTTAACCCCCTGTATTTGCAACTGTATTCTATTTCAAATAAGATGCGAGAGCTAAAAATATAAATGTGTAGTTTATTAATGTGACAGTTTTACATTTGTGAATTTCAATTTGCATCTGGACTTCCCAGTGTCAGCGACTTCATACAGATATAAAGTAAAGAAGAAAGAAATAAATCAGTCTCAGACAAGATCGCTGCTCTGAGAGGCACGGATTTGATTGTCAGGGCTTCAGTTGTGTTTTCCGAGTTATGTTTATACACCTTGGCTTCCTGATTCCCTGAATTTTTGCATCACTCTACACTGTTTATGCTCCTTGAAATTCAATGAAAGCTGTGTGAGAGCTTAGTTTACATATTTGTCCCCAAAGTCACCCAGGCACACGTCTGTGTTTTTCAAATGGGCAATTGCAATGGAAATGAATGTGGTCTCTTAAAGCATAATGTGCAGATTGTAGCTGCTCTTCTGTATGCTGAAGCAACTTTTAGCAATGGTGCTTTCTTACAGTGAGGTTTATTTTTTCCCTGTTTCATTAAATATATCATTCAGGTTAGGCTGGTTTTTGCCCATTTGAACAATTCAGTCAGGCAATGATTCAGTAGAGAGAGGTTTGTTAGGGTGTTAAAACAATCCTGAAATTTCATTTTTTTAAGAAGTTTTAACTCGTGTGAAAGCAGGCGAGCCTATACATTGTAGTCACTCAAGATTTAAGGTAAATCTGGCAGTTGGTTAGTAGATCACAGGGGAGAAAAAAAAAGTTTTTTTATTGGCAATTAAATACTANGTGTGTGTGAGAGTCAGGAAGGCTGAGTGCTGGGCTTCATCTGACATCATTCCAAGCAGATGATAATTACGCGGTCCCTTCTCTCCCAGCTCCCTGTGCCCCCAACAAGACACCGGGGAGTTATTTATAAACATGGGCCCCTGGGGGTGCTTCTCATGGGAAGGACGGTGGTGGTAACAGTGATCTAAAGGGTGCACATACACGCGTCCTCAGGGCCTGTGGAGGGGAAGTGGCTGGAACTCAGGGCAGAGTTCGAGGCAGGGCAACCTGCTTAGAGGGGAGGAGCCTAGACCCACTCCAGGCCCTCAGCTGCTGTGGCATGGGGGTAGGGATTGCTCCCCTGCGCAGCCTGGCTTTCAGAGATCTGCTAACCTATGATAATATGCCAGCAACATGGATTGTCTTGTGTGTCAAGGGCGGAGGCACAAGAAGAGCAGCTTTCTTCCTCCTGGGGCTGGCAGGAACTGGAAATAATTGAGAGTTGTTAGGGTCCAACATGCTGTCCTGAAAACACTATCATTACTTTCCTAATGACTAACTATGTCTTACGAGGCGATGAAGGCAGCTGAGAGGCCGAGGGCTCCTGGAGAGGATGGGGAAGTGGGCGGCTGGCAGCCTGTAATCTGGGGGGAGGGGGCGGGCTGAGGGTGCTCTGCCTGTACCCCGCCCTGTTCTGGCCTCTGGAGTAAGGTCCTAGGGTGCCTCTGCCCTGACCCCTGCCTGCAAAGTCAAAGTGAGGTTAAGCCCCATTCAGGACATAGCACATTCTTACAGCCCTGGTCTCTGGGCTCCCTCTTCTGGGGCTGAGGCCTGCCCTTGCCCCATTTGTTCACTTCCAGCCTTATGTTTCCTCGGGACCACCCAGCCAGGCCTCCATCACCTTTTCCCCCTGCTGTACCTTCCCCCCTCCCCCCACGGTGGTCCTTCCAGGGCACACAGTTAACCACGTCTCCCTGCTGGGAGAAGTGTGACAGGTACCCCCTGCGTGGCTGAGACAGAGACCCTCTTCTTAGGGAGGACTCACACCCCACATGCTGCTGGGACTCCAGCCTCTCCCCGCGCTGCTGCCCTTCCATGGGCCCACCCACAGCCCTCCAGCCTCGGCTCTTTCTTTCTTAAAGCTTGTCTGTGTATCACACAAGTGACATGTGAAGACAAATGAGCACACAGCTTTTCCTGCCCCACCCCCCACCCTGTGCTTTCACTGACTGCCGCCCCGTGTCTGGGGTGGACAGTGCAAACTTTCTGAGTGTTGCCCAGCTTTGCCTGCTCTGGGTGTCAGTGGGGTCTTTTGTGTACTGTGGTGAGGTTCTGGGCTTTAGGATCACTTTTAATCCTTCCTCAGAAAGAAGTAGTCTTAATGGTGATTTTGAGAGTGTCAGCTTCCAGAGAACCACAAAGGAGTTCACAGAGCAGAGGCCTGGGAAATGCCTCCTGCCCCCATTCAGGAGCAAACGGTAATGATGGGGCCATGAACAGGACTGCGTAGAGGATGAGGCTGTGCTCCCAGGGTAATCCCCAAGCCCGGGCGTGGTGGCCTGAGCTGCTGGGACCTGGGGTCAGAAGTCCTACCATCCTGGAGGTATCTGGCCTTCTGGTTGACCCCTCCACTTCTACAAGGCCTAAGGAGGCTGGGCTGGGCTGAGGGGCATCCCCTCATGGATCCGGGGAGGGGGGTCCAGCTCTGGACAGGGGTTCTGGGGGAGGGCAACTTCCCAGAACCCTGCTGGCTCCTCTGCCTGGTCATGGGCGGCATCACCGGCGGCAGTACCTGTGACCTGGCTCGAGTCTTTAGTAGGTGGGCTGCAAGAAATAATCCTCTGCTAAGAATAGCCGTAAGGCAGGGATGGGACACTAGGGTTCAGTGCCTCGAAAATGACCACAATAGAAACAAAGTAAAGCAGAATGCAGTTCAGGAGGAATAGAAAAAAGGGTAACGGGACAAAAACACCTGAGACATCCACAGTCCCCTCCTGTCACCTCGGACAGGTGTGCTGACCAGGCCCCTGAGAACATACATGTGCAAGCGCACCGCGTCCTGGGTCTGCTAGGCGGGTAGGCGGACATGTGCGGCCAGACTCAGGGAATCGGCAGAGCGCGACAAGGGGCACCAGGCGGGGCACCGGGACAGTGGGGGTCTGACTCGTGTCAGGCGGGGGGATGGCGGGGCGCAGTCCCGCTTTCGCGACCAACGCAGGACCCTGCTCCCGGGGCGGAGCGAGGGTAGGCGCGCACCTGGCGGGCAGGCATCTGACAGTCCAGGCCCCGCCTCTGCCCCTGCAGGCACCCGCCCTTTCTCTCCGCCCCCACCTGTACACTCCTCCCCCTGCTCCTACTTCTACCTTCCCGGGATCCGCGCCAGGCCACGCCCCCACCCAGTAGTCCGCCTACTCCCCATTGANTAACTCAAGATGCCCAGAAGGACAGTGTATCTATTTCAGCACAAAGCAAAAGGATATTTTGAGTTGCCACCAAAGGGATCAGAATTAAGAAGAAGGGTCCCAGGCACATAGGGTTTCAGGCTCATGCAGATACCTGACAACTCCAGTCTGATGCATAGTCCCAGCACCACCAGGAAAGGAAGATGCTAAGCTGCTGAACTCACTTAGATCGAACTGCCCTCCTTACTCTTGCCTTGTAAAGGGCCCTGCATATTATTTAGCCATAGTGTCTCTAGTGCAGAAGGAAAAAGGAAGCAAAGTCTTTGTTGTTACTGTTTTATTGGTTTGGGGCTCAGACGAGACAGTGTCAGAGTGGTGCTTAAAAGCACCACTGTCCAGGGTGGCCAGAACAAGAAATTATCACTGGCTGGGGTGCAATGGCCAGCGGAGAGTGACGGCTGGAGTAGGGCTCCACAGATAACGATAATCACCAATGTTTCAAACTGTTCCAGCGTTTGGAAGTCAAATTAGGTATCTGAGTATCAATGACAGTGTAACATAAAACTCGAAATAAGCAGCAGACAAAATCTAGGTCTCAAAATGAGAAACAAAAAGAGTCAAACACGTGTCTCTTTTGTTTGCACCCCTGTGACAGGAACCTGGAGAAGTAAATCTGACATGAGAGGAGCCAGACTCAAGCGCCAATAGACCCGGAGTTCTCTCGAAAGCAGGCTGAGGTCCCTGTAGGACAGTGGCCCGGGGGACAGTAACCACTTGCTGTCCTGCTAAAATCCACACCCCCTGGAACCCAAGCTTCTGCTTCTTCCAGGAACACCAGAAAGCTGGGCTTTTTAGCTTAAAAAATGATTGTTGAATAAATACATATTTCAAAAATGGAGATGCTTAAATCCTAAGATTAGATTATGAAACCTAGATGTAAACAGTTTTAAGAGCAATCAATAATTTCTCAGTTTCTGGAGAAGGCTGAGACTCAATTCTGTAAAGGTGTCAATATTCTGTCTAATTTTTTAAGACTAAACTTTGTGACACAAAGACCTTCTGAGGATGATTAAGGGCTGGATAGAGAAATGGCCCAGCTTGTCCAAGACCTTTTATTCTGACAGTGAGTTATTTCTTGGTTATACAGAAGACTTTTGTTATGAAAGATTGTCCTCACTGGAGATTAATGCCTATAAAAGATAAAGTAATGACATTGATTTTCCTGGTGACTTATGTGCTGTCTCATTAGCTTATAGCCATCAACTCTACAGACAAGAGACTCATGCTTAAAGGTTATCCAGACTTTTCCTCTAAGTTCAGAGAGCATTGCTTTTAAAGTGTCCCATCAAATAAGCTATCAAAGTTCTAAAATCACAGAACCTGTTTATATTAAAATTAGCTTGAAGAAACATATCCTCTGCCCCAAAAACTTGCATTATGAAACTTTTTAAAGGAAGGAAGAATCATTGAAAAACAATCAAACAACAATGTACCAATACAAATGTCTACTAAACTTTATCTGTGTTGAATTTTTAGAAAAATGATTGTTTTATTGTGTTTTCTATCACTCAGTCTAGAAAGATTTCGCCTTTTTCTAAACTACATATTGTCACACAGATGAGTTAAGTCATGCTATATTTGAAAGGTCATCTATTCTTTCCATTGCCAGCTGTCTTGTTTTACTTATGCTCTTTCTGTTATATATTTTTTTAAGATCAGTTAAATCTTTGATGGCATCACAAAATACATTATTTTGCTGAAAGTCCTATACTTGATACTTAGATGTCTAAAGCTTCTAGACCTACCTGAGGTCATTATATTACATATATTCCTCTTGTCAGAAACTCTAAATTTATTTGTTTTTTATTTTTATTATGTTGATATTCTCAAATTTAGTTTTTCAAGTAAGTAAAAAGAGCTTTGTTTGTGTAAACCTTCTTACGGATTTAATAATTCATGCACAGTTACAGGCAGAATCATAGACATTCATCCCCAACAGAATCGACATCTCTAAAGGACTACAGAAAGATCTCAAGAAACCCCAGATTTCTATTTCTTGTTGCTTGTGCCATGAACCAGCTTGGCCCTTGGACTCTGAGTCCATCCACATGCAGTAGATACGCCGCTGCTNTCCCCAACAGAATCGACATCTCTAAAGGACTACAGAAAGATCTCAAGAAACCCCAGATTTCTATTTCTTGTTGCTTGTGCCATGAACCAGCTTGGCCCTTGGACTCTGAGTCCATCCACATGCAGTAGATACGCCGCTGCTGCTGCTAAGTCGCTTCAGTCGTGTCCGACTCTGTGCGACCCCATAGAGGGCAGCCCACCAAGCTCCCCCATCCCTGGGATTCTCCAGGCAAGAACACTGGAGTGGGTTGCCATTTCCTTCTCCAATGCATGAAAGGGAAAAGTGAAAGTGAAGTCGCTCAGTCGTGTCCGACCCTCAGCAACCACATGGACTGCAGCCTTCCAGACTCCTCCTTCCATTGGATTTTCCAGGCAAGAGTACTGGAGTGGGGTGCCATTGCCTTCCCTGGTAGATACACTCTCTCTCTCCAAAAACAGAATGAGTCATTTCAATTGAGTCTTGCTTGCCATTTGATTAGGGCATAATATTAACATTGTCTCTTAAAAATTTCAGTATTGCTTGTAGACACTGGTGAACTAAGTTGAAGTGATGTATAGTAACAGATTTCTTAATTGGCATTATAAAATTCTGGGATGTTCATCCTGTGTCCATTTTAGGAAAAATATTTTTTCTGTGGTTCATTAGAATATCTCAAAAATATTCTCTTACATTTAATTTAGATCAACAGAGGTAGTCCTCCAAATAAGAGGTTTTTCCATTTTAATTAGAATCTAAAAGACTTTAGAATGACTACTCTTAAGGCTACTATAGAGTAAGGACTTTAAAAATATATTGAATATATTCTTTTCTATCTTGAAGCCACTAGCTTGACATAAATCAGTGTACAAATACTGGTTTTCTGTATTTTCTTTGTGCCATAGAACCTTTAAAAAGATTAAAGTTATCTGTCAAAACATTACCTATTAAGAATTGCAATTGCTGTTTGGATCTATTTAGCAATTCCATTTCTTTCTGTTTTCCAGTGATTTCTTCTTAGTCACATAAATAGTAAAGATGCTTTGAACAAATGTTTTAGTCAAAACAACCTCCAAACATCAGGCTAATGAACATTATTACTTCATCTTTTGTAGCTATTACCCAATTTTAATGTTTTTAATGATTAAATCTTATATCTCTCCAAACTCTAACATAATATTACTGTTACAAGAGACTTCCACTTAACTCTCAAGTATTTTGACTAGTTCTTATCTTCCAAATCAAGCACTTATGTTTGAAAAGAAGCTGGTGTAGACTTAATCCATTTCATACACCCAAGAGGAGCAGTGAAGGTCATGGTTGGCTTGTGAGTTCTTCATCCTGCATCCCAAGTACTCTTCAGAAACTACCTTCATTCTCTGGTGAGCTTGTTTGTATTTTTTGTGTTTTTTTTAGTTTTTAAATTTTTAAATTTTTTAAATTTATTTATTTGAATTGGTGAGCTTTGAGTACACCACTGATGAAGAATCTTTATCATGTATGCACCTCTGATACTTTCTCCTATGAACCATTGATAAAGCCTCACAATATTTATAGAAACCTATTCTCTCTTTACTTTACCTAATAAGACAATTTGCACAATGTACTCTTTGCAAAAAAATAAGAGTAATCTAAGAAATGTTGCCATATGCAAAACCAACAACACCTCACTTCACTCAGATATCAGATAAGGAGAACTGTACCTAACACTTAAAAGTTCTTTTTTATTAACTTCCTTTATTTGCAGTCGTCTACAGAGAAAGGTGTTTGGGGGGAGAGCACTTCTGAAACTCATTTTTGTGGTTCATTTGAAAGTAAAATGCACTAACTGTGAGTATCATGAAATATTTAATTAACTCATTTTTAAACATAAATCTCATTATTCAAGAAAGAAATTCTGGGTGAAGTGTGCATACGTGTTTAGTTTTTAAATTGTTATCTATTAAATTATATATCTACACTATTTGTTCAGCTATGCTGTTATTGGTTTCAAATTGATACAAAAAATCAATCAAACAAAAAGGTAGGCTATGTTGTTTGAATTTAATCCATTTCTTTTCCCCAGCATGCTAAATTTTGTTATCTTTGTTATTATTTTGTGATTATATGAGCAGCCCTGGTGGAAAGACACTGAATTTTCCCAGAATAGCAATAATCATCAGGATTTTGATAATGTTTAAATGGAACTCAGAAGCTCTGAGCTTCAAAGGGGAAAAAAAAGAAAAAAAAAAAAAAAAAAAAAAACCAAAAACTGAAGAAGTCCAGAATGAGAATCAGATAACCAAAGAGACTGACTATTTTCATGGCATCATATTGGTTTTTATCAAACATATTGCTAAGATATCATAATGGAATGTAATCACAGCTAAGAATTTCAGAAGTCCATCTTGAAATGTGCAATTCTGAATATATTATATAATTCAAAAACAAATCTTTCATGTTGACTATACTCTGACTTTGAGAAGAGCTACCCAGTGGTTTCAATTGTTAATACATGTTCTGAGTAATCTTCCTGAAAGAATTCATAATATTCACCTAAATATTATGATTGAATCATACTATTCATTTCACTCTGAATCAGTCTTTAAACGTATCCAAAGGGTGAATCCTCTTCTAACACACCACAGTAAGAACTTATCATCAGTGTGTCATCTAAATTTCCAAACATATTTAGTATCACTTCTAGGGCAGGGACTTTGAGAAGCACAGAATGAAACAGGGTCCTATCTTTTATAGTCTAGTCAATTACACAGACCAGAAAATAGCATTTTCAAGATAATATGATAAATGCTGCAGTAGAGGAGGAGAGATTCCTGTGAAGGATGAGAGAGGCACAAAAGGAAGCAGGAAGGTTGGGAGAAGACCTGAGTTAGTCCAAAAGGATAGTTGGCATCAGGGGGTGATAAAACCAGAGGGAGGAGAAGCTTCAGGTCAAGTCTTCACAGGTGCGTGGGCATCTGGAAGAATGTGGTCTCTCCTGGGAGTACAAAGCCATTTCTGGGAGTATGGGTATTTGCTGAAACTTTAAGTGTGTGGAGGTGGAGTGGCAAGAGGGCTGCAGAGAAGATGGAGTGGATATGGACAAGACTGGCAAGGGCTGGACTGCAGCCCAGGGAGTTGAGACTGAGTCAGTGTGTGATGGAGTCCAAAAGAAACCAGGGCAGCTGAACAGGCAGTGATGCAAACACATTTACATTTCAGAGAGATAATCAGTAGCCCTCTGGACAGCAGACTGGAGTGGGAAAAAAGGCAGAAAAATGGAACAGATGCTTATTTAATGTTGAAAGGTAGATGGTAACAGGGGATATGTGGTAGTAGACAAGGTAAGATTATGTGTGCATACAGATTAGCCAGAGGGAGCTTAAGTGATTAGTGAGGCTGCAGAGAGATGGCCTGTGATGAGCAGAGAAGACAGGAAAGGGAACAGAGCTGGTATGGGAGGCATAGGGCTCAGGTTTAAGGCAGAGAGAAAGCACCAACATCATCAACTCATAACATGGTGTCATCTCATTACAGATCCAGTGAATGTATCCAGGAAAACAAGGAAATCCTTCACCAACAGCTTCTTCTAGGAAATAATTAAAAACAAACAAGCTTTGCAGCATTTTGGGACAAGAATCAGAAAATAGCAGGCCTCAGAGTAGGGGTCCCCAACCTTCTGGCTAAGGATCGTACCTCCTGTCAGATCAGNGAAAAAAAAAAAAAAAAAAAAAAACCAAAAACTGAAGAAGTCCAGAATGAGAATCAGATAACCAAAGAGACTGACTATTTTCATGGCATCATATTGGTTTTTATCAAACATATTGCTAAGATATCATAATGGAATGTAATCACAGCTAAGAATTTCAGAAGTCCATCTTGAAATGTGCAATTCTGAATATATTATATAATTCAAAAACAAATCTTTCATGTTGACTATACTCTGACTTTGAGAAGAGCTACCCAGTGGTTTCAATTGTTAATACATGTTCTGAGTAATCTTCCTGAAAGAATTCATAATATTCACCTAAATATTATGATTGAATCATACTATTCATTTCACTCTGAATCAGTCTTTAAACGTATCCAAAGGGTGAATCCTCTTCTAACACACCACAGTAAGAACTTATCATCAGTGTGTCATCTAAATTTCCAAACATATTTAGTATCACTTCTAGGGCAGGGACTTTGAGAAGCACAGAATGAAACAGGGTCCTATCTTTTATAGTCTAGTCAATTACACAGACCAGAAAATAGCATTTTCAAGATAATATGATAAATGCTGCAGTAGAGGAGGAGAGATTCCTGTGAAGGATGAGAGAGGCACAAAAGGAAGCAGGAAGGTTGGGAGAAGACCTGAGTTAGTCCAAAAGGATAGTTGGCATCAGGGGGTGATAAAACCAGAGGGAGGAGAAGCTTCAGGTCAAGTCTTCACAGGTGCGTGGGCATCTGGAAGAATGTGGTCTCTCCTGGGAGTACAAAGCCATTTCTGGGAGTATGGGTATTTGCTGAAACTTTAAGTGTGTGGAGGTGGAGTGGCAAGAGGGCTGCAGAGAAGATGGAGTGGATATGGACAAGACTGGCAAGGGCTGGACTGCAGCCCAGGGAGTTGAGACTGAGTCAGTGTGTGATGGAGTCCAAAAGAAACCAGGGCAGCTGAACAGGCAGTGATGCAAACACATTTACATTTCAGAGAGATAATCAGTAGCCCTCTGGACAGCAGACTGGAGTGGGAAAAAAGGCAGAAAAATGGAACAGATGCTTATTTAATGTTGAAAGGTAGATGGTAACAGGGGATATGTGGTAGTAGACAAGGTAAGATTATGTGTGCATACAGATTAGCCAGAGGGAGCTTAAGTGATTAGTGAGGCTGCAGAGAGATGGCCTGTGATGAGCAGAGAAGACAGGAAAGGGAACAGAGCTGGTATGAGAGGCATAGGGCTCAGGTTTAAGGCAGAGAGAAAGCACCAACATCATCAACTCATAACATGGTGTCATCTCATTACAGATCCAGTGAATGTATCCAGGAAAACAAGGAAATCCTTCACCAACAGCTTCTTCTAGGAAATAATTAAAAACAAGCTTTGCAGCATTTTGGGACAAGAATCAGAAAATAGCAGGCCTCAGAGTAGGGGTCCCCAACCTTCTGGCTAAGGATCGTACCGCCTGTCAGATTAGTGGCAGCATTCGATTGTAAATAAAGTGCACAGTAAATGTAATGCGCTTGAATCATCTCAAAACCATCTCCCCCCCTCCAGTCTATGGAAAACCTGTCTTACATGAAACAGGCTCCTGGTGCCAAAAACGGTGGGGACTTTAGAGAACTTTAGAGAAAGGTTGCTGCCTTAGAGAGCTTACTCTCCAACAGAGAAATCAGAAATAATAACAAATAACAGCACATTGTGACGAGTTTCCAAGCAGCAGAAACGTAAAGTATGAGCCAACATGGACACAAGCATAACAAATGTACGGTTCTGTTCTTTGTTGTTTTCAGCCTGTATTTTCTATTAGTTTCTCTACTTTTTCTCAGTTATTTCTGTCTTATTGTTGGAGGTTAACAGTAAGACATGCACAAAACATTTAGTAGGAACGTCTATGTTTTATAAGGGTGGCTCTTTTCAACAAACAGAAAGAGCCGTGACTTATCTGATAGATATTAATGTTTGTCTGGCATAACTACTCTATATGTTCAGATTATCCATGTCTTTTATACATTTTAGTTTTTTTCCCCCTAAACTTTAAATTTTTTGTTTTGTATTGTATTACAGTATAGCTGATTAACAATGTTGTGGTGATTTCAGGTGAACGGCAAAGGGACTCGGCCATACATATACATGTATCCATTCTCCCCTAAACTCTCCCATCTGGGCTGGCATATAACACTGAGCAGAGTTCCATGTGTTATATAATATGTCCTCGACAGTTATGCATTTTAAAGATAGCAGTGTGTACATGTCATCCCAAAGTCCCTAACTATCCTTACCCCCTTGCCACCATAAGTTCATTCTCTAACTCTGTGAGTCTCTTCTGTTTTATAAGTTCATTTGTATCATTTCTTTTTAGATTCCACATATAAGGGATATCATATGATATTTTTTCCTTCTCTGACTTATTTCACTCAGTATGACACTCTCTAGGTCCATTTATGTGCTGTAATTGGCATTATTTCTTTTTAATGACTGAGTAATATTCCATAAAGTGTATATAATACAACTTTAGTTTTAGACAAAAATATTGACATAAATACCACTACTCTGACTGCAAACATATTACTATTCTCCTAAAATGTACTTTTAGTCATGATTTCTACCTGGTGATGAAGGTAGTACATTATAAGCAGAAGCTTAGTCTAATAACATTACTTTTTAATGGATAAAATATATTGGGGACTATAATTTCCCAATATAATTTTAACCCACTATATTAATGGTCATAAAGTGAAAAAAATGAGGTAATTTAACTAATCAAATTGAGAACATAAACCTGGAACATCTTGCCTTCTGACCTACAACATTAATTCATGAATGAAATCACTTAGTTAACATGCATTTATAAAGTACCTATTGTGTGTCAGATATTCTGCTAGGTGATGAAGATAAAAAGCTAATTAACCTCAGTCCTGCCCCACCAGGAGCTCACAATCTGTACAGGAAGAAAAACAACAGTTAATACTGTCCATCTTTAAGGGACATCCAGTAAGTAATCTCACACACTCACTAAGCACTTACTGTGTGCCCTGCGGGTCTATGTGCAGGCAGTGCCTGACCCTGGGTGCTCAGAACTCCATTGGAAGTGTTATTATCACATCAACAAGTGCTTAAGGAGAAGAGAATAGACAGATATGGAGATTTCAGATGCAGATGGAATTGCTCATGGAGCTGGAGTCTCCTCTGTCCTTCCCGAGTTTTCTGTGAAGCAGGACATCAGTACAGGGCAGCCCATTCACAGGCAGCCACCCACACAACATATGGCTGCTTCTAAATGAGCCACCTGTACTTTCCAAGAAACGCCGGCCGACAGCAAACAGCACGTCACATGCCATGGGGGAGGCTTCTTCCAGTATTACCAACAAAACAAACAGACATGCATACACACATCTGTTTACACAAAGGGACACCCAGAAGCATGATGAGGTCAGTTGGGCCAACTGTACAACACATTACAAAGAGTGCAATTTGATTATTGTCAGAACATATTACAAGACAAAGAGGTAATTTTTCATTTTTCTCTTTTTACAGAAGAATTTAAGCAGTAACTTCTCTTTAAAGATCTGTGTTCTTTGTTTTTGTCCAGGGATAATATGTCTAAAAAATAAAACAACAAATTTAAACTTTGAAATTCACAAATTGCTTAAAATATAGCAATTGTTTTAAGCATCTGATTATTGTCAAGTCTTTAAATTTTAGTTTATAGTTTTGACGGATCTTCAGGGTCAAAAACAAGCAGTTAAGAAGAACTAAAAATCCTTTCCAATGCATGCTTATATAATTTAATATAACCCAATAGCAAAACAGGGTAGACATGAAAGCCAGATTTAACACAGGTTTTGATAGATTATGAAATTAAATATCAATATAAGTAGAGCCAATATCTAGAACAAGGTGGCAAGTGAGAAACTTCTGCATATATTGATCACAAACACCATAATTGAAATAGTCTTTACTGGCTCAGCAGTAAAGACTCCACCTGCAATGCAGGAGATTCAAGAGCCATGGATTCGATTCCTGGGTTGGGAAGATCCCTTGGACTAGGAAATGGTAATCCACTCCAGTATTCTTATCTGGAGAATTCCATGGACAGAGGAGCCTGATGGGCTACAGTCCACAGGGTCACAAAGAGTCAGACATGACTGAGTGTCTGAGCACATACAAAATAGTATGCTTGCATATTTTTAACACTAAGACATGCTTTCAACAATGATTTTTTACAAAGAAGCTTGGCATTACTGTCAAAATGATTTATATCATTATTTCACCCACAGAAAATTTTTCAGATTTTTCTTTCCATACTGCTTAAGAAAAACTAAATCCATTAACTAAAATGATGGAAAAACAGGAGGAAGAATAATTAGGAACACATAAATAAGTTATTTCTAAATTTTATTTATTACTAATATAAGCTTATTAACATATAATTTTAAGATCTGGTGTCTAAATCTTAATGCTGTTTATGTCTACATTTATTTGTTATTAGATGGGAATATGCAGATTCACATCACATTATTATTATTACTATTTTAACTTTGATAGAGAAATACAAGTTTTGGCTGATTTATTATTTTCCCCTGTGATGTCAGTGTCTATTATTTGCTTAGGAATCAGATGAACAGACTGGGTCCTGACTTCAGACATGTGTTTCCATGAAGATGGACACAAATGCAAAAGCAGCACTTAACAGAACACTTAGTGCATCAGGCGCTTCCTTAACCCTGAAAATAACCTTAGATAAACCACAAGATCCTAAGCAAGACAGACTGGAGGGCTTGTCACAACCAGAATACACAGTGACAGCCCACAGAAAGTCTGGTTCCTTCAGGAAGCACACAGACTCAGATGGCGATTTCCCTCTGCAGAGACTGAAGTGATCCCTTCCTGTAGGGAGGAACTTCCTCTGGGGGCCTCCAGGCTCTCCCACTGAGACAGGAATGCAGGAACTGAGGCACACCTGACAAAGTAGAGAAGACAGGGCACCTGTCTCTTCTCATCCGCTAAGGAAGAGTCACTTGACTTTGCCAAAAAATGAATGAAAAGAATTTTGAAATAATGTCCCACTTGAGGACTTCATTTTTCTTTACTCATAACATAACCAGTACATTTGTGACATTTTCTTTTCCCCAGAAAAATTTCCACAGTGGATCTAGAAACAAGTTGAATTTACCAACAGCCAAATGGACTTCCCACTAGTCCTTGAGGCGTTATCCCTGAGGCAGCCCTTGACAAGAGTCCTGATTCCCCAAGCACTGTTCCTTCCTCTCTTCATTTTGTGTTTCTACCCATGGCACAGAAACATGTCTGGGAGGAAGGCAAAGGCTCCTACGGGATGATGCCTGAGGAGCCCAAGGGGAGAAGGTGAGTGAGTGAGGAGAAAGGACCCCGCTGAAGGGAGGCTGAGAACATCCTAACCAGACGGCCGGGCCAGGAGTGAGGACCCACCAGAGAGCGCGGAGGTTCAGGGGGATTCTGCCAAAATACTGTCCTAAATGCAGTCCGTCCTCAAATTCACATCCCTGGGCCCATCCTCTTCAGTTTCCAAGTGCCAATTATGCCTAGAAATGCTTCTTTCTCCCTGCCCCCATACTGTGGAGATGTTTACAAGGCAAAGTAAATAATTTATGAAAACACTTTGAGCCCTTCACGAGTACGCTCCATAAATGCAAGGAATTACCAACAATACTTGGATTTATCGCTACTGCTATTATTCATACGCCGTCACTTTTATCATTCTACAACAAATAAATACAGAGTAAGAGTGAAGCCAGCCGGCAGAACGCTCCTCCTCCGGCGGCGCGGCGAGGGCATCCACCGCCCTGACGCGGCCGCCATGACGGGAGCGCGGCCGCCTCGGGGCCGAAGGCGGGCAGGGCGCGGCCCCGCCTCCCCGCAGCCCGAGTTCACCACGGTCCGCGGGACGGAGGCTCAGCCCTGCACAGCCCCGAGCCCGGCTGACACACGCAGGGCCCTCGGCACTTCCCACGGGCGCCGAGACGCCTCACGGAGAGGCAAGGAGCAAAGCCAGACGCGAGAGAAAGCCCAGGGTGCAGTCAGACAACGCGGTGAGACCCACCAGACCCCACATGCACTCTCTTCATCTCCCCTTTCTTCTCTCAAAGGTGCTCACGCTCCTCACGCTGGGAGACAATCTCTGACTCCATGTTTCCACTGCTCCCGAACCACTCACCAACATCTTGGCAAAAACCTCCCTGGCACCCTCTCAGACGGGTCCACTGCTTCCTAACCTCACCTGCTGGTGCCTGTCGTTCTCACCTCCCGCCCAGGATGCGCCTGCTGAGAAATTTCCTGGGGGGATAGCCTACGGGACTCAGGAAACGTCCATCTAGTCACCTTCTTGTCAAGTCCTGTCACCCACTGATGCCTCGGGGTCCAGGGTGACTGTCTGCATGTGCCTCGGTACTGCCAGCCCTCCAAACCACCTCCATCCCCAAGGGTCAAGTTCAGAGCAGTTCCACTGAGTCTTCCCAGCTACTCCTCCTGAGCACTCTTCGCCCTCCCTGGGTTTGCTATGCATTCTGCCACCACCAAACACATGACATTACAGGCTACAGTCCATGGAATCACGAAGAGTTGAACACAACTGAACGACTAAAACAATAACAGCAATCCACTGGAGAGGAAAACTCACCATTTCTTTTCCTAGGGTTCCTTGTTTGAGTATAGGGGTCTGTGAATGGGGCTCACTGCCTATTGTTTTGGAGAAGGAAATGGCAACCCATTCCAGTATTCTTGCCTGGGAAATCCCATGGACAGGGGAGCCTGGCAGGCTACAGACCATGGTGTTGCAAAGAGCTGGACGAGGCTTAGCAAATGAATACAAATAAGCACACCAGTTAAAACAGAAACAGTGAATATGCTCATGTTACTGTGACCCATGGGTGTTTATGATTTTCAAGTGTTATTAAAATACAATGCTGTCCTCACATTTAAAAAAATCAGTGAAGTGGCTTTCAAAATCATGAGTATATCAATAAATGCAGGTTTTTAAAATTTTAATACTTTCTGACTTACAAAATTTTAGAGGGTTTAAAAATAGCTTTCAATAAAAAATATGCACTTAGGGAGATTTCCGAATGTATTCAGCATTACTCAACGTTAGAATGGAGAGTGCTACCGTATTGAGTCATGTCCAACTTTTTGCGACTCCATGGACTGTAGTCTGCCAGGCCCCTTTGTCCATGGGATTTCCCGGGCAAGAATACTGGAATGGGTTGCCATTTCCTCATCTAGGACATCCAACCCAGGGATCGAACCTGCATCTAGTACGTTTCCTGCATGAGAAGGTGGACTTTTTACCACGGAGTAACCTGGGAAGTCCTAGAATGGAGTGTGGACAGTCACATTTCTCCATAGAAATGTTTTCCCAAAGAGGGAATTCCATCAGCTCTCATTACACACCGTTACCCTCTTTTAGGAAACGCTAGACAAAGAAGTACTGAACTATTTTTATTCCTGAGTGCAACACCACTAAATCTTTCCTCATCCTTTAAAATTCAGCCCTCAGAGCCATCCTCATCCTTCATCCCATTAACAATCCACTTCATCCCCACATCCTGGAAACTGAGGGTTTAAAAAAATTCTGTCACTTTTATTTTTACCTACCTTGTTCTTACAGCCATTACATCAGAATTAGATCAGACAAGGTTCAACAAGGAAATTCTAACTTCATTTGCATCTAGGTTCTATACTATGTATTGTAGCAAGATTAAAACCTTAATACCAAATACCAAGTGATGTCAAAAATCCCATTATCCAAAAATAAAGTCTGCCTCCCTCCTACTATGAAATCTCCCCTTCCCCATTTCCCCAGCTTGTTAAATGAGTACAGTTGGGTCCAAGAATATTGGCATTGCCCTTAGCTCTTACTCGTCACACTGAGCTCTTGCTTACCCAGTTGTTAATGGCATTAAAGGGTAAACATATTTATCATAAGAAAACCTCCACACCCCTTTCACCGGTTAAAATACTCTTTGATTTCTTTCATAGAATTTCAGAACTAAGAGTGTCTGAAAATGACCACTCATTTACAAGGGACAATACAGTCTGTGATGTGACAGACCTTGCAGCTGGCTGGTGACAGAGCTGGGTCTCCAGAGACTCAGGAAGGTGTATGCTTCACCTCGTGTCTCACCATTGGGTTACAAAACTTGATGGTGAATGCACAATCCTCGCATCTGCTATTGAACAGTGTGTTCAGTATAAGTGGGTCACTCCTAGCCTTTGCAAATGTTAAACTGAATATTCCAAAAGTCTTCAAATATTTAAATATTGCCCACTCTAATTGCCTAGAGTTGGAATTTAACAGACATAATTATTGTCATATCAGTGTTTTCTGGAATGTTTACTTAGTAAAAAATAAAAACAACAATAAAATAACTGCTTGTTTGATGATGCTGTGGAAATCCAAACAGACTTCAAATGTCTTTATGTCAAAATTCATGAAGTTGAGAAAATAATAATTTTGAATAGATTTCATGCCTCTTTTCCTTGTAAAGCATCATTAAGAATGCCATAATTCATGCAATAAAAATAAAAATCAGACACAAAGTGACCTGTGATCCATTACCCAGCACTTCCTGACAAGACACAGATGTCTCTGAGATTCCTATCATCTGATGAATGAACCTTACAAAAACAATATCTATGACTTTGATTAATATAATAATTATTACTTTTTTTCCCCTAAGAAGAATGGAAAAAATTCTGTCATCACTCTTTCCATAAAATGTTAGATTTTATAGCACTCGGTGATATCATCTGTCAGCCTTCATTTTATTTCACACTCAAGTCATATGCTTTTAGTTTAGTCCTTGTAATTAAATCATTTATATCATTCTTCACTGAGTCCTTTTGTCTTTCTCAAAGAATTGGTGAACAATAATATATTTAATTCTGAGAGAGGGAAATAGCAGTGCATATCAACTATCAAACTGTCACAAAATACAAGGAATTATACATTACAAAATAAAAAAAAAGTTCACAGAACTAAAACTCATAGAAAATGATGAAAAGCTATGTAGAAGCTGTTCCTAGACCCACCAGCATGCAGGGCCTTCTGTAGGGTTTCAAGGACCATGATGTGGGTCACCAGAGTGAACTGAGATCCTAAATTAGGCTGTTCTCATAAGGGCAGAGAAGCAAAACATGTCATGGTTTCACTGAATTTTTAAAAAGCATTGCAACAACTAATGTTTTAGTCTTTATGATGCTATACGTGCACAGAAAACCCAGACAGGGTATTAAAAAGCAGAGATAGCAAAGGTCCCAGATGCAAGAATTAGACCACAAGGAAGGCTAAATGCCAAAGAACTGATGCTTTTGAACTGCGGTGCTGGAGAGGACTCTTAAGAGTCCCTCGGAAAGCAAGGAGATCAAACCAGTCAATCCTAAAGGAAATCAACCCTGAATATTCATTGGAAAGACTGATGCTGAAGGTGAAGCTCCAATCCTTTGGTCACCTGATGGGAAGAGCTGACTCATTTGAAAAGACTCTGATCCTGGGAAAGACTGAAGGCAGGAAGAGAAGAGGATGATCAAGGATGAGATGGTTGGATGGCAAACTCAATGGACATGAGTTTGAACAAACTCTGGGAGATAGTGAAGGACAGGGGAAGCCTGGCATGCTGCAGTCCATGGGGTCACCAGGAGGAGCTACCCCATATCCAAGGAGAAGTGGCTGCAGTGGCGCAGGAGGGCCAAGAGGAGCTACTCCACCCTCAAGGTCAGGAGGGGCGGCCGTAAGGAGATACCCTCTGTCCAAGGTAAGGAGCAGCGGCTGCACTTTGCTGGAGCAGCTGTGAAGAGATACACCATGTCCAAGGTAAGAGAAACCCAAGTAAGATGGTAGGTATTGTGAGAGGGCATCAGAGGGCAGACACACTGAAATCATAATCACAGAAAACTAGTCAATCTAATCACATGGACCACAGCCTTGTCTAACTCAATGAAACTAAGCCAAGCCATGTGGGGCCACCCAAGACAGGCAGGTCGTGGTGGAGAGGTATGACAGAATGTGGTCTACTGGAGAAGGGAATGGCAAACCACTTCAGTATTCTTGCCTTGAGAACCCCATGAACAGTATGAAAAGGCAAAATGATAGGATACT
>SJYV01034404.1:0-10232 GCA_006410875.1 Neotragus pygmaeus | reverse complement strand
TGCTGTGATTCATGGGGTCGCAAAGAGTCGGACACGACTGAGCGACTGAACTGAACTGAACTGAACTATGTATGTGACATGTCAGCCTTATGTACATCCTTTACAAGAAAACCTTTGATAAAATCGGCTCATCTTAGAGTCGCTTTAAACATATTTGTGTAACTACCTCCAAACACCAAAATCTATAGTCTAGCGCTGTGAAAGGGACATAGATAATAGTTATGGTTTATTCTACTGAAATGCAATATTTTGGTTCCTGTACTGCTGGCCTCTCGCCAGGATCCTGGAGATACTTTCCTTTGCCCTTGATTCTATTCTTTATTTCCTGGTTACAGCTGATCTGAGGGGTTCCTGACTGGTACTACTGTTGAGTTCATCTCCTCCTCCTCTTCACAGCCCCTCCCCAACCCCCCACCACAGCATGACTGTGTGTGTAGGCAGTCCAAGACTCTCTAGATAACTGGTTGAGAATTGGGCTGAGTTATTAGATACGGCACCAATTAGATACAAAACAGTTTGAAAAACTTCGATTGAAACCATTTACAAGAGCATTAAGAAACATCAGAATCTAGACAAGTGAAATGTGCAAGACTTCTACACTGGAAACTGTAAAACACCATTCACAAAAACCTGCAGATGCCCTAAACGGTGGGGGTGCCCTGTGCATGGGTCGGGAGCCTCAGGCGGTGGTGGCGGCAAGAAGGGTGAAGCGCAGTGCCAGCCAGAACCCAAGAAGGGCGTGTGTGGGGTCCTCACTCGTGTGAATGGCTTGCATACCAGCAAGGAGCTGGGTAAGAGCTTGGACAAGCACTTGACGAGAGAGGCTCACAAAGCCCGTGTACGGGCTCCATGTGCAGAGGAGCGAGCGGCGAAGCCACAGGAGGGTGCTGCACCTTCAGAGTGTGGCTGGGGGACCTGAGCGGCTCTGCCGGTGGCGACTGACCTCCACGCCGAGCGCAGGTAGTCCGCAAGTGGGGGTGCCAGCGTGAGACGGCTAGAAGGTGGCCTTGAGGAGCGCACCCCAAGTCCTTTGTGAAGGCTGACACCTACTCACTTAGACATGGGTTCCCCAGTGGCTCAGCAGCAAAGAACCCACCAGCCACTGCAAGAGACGTGGGAGACTCAAGTTTGATCCCTGGGTGGGGAAGATCGCCTGGAGAAGGAAATGGCAAGCCACTCCAGTGTTCTTGCCTGGGACATTCCGTGGACAGAGGAGCCAGGCGGCTTGCAGTCCATGGGGTCACAAAGAGCTGGACGCGACTGAGCGCGCACACACTTAGGAAGTTCTCTGCTTTCAGTGCTGAGCAGCTGTTAGCTCTTCGTTGGGTAAAGGCTTTCGATGGTGCCCGGGGCACTTCTCCCCCGAATCAGGCAGCGTTTCGGTTCTCTCATTGTGAATGTACATGGACTGTTTGACTTGCTGGCAAATAGAGTGCACTGCCAATGAATGAGCAGGTGTTGCATTTTCTTTCCTACAACGCGGCTGTCCTCAGGTTAGTTTATGCTACACATACCAAACCAAAAAGTCCCTGTGCTTGGTGCTAACCATTATGAATGGAGGGGACCTGAAGTTTCACATTCACAACCTGGGCGACCCTGGCTTTGAGGAGCAGAGAGCGATCTTCTACGCGGCCGAGCTGTGCTGTGGCTTGGAGGATCTGCAGCGAGAGCGCATTGTGTACAGGTAGGGCTCAGGGCTCTGGGGGCCTCGAGGCCGGTCTGCCCTGAGCGTCTGGCTGCCTCGCAGCTCTCACGGGCCACGTGGGCGCTGGGGCGGCAGGGGCGGGGGGGCTGCGCCGTTACCATGCTGGAAGTATGCCCGGCCAGGGGCAGGCCTCGGTTTTCTTTTTAGTTCTCTTCTATCTCCGGTAAGTAAGTTGGTCGTGCTGCTCACAAGCACGAGAGGACCCCGTTTCAAGGTCCTTAGGTATTTTGACAGTTGTTCCGAGGACTGGGGATGATGTTCCAACAAAATAACAAATGTTCTGAAATAATTGTACTTATTTTAATACTTTTTTCATCTTAGAATTCAGTAGAGAAAATTAAATGCCGTGGATGGAATTAGTTTTGTGTGATGAATAAATCCGGGTTTTAGGGACAGCAGTCCCTCCGCAGCTTTAGAAGCTGGAGTCCTGAGTGCTGACACTCTTCAGGGCCACCCCAGGCCGCTCCCTGCGTTCAGCCTTGTGTGTCCACCCGCGGGCTGTGTGCACTCGTCCCCTAGAGGGTGCGTCTAGCTGGCCTTCTCAGTTCCTGAGGGCTCTGCCCACTCCTCCCCCTCTGGCCCACATCCTCCCCGAGTCTGGTCCCCAGATCAGTCAAGCATACTTGTCCAGTCCCTCTGTGTTTCCCGAGGCCAGTGGCTGAGGTCACGTCCGCCTCAGATGGGCTTGCTCTCCCGGAGCTTGTCCGGCATCGTCTTGCCTGCCCTGCTCATGCGTCTGCCCTCTCAGAGACCTTTCTTCCCAGCCCCTCCTGCCATCACGCAGAATTAGTGCACAGATGGCCACTTTCTAGAAGTCCCCTCCCCTGGCTGGTCCTCAGAGTGCTCCGTGTTGCCCATCCTAGGGCCAGTCCCCCAGGCTGGCTCACTTCCTAGAAGAACTTCCTCTTCTCCATCCCAATTCTGATGTGAGTTTTCTTCTTTGTCTTTTGTGGCCCAGAGCCAAGTTGAGTATCTCCTAAGGATCAGCTCCCAGCAGGCCGGGCTGATGGGTGACCGTCCCACCCACCATGAGTTGTGCAGAAGGTGGGGGCACGGGCTGCTACTCTGGGACTTACAGTGGGGCTGGAGGAGCTCTGATTCCTATGTGGCTGCTGGAGGAAGTGAGCTTGTTACAGTTCAGTCCGGCTGAGCCGCCTTGGCCTGCTTCTGGTGTTGAGATGTATTCCCTGCACTGGTCAGACGGTTCCGTTCCCCAGCCTTCCACCCTGGGCTCCCGCCTGCCCTCTGGCTGAGCAGGTCTCTCGTGCCTCTGCATCCACGAGACCTGCCATCAGGAGGCACCCCGAGCGTCTGTTGAATGAGCTATGGCCTTCAGACTCTGACAGCCCGTTCTGCCTCTAAGGCGCCCACACACGCTTCCCAGGGAAGGTGCCCATGTCCTTGCCTTTCCTCAGAGACCACCACTGACCCTCACAAGGCCTGGCCTCCCTGAATGCTGCCCAGCCTGGAAGCAGGCGCTGTGCACCGGTCCTCCAGGTGAGGACAGTGGGCAGAGCCAGGTTCTAACCCTGAAACAGAATTCCCCTTGTCCGGGGGATTTCCAGCCATTGGCATTTTTGACAGTCTATTAATGGTGAGAGAAATGGAGCTGAGTTTGTCAAGGACTAACTCCTCACCGCTGAGCTGCACGTTTCATGGCTGGTTCGCCTCCTGCAAAGCCCGTGCAGCCACAAGGAGCGGTGAGCTCTGCGCCCGCGCCGTGCATGCCATCTGTAGAGTGCCCGCACCCCCCCCCCACTCCTCCTCGTGGCCACTGGAGGCTGTGGTGACACGCGGGCTCCCACGGACCTGCAGATGGAGGCGCCGTTTTTTGCCGGGCTCGCCGTTTCTCAGAGCAGGGAGGTGTCTGTGGGTCTTTCCGCCAGAACCGATGGAGCCCAGTGCCGCACCCCAAATAACTGACTTTGTGTGGTCGTTTCCTTCCCTTGCAGGGACTTAAAGCCTGAGAACATCCTCCTCGATGATCACGGTGAGTGAGCCTTTCCCGCCAACTGTAGACTTTGTTCAGAGGGACTCGAGTCAGGGTGGACTTACCACTTAGTGAGGCCAGGGGATAGCAGCAGGAAACGCCCTCCTAGAAACAGAACGGGCTCTCCCCGTCGTCCCGCTTCGTCTAGGCAGGGAGCAGAGGTGCTTCTGATTTTCAGTTCAACTCGCAGTAAGAGCAGCAGTCTTCTCTCCTGTTTCTTTCTCTCCTGCCTCACCTTGCTTTATTCTCAGCTGCATGAGTCCACACCCTCCTTGCTTGGTCGTTCTCACAGGTGCGGTGTGGGCTCTTGTTTGATTTGCATTTCCCTGACCACGCTTTTCATGGGCTTACTTGCCATCTGTTTATCTTGTTTGGTAATGTGTCTTTTCAAGTCTTCTGCCCATTTTTGTTTTTTTTCCTTATTGTTGAGTTTTAAGCGTTCTTTGTATATTTTTTAATGCCAGTCCTTTATAAAATATAAATGTTTTCAAGTTAGTGAAGTCATCTTCTAATTTTTTTCTTTCGTGGTTTGTGCTTTAAGTTACAATTGCAATTGGTTTTATGGCTGTGGCCTCGTTAAAGTCACTGAATTCTGGAAGGTTGTGGACTTTCTGCATATACCTCATACCTTTGGTAGATGCCCACTCTCTGCCTTTCCAGTTCCTGACCGTTTGGTTTCTGTTTGTTGCCTCGGGACACCAGGTGGGACGTTCAACCCAGTGTTTCCTAGAAGTTGTAACAGCAGGAATTCTTTCCTTATTTCTGATCTCAGGGATAGCCTTTCAGTGTATCACCATGAAGTATGGAATCTGCTGTAGGACTTAAATATTTGTTTGTGTGTCTGTGCTGGGTCTTCATTGCAGCACACGGATCTTGTATTAATAGTTGCATCCCGTGGGGGTCTTTAATCACATCATGTGGGATCCAGTTTCCCAAACCAGGGGTGGAACCAATACAGGGGAGTGTGAAGTCTTAGCCACTGGACCACCAGGGAAATCCATGCTGTAGTACTTCTGTAGAAATTAAGATTTGAGAATTTTTTCTTTTTAAAAAATGGCACTTGAATGTTGTCAGTGTGTTCTCTCCCAAAATGACTATATGTTGTTTGTTTTTTAATATGGTTAATCCACCAGTTGGTTTTCCAGTGTTAAACGAATCTGTCATTCCTGAACTGAGTCCAGCTTGGGCAGATCATGCTGCCCTTGCCTGGGTGGCTGGTTCTGGCTCCTAGTCCCAGGAGGAAGCGCACGTCCAGTTGGGCTCTGCACCAGCATCGGAACCTGCCCAGGTGACCGTGTCCACATAGCAGCCACTAGCGGTTCAGACGTCTCCCCTCTTGGGTTCAGCTGCTCCCAGCCTTGGAAGGTGTCCCGGTGGGAGCGGCTGGGGAGCCTCCGTGTGTTCCCCGCTCCCGGTCGAGTGTCTGGCTTGACCAGGCTTGGCCGGTGCTCCTGCTGCCTCAGCAGAGCGCCTCGGCGTGGGGCTCCCGCTCCGACGTTTTGTCCATCCTGGCTGGCCCTGTGGCTCCCCGCTGTGGCCAGGAGTGGTGCGGCCCTGCTCGTCCTGCCCACGTGCAGGCAGCCAGCGCCGTCCCACGGCGGTCGCTGTGCTGCTTGTTCTTATACACCGGGGCCAGGTCCCCGGGGCATAACGTACTCAAGCACTCAGTACTCAAGTACTTCTTCATTTCCGTCATGGACAGCTGGTGAGGTTTCCTGTTTTCATGTGTAAAGTAGAACTTGATATTTGTATTGAATTTAGGTTAAAAAAAATAAGCTGTCGTCTATTCTACATTTCAAGGTACATTTACCATTTGCCTATTCTGAATATGGAAGCAGTTTGTTTTGCAAACTTTAAGGGGGATTTGGTTTATGAAATGAAGCTGGTGGTTGAGTTGACGAAGGAAACTGCATTATGTTTGTATCTTCTGTAGTTGTTGTGTCCCTAAGTTGCGTCCGACTCTTTGCGACCCCATGGACTGCAGCACACCAGGCTTCCCTGGCCTTCACCAACTCCTGGAACTTGCTGAAACTCATGTCCATTGAGTCAGTGATGCCGTCCAACCATCTCATCTCTGTCATCCCCTCCTCCTGCCTTCAATCTTTCCCAGCATCAGTCTTTTCCCGTGAGTCAGCTCTTTGCATCAGGTGGCCAAAGTAGTGGAGCTTCAGCTTTAGCATCAGTTCTTCCAATGAATATTCAGGACTGATTTCCTTTAGAATCGACTGGTTGGATCTCCTTGCAGTCCAAGAGTCTTCGCCATCACCACAATTCATAAGCATCAATTCTTCAACGCTTAGCCTTCTTTATGGTCCAGCTCTCACATCGTACATGACTACTGGAAAAACCATAGCTTTAATTATCTGGACCTTTGTCAGCACAGTGATGTCTCTGCTTTTTAATATGCTGCCTAGGTTTGTCATAGCTTTCCTTCCAAGGAACAAGCGTCATGTAATTTTAGATGTAAATGTTTCCAAGTATGAATTGCTGTAATTTCCATCCCTGTGTTTTAGATTTTTTCCCATTATTTATTGTCAAAGTGTCAGCTGGCCCCCATGATTGTGTCGTGTGTTTGGCCGCATGCAGGACACATCCGGATTTCAGATCTTGGTTTGGCCTTGGAGATCCCAGAAGGGGCGAAGATCAGTGGAAGAGTTGGAACGCTGGGCTACATGGGTACGTGACCGGCCTCCTAGTTCTCCCTGCACTCCCGGCCTCAGGACGCAGAGAGCTGACCGTGTGGAGGGACCTGGGGTCGTCCTGGCCCGCTGTGGGGTAGTACAGTGGTATCTGAGGTCTGTACCACCCCCACCTGCCCTTATCGCCCGGAGCAGAGCCAGGACAGGACAGTGGCCTCCTCGCTGTCCTCACTGGTTCCACACACCCCTCCTGAAGGTAACCAAGTCATTCCGAAGGCTTTGTGAACCAGAGGCCTGCCTTGGGTTGGCTCCGAGCAGGGACCCCTGCCTGGCTCTGCCCGAGCAGGGGGCCCCTGATATGAGTGAGCCAGGGGCCTCTGCTGAGTCTTGCACTGACCCTCACATCCACTGTGGCTGTTGGGGCCTTAGCCTGGGGGCCTGACTCCGCCTGATGGAGAGGCAGGGAGTCGTCCCACAGAGCACCATTTCCCACAGTAGTTAACTCTGCGGTGATTCACTTCATACTCTGTGAACAGTGGGAACTGTTTGTAATAACAGCTTTGTTGAAATATAATTCACATACCATAAAATCCACGAATGTTCATTTTGGCCATTCCACAGCAGCGTGTGGGATCTTAGTTCTCAATCAGGAGTTAAACCGGTACTGCCTGCGGTGGGAGCACAGCCGTGTCCACTGGACGCAGTCCCCCGGCCTGAAGTGCACTCTCAGTGGCTCTCAGTACAGGCAGAGCAGTGCAGCTACCACCCCTGATTTCAGAACCTTCTCATCCCCGCACCCGCCAGCAGGTAGCCCAGCTCCTCACCTTCTCTGCCAGCCTTGCAGCCACTAATGGACTTTCCGTCTCCATGGACTTGTCTGTTTCACCTCATCCAAGTGGAATCACACACTGTCCAGCCTTTTGTGTCTGCCTTGTTAGCTTCATGTTTCCAGAGTTCATCCGTATAGTAACAAGCATTAACTTTAAATTGTGTTGTTTGCCATTCAGCACAAGGAGATAACTTAAATTTCCTGTATTTGTTGTGCAGCTCCGGAAGTTATCAACTCTGAGAGCTATACCTTCAGTCCTGATTGGTGGGGGCTCGGCTGTCTAATATACGAGATGATTGAGGGACATTCTCCGTTCAAAAAATACAAAGAGAAGGTTAAGCGCGAGGAGGTGGAGCGGAGAGTGAACAAAGAGAGAGAGCAGTACTCTGAGAAGTTCTCCGAGGAGGCCAGGTCCATCTGCAGCATGGTGGGTCTGGCTCGGGCGGGGGTAGGGGGCGGGGAGACGCAGCCGTCCGTCAGTCCTCCTCTCGGCTCCCTGATCCCACAGAGCAGAGCAGAGGCCATTGTTTGCTGTCCCTGAAGGTGCTGCCGAAGGGCAGGACAGCGCCGGGTCCTGGCCAGCCTCACGGGGCACTGACAGGCAACAGACCCTTCGGGGCACTCTGCAGCGCCTGACTCGATGGCGGCCCTGTGTCTGCCACTGTCGCCGCAAGAAGGCCCTGGCAGTAAGGGAGAGAGAAAGGCTCTCCTTGTCACTTACTTCTCTTAAGCCAACATGAAGGGTTTTCTGAGCGAACTTTAAACTTGGTTTGCATTCAGGAGGGTTTATTGAGAATCGCCCCTGGGCCCCTCCCCAGCCGTGAGGTAAACGGCAAGCACTCTCACCCCTTCCACGAGCTGGCCTGGTGCTCTCATCTGCTGGTGGGCTGTGAGGCCTGGCTCTGCCTGAAATCAACATATTGTAAAGCTATTGTCCTCCAATCAGAAATAAAGCAAAACAAAATACCTAAACAAACAGAAACTTTTTTTGCTCATCTTTTGCCCCCCTGCTTTGGTTTCTTGAATTGTTGTGGATTAACAAACATCTTTTGAATATTATAGACTCACCTCTTGAGTGTTAGCCAGGTTAAAGAAAAAAGTAATGACACTTGTTAGAGATGGCAAGGGAGACCTGATTTTATAGCTGGGGAAAGAGATGGGGCTGAAAGAATTTACAGTCAAGGAACAGGGTAGGGGTCAGTGGATGAAAATTTACTAAGAGGAAATAGGGTTAAAAGTGGTTCTGGCTCAACCGACCCAACAGAACTCTTGTTGAAGACAGGCCATGAGGATCCGAAATCTCTTGGTGGATGGTGGAGGGTAAGGAGCTTGGTGGGGTTCTGGTTAGAGTACCTTGGCAGGATTTTTTCTAAAATTGGATTTTATAGGGAAGTGCACGGATAGGACTAGGAAGAGGTTCGGGAGACTGATTTGTTTGTTAGCCATAACAAATATCTAATCTTACCAGGCATCTATCTACTTGCTTCATTTTTATTTATTAATGCTGAAGTCCTAAATGTTGATGTAATAAAATTTGTCAAGTTTTTGCCTCATGGTTTGGTTCTTTTAAGATAATTTTCCTTTAATTGATTTCTGTATTAAGGCAAAATTTGCATATGGCAAAATGAGCAAATTTTAAGTGTAACACTTGTTGAGTTTTACAAATGTGTACACCTATGGAATGTGGTATATATCTATAGAACATGTGTATAGTTACAGAACATGTGTATACCTATAGAACACCCCAATCATGACATAATTTTTCATTATCCCAGAAATTTTCCTCATGCCTCTTCTCAATCACCTCAAAGTACTCTTCTATTCCCATTTTTTTTTTTTTACAAATAAGCTCATAAAATATGTACTTTTTTGTGTTTGCTTTTCAGTCAACATTAATGAAGAGATTCATCAATACTGCTGCATGTGACAAAAGTTCATTCTTTTTTGTTACTAAATATTCCAGAGTCTGTTTAGGTGCAAATACACAAGAGTATGATTATGCATTCTTCTATTCATAGTATTTGAGTTACTTCCTATTTTGGTCTATAATGAATAAAGCTACTTAAATATTCATATTTAAATGCTTTTGTGGATATATGTTTTCTTTTCTCTTGGGTAATTCCTTAGGAAGAAGTTTTCTCTCATTTTTATGTAGCAAAGCTATTACTCTGAATTTTCTTGTACTGATTTTCTTCATTAGATCTTTGATCTCTATTAGTAAATGGATTAAGTTAGGTATTTTGCTTTTTTTCTCTCAAAAAAATGACCTAGATTTTGAAACTTCAGTTACTAGAAGATCTATTCTTTTCCCATTGAACTATAATTACTTCTATATTATATATGAAGTGTCTACATATGATTGGTTTATATCTTGTATTCCTTTACTAGCAGCATATAGATTTTATTATTATGACTTTGTAGTAAGACTTGATATCTGGTGTGATGTTATTACCTATAACATCACAGAGGTTTGATATACTAAATATAAACCATAGCAGAATGATTTTAGTAGGATGGATTTTAATATAAAGAATTGGTACCTACAAAATTACTGGAATGGCTATAGTTGTGGCTTTCCTCCTGGGCCTCTTTATAAACATAACTTTACCTTATAAAATTGACCAAGCTATCCTGCCTAAGAGGTTTTTAAGGTGATTCTACAATAAAAATTACGCACCAGTACTGTCTATGAGGCCTGAGAATGGACACCAGAAGGCTGATGCACAAAAACTTCTTGTCTATGAACCTGACTTTTGGAGGAAGAGCCACAAAAAGGCCTCTTTACACTTTGAGCAGCATATAATTTGCAACTTTAATATTGGTGGTGAATGATTCTGAGGAAGGCAGTCATCACTTTCCTTTTTCCAGAAAGAAGATGGAATAGATATTAACAATGCCCATTAACTATGCTCATAACATGCCCTCTTTGTTCTTCACTTCAAAATTGATTTAACTTTTTGAGGACTTTTACCTCTCATATTTATTAAAAACTAAATTATTTGAGTTAATCAAAAGTGTCAGATTGAATTTTGATTGGGATAACATTGGCTATATAGATTAATTTCAGGA
>SJYV01034402.1:0-15676 GCA_006410875.1 Neotragus pygmaeus | reverse complement strand
AACCATGAGCAGGAGGACTAGGGTGATACCAACAGAAATGGAGCCAAGTCACTAGACTTAAGACGTGTTGGAGGCACACTCAGCTTCTGCTTTTGAATTGGAATATGGTAGTTGGAGAGGGGCTTCCCACATGGCGCTGGTGGTAGAGAAGCTGCCTGCCAATGTAGGAGATGTAAGAGACATGGGTTCCATCCCTGGCTCAGGAAGATCCCCTGGAGGAGGGCATGGCAACCCATTCCAGTATTCTTGCCTGGAGAATCCCATGGACTGAGGAGCCTGGTGGGCTACAGTCCATGGGGTCGCAAAGAGCTGGACACAGAGTAAAGTGACTTAGTACACACACACACACACACTCTCAGCTGGAGAAAAGGGAAGAAGCAAGAATAACCCCTGGGCTTCCTTCCAGTTCAACAGTAAGGACCAGAAACTTGGTCCTGTGTTTCTTCCCATCACTGAAACACTCCAGACCTTTCATAGTCTTGTGTGTAGGGACAACCTACCTGTTGCTTTCTCTTATTATCTTCAAAATACAAAGCAAACTGGACCATCTGCTGCTCCCCAACAGGCCCCAACCTCTCCCACTGCTGTTGCTGCTACTAAGTCGCTTCAGTCGTGTCCAACTCTGTGTGACTCCATAGACGGCAACCCACCAGGCTCCCCTGTCCCTGGGATTCTCCAGGCAAGAACACTGGAGTGGGTTGCCATTTCTTTCTCCAATGCATGAAAGTGAAAAGTCAAAGTGAAGTCGCTCAGTCGTGTCCGACTCTTCGCGACCCCATGGACTGCAGCCTACCAGGCTCCTCCGTCCATGGGATTCTCCAGGCAAGAGTACTGGAGTGGGGTGCCATTGCCTTCTCCAGATAGTATATACATCATATATTGTATGAAATTGAACTGTATAGCAGGGTTCCCTGGTGGCTCAGACCGTAAACAATCCACCTGCAATACAAGAGACAGAGGAGATGCAGGCTTAATCCCTGGGTCGGGAAGATCCCCTGGAGAAGGGAACAGCAACCCACTCCAGTATTCTTGCCTGGAGAATCCCATGGACAGAGGAGCCTGGCAGGGCTACAGTCTGTGGGGTTGCAAAGAGTCGGATACGACTGAGTGACTAACACTTTCCCTTTTCCCATCCTGCATATTATACGACTTCCTGCATACTATATATGCACGTGGATAGATGGATAAAGACATATATGACCTACACATATGATTACATATGTGGCATGCAAGATAAGCAAATTGCAACTGCTGTGCTCCTATTGGTGACATGAAAAAATATAAAAAATGTACCATAAGCCTTCTTATCTGTGTGCTCATGTATAACCGTTGATGTATTCTAAACTAATCTGCCTTTGTGCTTTTATTTTTACATGTTTTAGAAAAAATGTGGGATGCAACATAGCACCTCACATTCTCTTACTTACGTCTTCTGAAATAAAGCGTTGCAAAATTCCTATTTAATTGGATCTGCCGTGGAGACACTTTTATAAAATAAAACTCAGAGGAGAGTAAGAATTGATTTTTAGTGTTCTAAAAGCAATGAAAGGGAGCAAGGATTCCTACTCTTTTTGAATTGGTCTGATTTCGGCTCTACTGACCTTTTCTCAAAGAGATGCCATCTTGGAAAGAGTGTTCATGTGAGATATTTGGCCCTTTTTTTTTGGCATTTGGTGTACATTTGAAAGGTAAGGAAAACACATTTATTTTGTTCTCAGAGAATGATTTTGAAAATCCATATAAGTACACGTTAGCCCCGAAACAATCTGTTAAATTTCTTGGCGATGCACCTTCAGAAGCCTTAAACGGAGATAAACTCGTGTCACTTATGGAAGGAAGCACATCGCTTTCCCATGTCAAACACTCTGAAGAAAGCAAGATCTCTACGAGGGGTACCAGGGCCTCTTTTTTAGACTTTCCTTCAGCACACCGTGTCGTTTAATTCCCACAGGCAAAACTAAGGATTAACATGATTAAGGAGAGAATGAAACAAACACATCATCTTTCTAAAGGTCCATTTTCACCCGTCATATCTCACTTGCAGCATCAGCTTGGCAGCTGACGGTTAAATGCATGTTCGGGGTCTTGTGGCTCATTTTATTTGGGAGAGACGGGTAACATGATTTCTTTACAAACACCAATGACCCCTCTGACAGGCTCCTCTGGAGGTTGGTATGAAGTCTGCCTCATCCCTAAAACAAGGTCGTGCTTGACTATTTTTCCTTAGACGTCTGAGAAGAAAATTACCCCCTACACCAAGAATCACGTGTTTGGTCCATCCTGTACCGCAGGGAGTGATGTTCACTCACTGAGCTTAAAATGCTTCAGGACAACAAAGGTCACTTTTAACACCGGACTTGGCTGCAACTGTTTCAATGCCATCTTCTCCATTTCTCGAGCTCTGCAAAGATTATGCAAAAGTAGACACAGAAATTGACTACAGGATATGAGCAAAGTCAAGAGGAGAGATGACAGCTGAAATTCCATGCAAAGCAAGTCATGCTACCCACTCGACCTACACCAGTCTCCTCATACATACTGGAATATATGCTTGCCTTTCCTACATCATATACACTGGCTTGTTGGCCAAGCACCTTCCCAACTCAATTCCAAGAGGCTCTGAGTCTTCAAAGCAGAATACTTGAAAAGCACCATTCACGGCATGACTTCTATTGGGACTCTCATTCTGCCCTTCTTATCCAACACGCAGAAGCCAAATTGCATTGGTCCTTGATGGACAAACACCGGATTTCTAGAGACCGGTCAGCAGCAACACCATCCCGTCTAAAGAGGTGGGAATCTGTGACAAAGAGCTGCAATCTGTGTGATCACTCGTAAACCTTGGGATGAGCTTTAACCTTTCCTTGACAGTATTTCTCATGGATCATGGAGCTCTCCAAGGAGCTTAATATGCAAATTCTAGCTTAATACTTAAATGTTCTGGTGTCACATTCCCCCCCCGCCCCCCAGCAGTGTTTCAGTAGAGTCTTCTCACCTGGATGGTTGAAACGGTCTCCTAGCAACAAGAGCATCCTCCTTCCATCCTTCCCTCTTCCCTCGCCCTCCTTCCTTCTCTGCTTCCTTCTCCCTCCTACCCTGCCTCCCACAACTGTGAACTCACCATCCCCACATTGTTTTTTGTGTGCTTAACAAAGAGCCAGTGTCACACCAGAAGTGTGTACACTTACGCCTACAAGTAAGGCCAGGGCGGTCAGCTGTGGTCAAATGCAAAAAGCAGCCCAAGCGTCCACTTCATCTCGGCAGAGGGAGGAACAACCAGGAACACGGGAGGCTGGTAATAAGGTCCCGCAGATCCAAAGTTCCACCCAGTGATCACATCTAAGTGTGCTTCAATTCAGCACAATCTACTCTTCTCAGTCACATGTTGAGACAGATGACAGGACATGATATTCTCAGAACCACAGGCTCTCTCTGCACCCGCGGGGAGCAGTGGATGGTAGTCAAGTGTTTTCAGTCATGTTTTGAGAGTCACTGCCTCAAGATAAGGTGTGAGACCCCTCATGGCATCAGAGATGGCTCATCCACGGCTGCTCCCTGAGGAACATCAGATAAGGTGTGAGATCCCTCATGACATCAAGGATGGTTTATCCCATGTTTGCCCCCTGAATGACATCAGATAAGGTGTGAGACTCCTCATAGCATCCGAGATGGTTCATCCATGGCTGCTCCCTGAGGGGCATCAGATAAGGTGAAAGACCCCTCATGGCATCAGACATGGTTCATCCATAGCTGCTCCCTGAGGGACATCAGATAAGGTGTGAGACCCCTCGTGACATCAGGGATGGTTTATCCCATGCCTCTGCCTTACTGGGACAGTGCTGCCGTATCGGGACCACTTTTCAGCCCCCAAGTGAAAAGAATGCCTCTTCCACACATGGCCGCTTATGCCATTATCCTATTTTAAGGAATCAATTAAATAAATTGAAGTATGTTAGAGAATTAACTAGCTACCACCCATGAGGCCGTGTCATCCGTTGGCAAACACCTCAATTACCGTCTCTGCCATCAACTCAGTCTCCCATTTTCTGGTTAACCAGACACCACGGAACAGTGGTCCTCCCCTGACTTACATCTGAAATTGTACATTTGCGCTGCAGGTCAGAGAGAGGTCTCAGTAACTTCCTTGGAAGATGACTCGAGTCACTCCAATGGCCTTTCAAACGAGTTGTGAAAACTCACTGCATTAACATCTCCGAGGATGATCTCAGCCACGCTCCACGTGGACCCCGGGAGCAAAAATAGCTCCTGCTTGGAGAAAGTCCAGATTCTTCAGACTAACTCCCGAGGCCGCCCATCAGTCCGTCTCACCTTGCCACTGCAATGCCATCTCTACCTGAAGTTTTGGACTCCGGTCAGAAGATGGGGCTCTTCCTCCAAGCTACGTCCTTATCTCTTAGTCTTCTACACTAGCGACTTTATGTAATCCCAGAGCATCCTAAACACACGCCTCTAATGGCCACAAGAGTAACCTGGAGCAGCGATCCAGCCCAAGTTACTTTGTATCTCCAAGGCTATGTTCCTCAGATGAGGGGCGTGGACCACAGGCATCTGACCCACTGATTTTAGAAAACGGAATTACAGCATCAAAAACCACTCAACGCTTTACCCTGATATTCTGATTATAGTTAAAACAGATCTAGAAGACTAAACAAATTCCCTCAGATAAACACTTTCAATAATAGAAGTAAATCAATTTCCCTAAATGAATAAGCAAACAAACAAAAAAGTCGTACCTTAAAAAAAAAAAAAAAAAAAAACTCAACATTTCAGACATTCACCATTTGCAATCCTAGCTTCATCACCCACGGGTGCTGATTAAAGTACCCATTTGGTGCAAGTATTTTTCTACAATCTCATGGCATTAATTAATTCCCTTTACCTTTTTCTTTCTTTTTCTTTTTTATAACAGTGAGGGAGAATCCATCTCGGAGCCTTTGGCAGGCGAGAACAGCTAATGAGAGTTTAATGGCTTTATTTGGATTTTTCAGTTTTCTTTAATGGCTCCGTTAAACGGATGATGAATGATCCTAGCTTTCCATTTAAGAAAATCATGTAAAAACTTTTTTTTCCCCCCCCAAAACACGTAAGAGAAATAGAAAGTGGGTGGCTCTCACAAAGGTGAGTCACGAAGTTGTGTCTGGATATTATGCAGTTACGATGGGTTAGGGTGTTGCCGTCACGGATGGGCACGCCACAGCGCGTGGAATGTTTGTGCGACGGTTCTTTGCTTCAAGTGAAGGCAAAAGTTGCCAAGAGCAGCCACGCATCTGAGTTCCCTGATGTAACTGGACATTTGTCCTGCCTTTGAAAGCGGTTATGCACAGAAGTGCATCCCCAGAAAATTAAGACATGCTTACGCCTTAACCCCCAGGTCCCCACAGGGCGATGTTATTGCAAACGGGGTCATTGCAGGTGAGCCCTCAGTCAAGGGAAAATGAGGTTACACCAGGACTTCCACTGGTTAGGACTCTGTATTTCCACTGCAGAGGGCCCAGGTTCCATCCCTGGTCAGAGAACTAAGATTCTATAAGCCAAGGGGTGTGGTCAAAACTTGGGGGAAAAAAAAAAAAAAGAAGAAAGAAAGAATGAAACAATGGCAATGTGGGGCATAGACCTGCGTGGAGGTCATTGTACAGAGTGAAGTAAGTCACAAGGAAAAGATAAATACCATATGATATCAGTTACAGGTGGAATCTAAAATATGACATGAATGAACGTAGCTAGGAAACAGACTCACAGATGTAAGAGGACAGACTCATGGTTGCCAAGGGGGAGGGGAAGTCGGGAAAAGGACGACGTAGGAGTTTGGGGTTAGCAGATGCCAACCATTATATACAGGATGGATAATGCAGAGTTTAGGGAGCGATAGTCAGTATCCTGCGATAAACCAGAAGGGTTTCCCTGCTGGCTCAGGGGGAAAGAATCCGCCTGCTGATGCAGAAGACGTGGGTTCGATCCCTGGGTCGAGAAGATCCCCCTGTAGGAGCAAACGGCCACCTACTCCAGTACTCTTGCCTGGAGAATCCCATGGACAGAGGAGCCTGGCGGGCTGCAGTCCACGGGGTCCTAAAAGAGTCAGATGTGACTGAAGAAGACTTAGCACACAGAAGATGTATTGAGTACTTCTCTCAACTAAAAGAAATAGCTAGACTTGTGCTAAATGAGGAGGACATGGCCGCCCACTGCAGTATTCTTGCCGTAGAATCTCAGGCACAAAGGACCGTGGCGGGCTACGATTCCTACAGTTGCAAAATATTGGACATGAATGAGCAACTAAAGAACAATAGAAGCAGAAATAGAATGAAAAAGAAGATGAAAAACCATGTGTGCATATATAATATGTATATATATATATATATACATATATATAATTGAATTACTTTGTTGTATAGCAGAAAGTAACACAACATTGTAAATCAACCATATTTCAATAAATAGAAGACGTTGGCCCTGTGAAGACAGACATGCTGGGAGAGGGCCGTGTGATGAGAGACCCAGAGCTTGGAGAGACGTAGCTTTAAGTCAGGCTGAACCAAACAGTGCCAGCAAGCCACCAGGAGCTGAGTCATCACAGGAACCTCCCCCGACAGGTCTTGGATGGCGGTGAACCAGCCCCACCTTCAGTGTGGACGTCAAGCGTTGAGAACTGTGCAACAATACACTCATGCTGTTGGAAGGCCAACATGTGGTAACGTGTTGCAGCTGCCCCAGGGATGTAAAAAACAAGGCCACGTAAAAAACATCGACACTTGCTGGCTTGCCTCCAATCATCTCCCCGTGGAAGACAGATCCTCGCGGTGACAGACGAGCATCTCCACCTGCGACGGCTGTGACCTTCCCTGTTTCCCCGCTGTGTTCTTTAGATCAAACTCGTAAAATGGGAGCACACGAAGCGGGCCTTCATACATAACCGTTTGCTGCTCAGGAAGACTCAAGTCTTTTCCCAGGAACTTAAAACGGAGAAACTACTTCCCACCAGAGAATATTTGGAAACACGGAAAAGAAGGGTGGGCTTCTCAGGTGACTCAGACGGTAGAGAATCTGCCTGCAATGCAGGAGACGTGGGTTCGATCCCTGGGTGGGGAAGATCCCCTGGAAGAGGGCATGGCAACCTGGTCCAGTATTCTTGCCTGGAGAATCCCTTGGACAGAAGAGCCTGCTGGATTGTGGTCCACGGGGTCCCAAAATCTGCTAACCCTCTGAATGGCAACCCATTCCAGTATTCTTGCATGGAGAATCCCATGGACAGAGGCGCCTGCTGGGTTGTGGTACATGGGATCCCAAAATCTGCTAACCCTCCGCACCTCCCCTCATCCCCTCACCAGGGCGGTGTGAAGGCTGCATGTAGCGGGCCTAATTCCGCTCCTAACCCACCCCCACCGTTCCCCCGCTGCCGGTGGTCGACAGGAAGATTTAGCATCTTCATTTTAAATTCAGAACCAGGAGCTCAAGGTTAATGACAGAAGTACACACAGGGAGAACACAAAGACACCTCATTATTTTCCACAATTCAGTTACTCGACAAGAGAGAAAATGAGAAGGTTCCGTGATACTGGGGGCTGCTTGAGATGATGAAGAGTGTTTTATCTCACTGTCTGGAGAGAATCTGCTCCAGGGAACATGGGAGGACCCCACTGTGTAGGTAACTGTTGTATGTTTTCTGCTGCTTTTAGCCAATGAACTTTCTATATATGTACGTGCAGAGAGATATAAATAAATCTAGGCAAATATATAAAATTGGTGTATTCAAAAGCAGAGATATTACTTTGCCGACTAAGGTCCGTCTAGTCAAGGCTATGTTTTTCCTGTGGTCATGTATGGATGTGAGACTTGGACTGTGAAGAAGGCTGAGCACTGAAGAATTGATNTATTTTCAAAAGCAGAGACATTACTTTGCCGACTAAGGTCCGTCTAGTCAAGGCTCTGGTTTTTCCTGTGGTCATGTGTGGATGTGAGAGTTGAACTGTGAAGAAGGCTGAGCACTGAAGAATTGATGCTTTTGAACTGTGGTATTGGAGAAGACTCTTGAGAGTCCCTTGGACTGCAAGGAAATCCGACAAGTCCATTCTGAAGGAGATCAGCCCTGGGATTTCTTTGGAAGGAATGATGCTAAAGCTGAAACTCCAGTACTTTGGCCACCTCATGTGAACAGCTGACTCATTGGAAAGATTCTGATGCTGGGAGGGATTGGGGGCAGGAGGAGAAGGGGACGACCGAGGATGAGATGGCTGTATGGCGTCACTGACTCAATGGATGTGAGTCTGAGTGAACTCCGGAGTTGGTGATGGACAGGGAGGCCTGGTGTGCTGCGATTCATGGGATCGCAAAGAGTCGGACATGACTGAGTGACTGAACTGAATGCACTACTTAGTGAGTCAAAAAGCAAAGTCAGAAGGAAATTAAGAAAATATTTTCAGCTGAGTAAAAATGAAAACAATAACATTCGTGAGATGCAGCTAAAATGTTGCACTTAACAGAAAAGTTATACCTTGAAATCCTTATATGAGAAAGGAAGAAAGGATCAAAATCAATGATTGAAGAAACTAGAACTTGAGAATCTGAAAAAAGAAGAGAAAATTAAATTCACAGTAGGAAAGGAAATGGAGAAATTAGTGAAATAAAACAGTATCAATGAAATCATGAGCTGGTTCTTTGAAAAGATTAATAAAGTTGATAAGCCTCAAGCCTGATCAAGCAGGTAGAATATATACATTACTATGTATAAGAAATGCAAAGAGATTATCACTACAGATCTACATCATTAGAAGGATAAAGAGACTATAATGGAAAACTTTATATTGAAAAATGTGATTATTTTCTTGAAATGAGCAAATTCCTTGAGACACAAACTCCAAAGCTTACTGAGAAAGAAAGGGATTACTTGAATTAGCTCTCCATGTATTAAAAAAAATTAATTTATGATGAGATACTTTGGCAAAAAGTAAACTATTTGCACCAATCAGTCTCACTGGTGAATTCTGTCACACATATTTAAAGAAGAAATAATACCAGACCTACACATAAACAATAAAATGATGTCAGTTCTGCATTATATTCATTTATATATGTAATGCAAATTTGGTTGTAAGTATAATGGAGTTCATTTTGAAGTTGATAAAGTAAATTTTATTTGGAAAATGAAGACTAAAAATAATGTACGTTTTGAAAGAAGATCCAGCTGTAGGTGGTCATTTTTTTCTATGAAGTAAAGGGATGTCTGTAAAGCTCCAGCAGTTAAAACAGTGTGACATTTGACGTCAGAATAGACAAATTGACCAATGCAATAAAATATGCCTGCTAAACAAAACAGCATGCTTTGAAATTTTGATTTGTGACAGAGATAAAGCATCAGAAAAGGAGGGACTTTACTATGTATACAGCTGGGGGGAAATGATAGCCTATGGAAAAAGATTAAATTGAATCTTTCCCAAATATATATATAGACACACACACACAGAGTCATTGAATGGGTTCACAAGGAACTGATGAATACACCTTTCAGTATCAAAAAATCAGCTAATTGAGTATATTAAGTAATTTCTATAAATTAATAGCACACAAAGAACATTAATGGGGGATGAGGGACAAGGGCAGATAAATTAGCAGGCATTACATAGAAATGATTTCTTAAAGGAAAACAGTCCTGAATATTCATTGGAACGACTGATGCTGAAGCTGAAACTCCAATAGTTTGGCTACCTGATGCAAAGAACTGACTTCATTGGAAAAGATTCTGATGCTGGGTAAGGTTGAAGGCAGGAGGAGATGGGGACAACAGAGGATGAGATGGTTGGATGGCATCACCGACTCGATGGACATGAGTTTGAGCAAGCTCCAGGAGTTGGTGATGGACAGAGAAGCCTGGCGTGCTGCAGTCCATGGGGTCGTAAAGAGTTGGACACGATTGAGCGACTGAACTGAACTGACTGACATGGAAATGGAAATACTGCATGATTAATAATCACAGGACTGGAAAATACCAGTTTTTGTTCCAGTCCCAAAGAAGGGCAATGCCAAAGAAATACTCAGATTACCAGACAGTTAGTTGCACTCATTTCAAATGCTAGCAAAGAAAAGCTCAAAATTCTCCAAGCTAGGCTTCAACAGTACATGAACTGAGAAATTCCAGATGTTCAAGCTGGATTTAGAAAAGGCAGAGGAACCAGAGATCAAATTGCTACCATCCATTGGATCATAGAAAAAACAAGAATTCCAGAAAAACATCTGCTTCATTGACAATGCTAAAGCCTTAGACTGTGTGGATCACAACAAGCTCTAGAAAATTCTTCAAGAGATGGGAACACCAGACCACCTGACCTGCCTTCCGAGAAACCTGTATGAAGGTCAAGAAGCAACAGTTAGGACTAGGCATGGAACAACAGACTGGTTCCACATTGGGAAAGGAATACGTCAAGGCTGTATATTGTTACCCTGTTTATTTAACTTATATGCAGAGTACATTGTGTGA
Source organism: Neotragus pygmaeus (assembly GCA_006410875.1). Lineage (NCBI taxonomy): Eukaryota > Metazoa > Chordata > Mammalia > Artiodactyla > Bovidae > Neotragus > Neotragus pygmaeus. The sequence continues at coordinate 5,187 of SJYV01034402.1, read as the reverse complement.
AATGCCAGGTTGGATGAAGCACAAGCTGGAATCAAGATTGCCGGGAGATATATCAGTAACCTCAGATATGCAGATAACACCACCTTTATGGCAGAAAGTGAAGAGAAACTAAAAAGCCTCTTGAAAGTGAAAGAGGAAAGTGAAAAAGCTCGCTTTAAAACTCAGCATTCAAAAAAGTAAGATCATGGCATCCAGTCCCATCACTTCATCTCAAATAGTTGGGAAAACAATGGAAACTGTGACAGACTTTATTTCCTTTTGCTCCAAAATCACTGCTGATCACGACTGCAGCGATAAAATTAAAAGACGCTTGGTCCTTGGACGAAAAGCTATGACAAACTTAGACAGCATATTAAAAAGCTGAGACTTTACTTTGCTGACAAAGGTCCATGTAGTCAAAGCTATGGTTTTTCCAGTAGTCATATATTGGTGTGAGAGTTCGACCATAAAGAAGGCTGAGCGCCAAAGAATTGATGCTTTTGAACTGAGTTGAATTAAGTCCCTTGGATTGCAGGGAGATCAAATCAGTCAGTCCTAAAGGGAATCAGTCCTGAATATTTATTGGAAGGACTGATGCAGCAGCTGAAGCTCCAATACTTTGGCCACCTGATGCGAAAAGAGCAAGACTCATTAGAAAAGACTGATGCTGTGAAAGATAGAAGCCAGGAGGAAAGAGGGATAACAGCGGAAGAAATGGTTGGATGGCAACACTGAGTCAGTGGACATGAGTGTGAACAAGCTCCGGGCGATGGTAAGGGATAGGGAAGCCTGGTGTGCTGCAGTTCCATGGGTTTGCAGAGTCAGACATGCCTGAGTGTCTGAAAAACAACAGCAATAATCACATCATCTTCAGTGATAAGGAAGATGTATTTTATTTTTTATTTATTATTTGGCTGCATCGAGTCTGTTTTGGCATACAGATCTTCATTGAAGTGTGTGTACTTTTCTCTTACTTGTGGGGTGTGGGCTTAGTTGCCCAATAGCATGTGGTGGTTTAGTTATCTGACCAGGAATCGAACCCATGTCCCCTGCATTGCAGGACAGTTGTTAACTGCTGGACCACCAGGAAAGTCCCAGAAATATTTTAAATGTGACATTTACAGGTGTTTGGAAGAGTCTACATAGTTGGAATATCTAACTTTCCTGGTGGGTATGTAGAATAATGGAATAAAATTGCTTGGTATTCTAAAGTTACTCATATAGCTTTTGTGAATCAGTCCTTGTGTTTATTACATTACAAATAAAATAACATGGGCTTCACTGGTGGTCCAATGGTTAAGAATCCACCTTGTAATGCAAGGGACACCTGTTCAATCCCTGGTCCAGGATATCCTATTCACTGTGAAATAACTAAGCCCGTGCACCACAATTACTGGGCCAGTGCTCTAGAGTGCAAGAACTGCAACTGCTGAATCCTTTGTACCTAGAACCCATGGTTAGCAAAAAGAGAAGCTACTGCAATGAGAAGCCCGTGAGCCACAACTGTGGAAAGCCTGCACACAGCAATGAAGACCCACTATAGCCAAAAAATAAATAAAATAAAATAACAATAAATGTTTATAGTTTAGCTTTATGTGCCAGAGAAAAGGCACATTATCAGAATCTGATTTTTGTGTTTAGACTGCAGCCATGAAATGAAAAGACTCCTTCTCTCTAGGAGAAAAGCTATGAGAAACCTAGACAGTTTATTAAAAAGCAGAGACATACTTTGCTGATAGAGGTCTGTATAGTCAAAGCTATGATCTTTCCAGTAGCATATATGGATGTGAGAGTTGTCGTAAAGAAGGCTAAGTGCTGAAGAATTGATGCTTTCAGTTGTGGTATTGGAGAAGAGTCTTGGGAGTCCCTTGGATTGCATGCAGATCAAACGAGTCAATCATGAAGGAAATCAACCATGAATATTCCCTGGGAGGACTGATGCTGAAACTGAAGCTTCAGTACTTTGGCCACCTGATACAGAGAGCCAGCTCATTGGAAAAGACCCTGATGCTAGGAAAGACAGAAGGCAGGAGAAACGGACAACAGAGGACATAGTGGTTGGATGGCATCACTGACTAAATGGACAAGAGTTTGAGCACGCTCTGAGAGGTGGTCACAAACAGGGAAGCCTAGCATGCTGCAGTCCATGGAGTCGCAACTGAGCGACTGTACAACAATAGTTGTCAAAAAAGCTTATTTCCAGAAGCAAACCTAATCCCACACACACACCCCAATTTATGGCCCTAGAGAATTTTTTAAAATACCTTTCATTCATTGATTCATTCATTCACTTGGCTGCTTAGGGCCTTAGTGAGACATACAGGATCTTTTTGCAGCATGCAGGATCTTTTGTGCAGAACACAGGCTCTTCCTCATGGTGCGCGGATTTCCCTCTAGTTGTGGCAGGCAGGCTCCAGAGTGTGGGCTCCAGGCTCCTGGCACACAGGTTCTTTTCCTGTGTTGAGTGGTCTCCAGAATGTGAGGGCACAGTAGTTGCCGTGCACAGGCGTAGTTGCCTGGTGGCATATTGAATCTTAGATCCCTGAGAAGGGATCACATCCACATTCCCTGCATTGGAAGATGGGTCCTTAACCACTGGATCATCAGGACCGTCTTTCTGAATAATTTTATATTCAGTTTTTCCTTAACCTCTTTATCATTGTTATGTTTCTTTTATAAATGCATTGTGTTCAGAGGCCTTAAATACCTTTTCTCTTTGCCATGTCCTCAACAAGTAGTAAAATTGGCAGTTCAAACACCATGTCAGTTTTAATACCAGAAGTTTATTTGTACTCAATGCAGCTTCCAAACTAAGAGTATGCTTATGCTAACAGCATGAGAGAAAGAGCTGGATTTAAAAGCAGTTAGAAAACACCATTTTCATTATACTCAATTTAGTAGAAAATATTCTTGGCTTTCCTTTCTGAAGTCTTGAGTTTCTTCGGGTTTGATTTTTTAAGTCATTCTGAAATGTTCTGAGGTAGAAAAGTTGGTGTGCAAAAAGTGTTGCTTTAAGATTTTTTAAAAAACATCATTGACGTGGCAGAGTACACTTAAGACAAAAGCCATGTAAAGTCTAGCTGCCTTATCACAATAGTTAAGGAATAACTATCGTCCCCAGAGATACTGTAAAGAACTATTGTCAGTTGCAATTGAATCAAGAAATCTAGGGGCTATAAACATTCCACAGCCAATTCAGAGAAGATTGCGAGTCATGTGAGATTAATAAGAAAGATGATGATGACAGTGATACTAATGACAATGACAGGTAACATCAGGTATTCCAAGTGTTGTTCTAAGTGTTTTCATTCATTCAACAGATACTCATTCAGTACTGCTACTTGGGTGTAAGGCACTGTTCTATATTTTGAGGATTCAGTGTGAAAGAAAAGCAAAAGCTTTCATCCTAACAGAGAGGCAGATAACCAGCGTACTGGTAGATATACATCCTGTCAAATTGTCTAAAGTGCTGTGGAGAAAAGGAAAAGAAAGGAAACTAATGTGTCAAGTGGAATTTTTGTTGTTTGTTTTTATTAATTTGTTCATTAGATAGCTACAGGAAAGAAATTAACAATTGGCAGATACCCTAAGAATTTTAAATTTGGTTTGGTGCTCTATTTTTGTTTTGTGGTTTTTACGAAAATTATTTAAAAGATAAAAGCAAAAATAATTCACCTTTCTGTTCTCTGTATGTGTGCAGCGAACGTAGGATAGTACATACCTTTTCAAATTAGTGTTTTCATTTTCTTTGGTTAAATACCCAGAGGTGGAATTGCTAGATTGTGTGGTAGTTCTATATTTAATTTTTTGAGGACCATCCATACTTTTTTCCATAGTAACTGCACTATTTACATTCCCCAACAGTGCAGAAGGGATCCCTTTTTCCACATTCTCACCATTACTTGTTATTTCATGTACCTGTTGGCCATCTGCATGTCTTCTTTGGGAGAATGTTTACTTAGATCCTCTGCTCCTTTATCTTTGGGTTTTTTGATTTTTTTGCTACCAAGTTATATGAGTTTGGATACCAGCCCTTTATCACATATATAACTTGCAGTTATTTCTTCCATTCACTAGTTTGCTTCTTTCATTTTATTGTCAGTTTCCTTTGCTGTGAAAAAGCTTTTATAAAAAATATATTTATTTTGGAGGATAATTGCTTTATAATGTTGTTTTCTGCCATATATCAACATGAATCAGCCATAGGTGTACCAATGTCTCCTCCCTCTTGAACCTCCCACCCCATGTAAAGAAGCTTTTTAGTTTGATGTAGTCCCACTTGTTTAATTTTACTTTTGTTATTTTTTATATCAAGTTTAGAAAATCATCACCAAGACCTGCATTAAGGAGGTTACTGCCACCTATGTTTTTTTCTAGGAGTTTTATGGTTTCACATCTTACATTCAGGTCTTTTTAATCCATTGCAAGGTGTTTTGTTTTGTTTTTTAATGGTAAAACTTAGTGTTCCAATTTCTTTCATCATTTTGCATGTGCCTGTCCAGTTTTTCCAACTCTGTTTATTGAAGACACTTCCCTTTTCTCTTTGTATTTTAGCTACTTTGTTATAAATTAATTGACCATGTACACAGGAGCTTCATTTCTTGGCTTTTTATTATATCCCACTGATCCATTTGTCTGCTTTTTTAATAACAATACTATACTGTTTTAATTGTTGCAGCTTTGTTCATTGCAGGTTACTTTGGGTATTCAGGGTCTTTTCCGATTCCGTAGAAATTTTAGGATTATTTGTTCTATTTTGTGAAAAATAGCATTAGAATTCTGATAGGAATTTTGCTTTAGGTAACGTGTACATTTTTAACTATGTTAATTCTTAACAACCCAGGAGCACAGAATATCTGTTACATCTGTGTGTTTCAGTTTCTTTTGTTTATGTTTTGTAGTTTACAGTATAGATTTTACACTTCCTTAAATTTATTCTTAAGGTATTGTATTCTTTTTGATTCAGTTGTAAATAAGATTATTTAATTTGTTTTTCTTACAGTTCATTATTAGTGTAAAGGAACACAACAGAGTTTTGTGTCTTGATATTGTATCTTCCAGCTTTACTGAATTCATGTATTAGTCCTAACAATTTTCTTACCCTTAGGTAAGAATTATATAATACCATGTCATGTGCAAGTTGTCATGGTTTTACTTCCTCTTTTCCATTTTGGATGCCTTTTCTTTTTCTTGCCTAATTGCTCTAGC
>SJYV01034399.1:84413-101176 GCA_006410875.1 Neotragus pygmaeus | reverse complement strand
TCTTATTCTTGTATAAAAATCTCCACACAGGGCTTGCTAGCCTAGGCTGCAGCTCTCTCATGGCTAAATAAATAAAACAAGCCTGCATTCCTCCCTTCATCAAGACTTGATAGAAAACTTGGTCTGGATTTGACACCCAAGTTTTGTGCCATGCCTGTGCACTTGTACAGAAAAGTAGCAAAAATTCCATGACAGCCCTGTGCAGTGTGCTATACTTAGTCACTCTGTTGTGTGTGACTCTTTGCAACTTCATGGACTGCAGCCTGCCAGGTTCCTCTGTCCAAGGGGATTCTCCAGGCAAGAATACTAGACTGGGTTGCCATTCCCTCCTCCAGGGGATCTTCCCAACCCAGGCATTGAACCCAGGTCTCCTGCATTGCAGGAGTATTCTTTACCATCTCAGCCACCAGGGAAGCCCATGACAACCATGAGCAGTATCCTAAAACACTNACGGCTGCCCGCCTCGCCCTGGGGATCTTCCCAACCCAGGCATTGAACCCAGGTCTCCTGCATTGCAGGAGTATTCTTTACCATCTCAGCCACCAGGGAAGCCCATGACAACCATGAGCAGTATCCTAAAACACTCTGAGGAAGAGCAAGGTGCCTGTGTTGTGTGTGTTTAACAATAAAGGGGTCATGGATTTGGGGAACTATTCTGGGGGAAGGGGCTCATCTGTGCCATCTGTGTCTGGGTTACATATGTTTATATTTGAAAATAAAAATGGCTAGAACACACACACACACATTTATTTTCAAGCATAGTTATTCTTGGTAGGGGGATCATGTGTGATTTTTGATTCATTTATTCTTGGGGGAATTTTCCAACTTTTATGAAATTAAGATGAATTAACTTTGTAATGAGGAAAAAAATTTCAGCTTTTAAAACTAAATTATAGAATGGGGAAGGGAACCTAAGCTATGTCCACCAGTAGTGTTCAAAGCTTTCTGGTTATATTTGACATACTGATGCAACTAAAACTCTTTTTACATGTAGAGCTGGGAGACCTCTGAGGAAAGAATTCACATTTAGGGAAGAGAAGGTCTGCCAACATGTTAGCTCAGGAACAAAACCTAGGTTTTTTGAGGGGAGGAGAAGTTCTGGCTGTATGGGCTGTCAACTGATCTTCCAACCAACCTTCTCAAGTCTTAGGAACAGAGGGAGGCCTACAAGTACACGCTGAAGAATTTTTTTCAATTTTTATTATGAAAAATCTCAAACATATACAAAAGTATAGAGAATAGTATAACGAACTTCCAAATATCCATCATCCAACTTCAATAATTTTCAATTTATTGCCAATTTCATCTATATGCTTACTCACCCCATCTAAGCAAATATCAGTAGCATATCTTTTCATCTGTTAAATTGACAGTATATTTCCCTAAAAGATAAGGATTTAAAAAACATAACCACAGCACCATATCATACCTAAAAATATCCCAATACACCTGGGAGATGTGTTTTTATTTCAAATTCTATAAAAACTGGGGAAATAATCAATACATTTCACTGGTACTATGTGGAAGGGTATAACACTCAAATGGAGTCCAAGTTTTTTTTCGAATTTACTGCTTTACAATGCAAAAGAAAGAAAACTACTTTATTAAGGTCACTCTAGGGCCTCTGTAGGGAGATGAAGAGTGCTAACATCACAAACCCCATGGCAGAACTCCATAAAATTTCCTCTAAACTTCTCTGTCATTTTCTTAAAGTTGCTCTCTTAGAGGTAGCTGACCCAAGTCATCTCTAAATCTTTTAATTTTCAGCACCCTCCTAGAAGTCCCCTCACCCTTGACTTTTCCAGGTGACAACAATGTAGCTCTCTTTCAATCCTCTGCATTCTCACATACAGAATCCCGGTGGGATGAGGATCTAGCTGAGTGTATTGGAAAAGGGGATGAAAACTGTGGCCAACCAAATCAGTGAGAGATAATAAAGAAACCTAGGCAAACTAAGTGGCATGATTAACTTTGGAAACTGCCTGTAGCAGTTTTTTTTTGCCTGTGACATCAAATAATACAGTATACTGAATCTGTAAAATTAGAAAAACAATCTTTTATTCAAAGAAATGTTAAGATTACATGAAAGAAGTGGTTGCTGCTGCTAAGTCGCTTCAGTCGTGTCCGACTCTGTGCGAGCCCATAGACGGCAGCCCACCAGGCTCCCCCGTCCCTGGGATTCTCCAGGCAAGAACACTGGAGTGGGTTGCCATTTCCTTCTCCAATGCAAGTGGTTAGGGCAGTGCAAAAACATTATTATTTGTATATTATAAAATTTTTATAAAAAGCACATCATCTTATTATGTTTATTGTATTTATTTTTATAATTAGTTTTACAGCAAGTGGTATTCCTGAATAAAATTTTAAGCAAATTAACAACAGTACAAAAACACTGAAGTTGTTACACAAAGGACTGATTCTATAAAATTTTGCCCTAGGTGATGCAAAAACTGTGCTAGCCACTTCATGGTATGACATAGCAATAGGAGTAGTAATTCTTGTCCTTGAATATCCTACAACTTCCTTGAAAAGTTTCCAAAATGTCTTATTCAGAAAAGCCACACACATGGTGCCTGGAGAGCATATAGCATCAGATTGGAAGGGGAATGTTTTGCCATTATAATTAAATGTAGTGATTATAAAATATTAATTGAATCAAAGAAACTTCAGTGATGTCAACCATATTTCAAGTAGTGTCTCAGTTGCAGAATATGCAAAGAATAAGGAGAGGTGGTTCTTGCTTTCAAGGATATCATAGTCTAATAAAAAAGGCAGACATATCCAAAAAAAAAGAAGCACAGCAAAAGGCTACAGGTGCTGAATAAGAGTCTGTTCATGTACAACAGTACAATCACCAGGGCAAGAGAAGTCAGCAAGACAGACAGGGAAGGAGTGTCTCAAGATGCAGGAAGAAAACCGATGAGCTGTCTCCTTGGAAGCATGGAAGTGCTCACCTATACTTGACAATTCCATTTATTAATGGTTCACATCAATGATTCTTTCAAACAATCCTGGACATCTTTGCTGTTCATCTGGAGAAACAAACCAACATAAAATTAGAAGGCTTATACTAATTTAACAATTCTTCCAATTGATAAATTTACAAAGGCTTTATTATCTGCATCATTCACTTCACATTTGGAAAGGCTTCCCAGAATTATGTAATGCAGCTGCAGTGTGAGTCTGGGTGAGCAGCTGAGGAAGTTATAAGTCAATATATGTTACAAAACAAAAAAGTCTGGAAAGAAGTGATACCAGAAGTTTTGCAAAAGGGGGAGTGGTCATCTAAGACCAAAAAAAAATCCTAAATTTCATGTTCTGGACTCTAGGCTTATGGGAATTATTGGTTCCTAGCCATCAAAAAATTTGTGAAATTTGTTTTGTAGTGGCCACACAACCATGCAAATAGGTAAGTACAATAAATTGTAAAAACCATGACACACACAGGAGAGGGTATCTTGACCCAGGTCAGGAAAGGCTTCTCATAGGAAAAGTTTATGAAGTAACTATTTTTTATTATCTTCAAATTTATATTAAAAACCCTGAGTATCAGATACTTGGCTGAATTTACAGAATTAACAGAAAGAAGCAGTTGAAAACTGCTCATAAAAATATCCAGTTTTACTTCAGTTACCATAGTGACCTTTCTGATTCTCATAATGCTATTTGCCCATAAAATATTTAATATCTGTTAAATATAGTATAACAGTTTATCAGGAGACAACTACCAGGAAAATACTGGTGAAACTCTGGTAGTGCCTGGTGGCTTCACTATATGGGACACCTGGAAGTAAAAAATTTGCCCCCCAAATATATTTGTGTGTATACATATACAGATACAATTTATTTAAAAATTTTTATACATTATAGACATAGCACCAATTATTTTCAGTGTTTCTATGTATCTGTATTAATCTCTAATGTTGTCTATAAATTAAAAGAATAAAATATTTGAGCAGCTGAAAATATATGGTGTTTATAAAACATGCAGAAAAAAAATTGATTCATTGCTGCAAACCTCAATTATCTATGGAGAGTACTCTTTTTTCTCTTTTCACCAAGGGGAAGGCTGAAAAACCAAACAAACAACATATAAGTGACTTTTTAACACTCTTGGAAGGAAAAAAAAATCAACTGTCCATCAATCTTTGGAGTGCTGAGGTGGTAGAAATTTTCTACATGATCTCTGCTCATCTGTTTAGCTTGAAAGCCTTGGTCTTAAAGAGAAAAAGAGAAGTCTCCTTGGAGCTTTAAACTATTTCGACTAGGCTAAATTCCAGAGAATATTTCACAAAAACTACTTAAATGAAGCTAACAGTCAATCCTAAAGTATAGCATGACATATTCTAAATGTTTCTGGCAAAAGCAAACAAACCCCCAATGTATTTATATGCTAAATTCTTAACAACGGGTTAATATGAATACTGTATATTTTTGCCTTTGTCAGACACTTAATTTAAGAACCAAATAAGATGATGCATTATTACCTCTAAGAATAACAAGTTAAGGCTCCAAAGTATTTGTGACAGCATTTCAGATGGAAGGGGTTTTTATCTGCAAAAATATCTGTAAAATAAGAACCCAGTATATCTGCTGTGTTAATGTTAAGGTAGAATTTAAGAACTCTTGAATAACTAGGTTTTTTGGGGAAAATATCTTTGGGTCTATTTGAGATTATATGAATAGTAAAGGTCAAGTTGTTTGGAATGAAACATATGTGCTCAAATATATATTTGATATAGATCACTTTTGCAGAGAAAAATTGAAAAATACATAATAACTATAATTAATCAAATGAAATAATTCAGATAATAAACTGTCATTTGTTTTTACAATTCACTCATTTTTTAGTTTACTTCAATGGCATTAGTACAGAAAATGTTTTGTNAAAAAGTATTTGAAGAACATTCTTGTGTTTTTGAGAGTCACCAATGTAAATTGAAAAATTCTATACTGTTTCTCTATCTCATCATTCTGTTTATTTTTAGAGTCTTTCTCATGATAAATAGTACTTTCCTTTACAGACAATATTAAACTGATAACATTATACTTGGGGGTGGCAGACGTGGAAAGGCATGTACATGACTCAGTTCTGGAAAGTGTTGCATTTTGCCATACTGTGGGCTNGTTTATTTTTAGAGTCTTTCTCATGATAAATAGTACTTTCCTTTACAGACAATATTAAACTGATAACATTATACTTGGGGGTGGCAGACGTGGAAAGGCATGTACATGACTCAGTTCTGGAAAGTGTTGCATTTTGCCATACTGTGGGCTAAAAACTGTGGCATATACTGTGTAGAGGCACATGGAGATAAGAGCCAGTTCATGTCCTCCAAAACCTCCTGAGTTTCTAGAAGAGTTTGCATGGCACCTGATACTCATAAACCATAGCTTTGCTACTGGTGTAGAAAGCCTCTACTGTACTACCCCCAGGTTGCAAATAGATGTTTTTGGGGTTAAAGTTTCAGTATGAAAGAGTCACATTCAACAAACCTTCAGTGGTGCCTAAGATGTTTCCTGCAGTGTATGTCCTACATGATAAGCACAGAGCAAAGCAACCATGGTGCCAGCCCTTAGGATCTCACAGGAAAACAAACCAAAAGAGAAGTGTACTTTCTGAATTAGAAGTATCCATGGAGTACATGTGCAGTGCAAGATGGGAAAAGAGGAAGAGGAGACAAAGATTAGGGCTGAGAAGAGAGGCAGTAGGGTCAGAAGTCAGATCATATTGTGATTGTGAACACTAAGGCCTGCATTGGAAAATTCCACTGTTTGCAGGGGGGATGTGATTCCTTCATCCTGAATATTTGTGATTTTCAACAGAATGATTAAATAATCACATTACCGGCCTTATCAGTTCAGTTCAGTTGCTAAATTGTGTCCGACTCTTTGCGACTCAGTGGACTGCAGCACGCCAGGCTTCCCTGTCCATCACCAACTGCCAGAGGTTGCTCAAACTCATGTGCCTCGAGTTGGTGATGCCATCCAACCATCTCATCCTCTGTCATCCCTTTCTATTATATTCTTATGCAAGCCTTATATTCACTAATTAATCTCTCCAGCTACATTTTTTCTTTTTTTAAATTTTATTATATTATTTATTTATTACTTTACAATATTGTATTGGGTTTTTTTTGATGATTTTTGTGTTTCTGTCATTTTTTTATTTGCAAAGCCTTGGATTTCCAAAGGCTCCCATCGTCAGGACATTTCAGAAACTGAGAGATGTTAGAAAGGCCAACGATGATGAATCCAGGAAGTCGCCAGTACACTAGTAAGAGGCTCCTGCGTACAGGGAGCTGCTGTAAAAGTCAAGAGATGTGTGTGTTCCACGCACTATGGTAGGCTCTGGGATTAGAGCAATCAGGCAAGCTGATCCAGGTCTCTTAGTACAGAATCATAAAGTCATATCTTAAACCCAGTGGTCTAGAAAGATTTGTCAGGATTGTTGATGGAGGAGGTGTCTTACCTGTACACACGCACACAGACACACTCACACACAGTTAATAAATTAGAATTCTGAAAGCCAGCTAAGATCACAGTTTTGGAGCCAGTCTGTCTGCCTCCGAAGCCTCAAAGAATGTCTATGACATCAAACCCTTTTTCATAATAATGTATTTCAATTTAATTGAGAACCACTACCTGCAGTTCCCCTGACTGTGCTTGCCTGTTGTTGCCTTTAAGAGGAACTGGGAACTGAATGTTCTGCCTTATCTAAAGGGCAGGGACTGAGTGGGCAGCTCCTGCGCCCAAGCCCTTCATGTTGAGTATGACCCCACCTGACAGCCATGTGACCTCATGTTGCTGTCCCACTGCAGGCTGCCTGTTTTTGCCTCTATTTTGCAATTAGTCTTCACAATTAGAGTTAGAATTCTCTGCACTGTGACTTTGGTGATGCTTATTTTAATTGGCACTTTTTTAGGTATGTGTGATTATCACTGGGCCAGAAATTATTCCTTAACCTCCCCAGTAGATTGGATAATGCAGAGAATTACCTTATGCTCAACAGATTCAATACACCAATAACTTAAATACCTGTGATCAGGTTTTGATTGCTATACAGCAAATTGCCTTGAATTTGGCAGCTTAAACCAGCCCATATGTATTATTTCCCAGTTCCCATAGATAATACATGCTGCATGGATCAAGTGAGTTCCATGCTTAGGATCTTATGAGGCTGAAATCAAGATGTCAGTGTGGCTGGAATCTTAACCTGGAGGCTCTGGGGAAGAAGCAGCTTTTAAGCTCATCCAGGTGATTGGCAGAATTTATCTCTTATGGTGGCAGGACTGAACTATGTCTTTGCAGGGTCTTGTCGAAGCTGCTCTCGGATCCTAGAAGCTGCCTGTTTTTCTCATCATATGGTTCCCTCAATCTTTAAGCAAATGATGGTGTGTCAAAACCTTGTGCTTCAAATTTCTCTTGCTTTCCTCTGCTGCAAGCCAGGGAAAACTCTCTGCTTTTAAAGGACTGCTGTTATTATGTTAGGCCTCTTTGGATAATCCAGGATAATCTCCCAATTTTGAGGTAAGTGGTTTAATAATTTCAGTTACTACTGCAAAATCCCATTAGCCATGCAAATATAACACAAATGTGCCTGTGATTCCTCCTCTAATTCATAGTACCTGGGATTATGGTGAGGTATCTTGGGAAACCAGTTTTAGGATTCTGCCTACCATAGCCTTTAATAACCATCAGATAATTATTCATTAAAACCCTGTTTTGTGACCCTGATGGAGTATCTGTAAATTCTGTGGTCATACTGCAGGTCTTCACTGAGTTCCATCATGTCATCATGTAATTTTATTTGCACCAGTGACTAGGGCCTTCACAAGTGTATTGGTCAGGGTTCCAGAGGAACAGAACCAATAGGATATTTAGAGAGACAGAGAGAGAGAAGATAAAGAGATTTTTTAATTAGGAATTGGCTCACATATTTATAGAGGCTGACAAGAGCCCAAGATATGCATTCAGCAAGGTGGAGACCTAGGAGAGCTGATGGTACAGTTCATCTGAGTCCAAAGGCTGAGAACCAGGAGAGCCAGTAGTGTAAATTCTAATCTAAAAGTGTTGAGATTGAGCCTCAAGAGCTTGTTCAGTTCAAGTCCACAGGCAGGAAAAGACCAGAGTCCCGCCTCAAGCAGTCAGATTTGATTTCCTCCTCCTTGAAGGAAGCTCAGCTTTTTTGTTCTATTCAGGCTTTCAACTGTTTGGTATGGGACATACTCATTAGAGGGCAACCTGCTGTACTCAGTCCACTTATTCCAATGCTGATCTTATCTAAAACTTCCTCACAGACACACTCACAATAATGGTTGACCTACTGTCTAGGCACTTTCTGTGGCCCAATCACGTTGACACAAAATATTGCATATCAGTCCAGGCATCTTGACACAGTCCATATGTTATCATTTATTTTAAAATTCCTATTATTTGTTAATTAACTGCTTAGTTTCCCAGCTTCCTTGCCTATAAGAGGGAGCTATGGATAAGCTCCCATTGTTAGTTTTATTTTAACTAATTACCTTTAAGAATATATGTGTGAAAGGGAAACACTGATCAGGAAGCAGTGTACATTCTATATGGGAAAGGAGAATATTGTATCATGTAGCATGCAGACTTAATAATACCTAATATTTATGAAATAGTTGCCATGTAGCACATTTTTTGTGTGTTTTTAAAGTGTTTTACCTTGTTTGTTCAGCAAAACTCCATGAGATACATGCCATTGTTATTCCCATTTCCATATGAAGAAACTGAGGCACAGGAGTAATTTGCTGCAGATGTCAACTGTTAAGTGGTAGGCCCAGGGTTGGAATCTATGGCTTTAGAACCAATGTCCATAACTAGTTAGTGTGAGCATATAATTTATCATCCACACCAGAATGAGAGCACTATGAAAAATTATACCTCAGTAGGCATAAAACAGAAAAGACTTAAACATGTGAAGACGCTGTTCACTCTATTAGTGAAAATCCTTTGGGTTGCAAGAAGCAGAAAATTATTTTCTAGATTGGCTCAATGGAAAAGGAAGTTCATGATCTCAGAGCATTTGTAACATCTGCATCACTTTCCCTCCCTCTGGTAGATTACTCCTCTTAAAATAAAAATTGATTTTTATTATTATTATTTTAAAAACAAACAGGAAAAAACCTTCTTTTGCCTCCCTATTTCTTACTCCTTATGGGGACATTTTTCCTCCCCTTGGTAGCCTGCCTCACATAGCGAGGGTCTACACTCATTGTCTCCAGTTCCCTATCCTTCCATTCTGTCTTAATCTCACTGTGATTGAGCGAGGACATCTTCACCTGAACCGAAACTTCTAATCAATGTAATAATGACATCAATATTTCTAAGTCAGTGGCTATGTCATAGTTCCTTCATGTGTATCCTGTCTATAATTTTGGGCCAAGTCAATCACTCCTTCCACCTGGAACTACTTTCTCCCCTGGTGTATCATTTAGCATCCTCTGGAGATATGGAAACAATAGGATATATATACAGGAAGAGATTCTTTAAAGGAATTGGTTTATGCAGTTGTGGAGACAGAATTCCCCCAATCTGGTGTCTGCAAGCTGGAGTCCCAGAGAGGCTTGGTGGCTTAATTCATTTCAACTCCAGTGGTTTGAGAACCAAGAGAACTAATGAGGTAGATTCTAGTCAGGGTCTGAAGATCTGAGAAACTGTAGCACCGAGAACAGTAGAAGATCAATGTCCCAGTTCATTCAATCAGGAAAGGCCCAGATTTTCCTTCCTCCTCCTTTTTGTTGTATTCAGCATTATTTGCCTTCACACTGGGAAGGGCAAACTTCTTTTTCTGAGTCCAATCCAAATTAAATTCATATGTTAATTTCACCCGGAAATAGCCTTGCAGACATACCCAGAAATGATGTTTAGCCAAATATTTGGATACCCCGTGATCCAGTCAGGTTGATGCATACACACCTGGGTTCCAGGACAACACTTTCCTGGTTGTTCCCTGATGTCATGTAACTGTAGCTGCTCAGTCTCCTTGGCTGGTTCTCCTCCTTTCCTTGTGTTTTCTCCATATTGACAAACCTCAGAACTGAATCCTTATCCTCTTCTTCTCTACCTACACTCATTCCTTTCATGATCTCATCCAGGACCGAGGCTTTCTATGCCATCTATACCCTCTTCTCTCCGCAGCTTTGATATCCAACTTAGGCTCCAGAGTCTGTTTTCACTGTCCACCTGGAAGCCCAAATGGATATCCAATAGACATTACATTTCAATCATGCAAAAAATGAACTTATTTGATTTCAGTCAATCAAATTCTGTTGGTTGTCATCTCAGTTAACATTAGCCTTCCAGATACTCACTTAAAAATACTGGGGTCAGGGGAATCCCTGGTGATTCTGTGTTCCCAACGCAGGGATCCTGGCTTCGATTCCCTGATCAGGGAACTAGATTCCACATGCCCCAACTAAAGATTCACATGCCCCAACTAAAAATCCCACATGTTGTACCAAAGATTGAAGATCTTACATGCTCCAACTAAGTCCTGGCACAGCCAAATAAATAAATATTAAAAAATATTGGAATCAGTCTTACCATTATATCCATCCAGATATCCTGTTGATTCTGTGGTCTAAGTAGATTGGGAGTATGAAAAATTTTGCCTTCCCCACTCCTACCACTTGATTCTAAGCTACTACAACTTCTTGCCTTGATTAGTGCAACAATGCAACATCAAAATATTTACATGACCTACAAGTTTCTGCGAGATTTGATGTGTTATTTCTCTGAAATCCAACTATACTACCACAAAATCCCTCCATATCTACCTTAAGTTAAGTAATCACACTTTAGCCGAAGGCTCTTCAACTGGCTGTTGTCTGTGTTTAAAATGTTCTTCCTCTACATATTTAATGGCTCATCCCACCAACTCCTTCAAATCTTTGCCTAAATGCACTTTCTGAGTGAGGCTTATTCTGACTACTTAACAAAATTTCCAATTTCTTAACATTCCAGATCTTTCTTTGTTGTTATAGTTCAGTGGCTAAATCATATCTATAAATATAGAAATATATATATAC
Organism: Neotragus pygmaeus; assembly: GCA_006410875.1. Classification (NCBI taxonomy): domain Eukaryota; kingdom Metazoa; phylum Chordata; class Mammalia; order Artiodactyla; family Bovidae; genus Neotragus; species Neotragus pygmaeus. Next base: position 90,116 of record SJYV01034399.1, on the reverse strand, counting down.
ACTTTGTCTATAACTCATGCTTCCAGTTTTCACAATCTTCCAGTTGTTGTTCAGTTGCTCAGTTGTGTCCGACTCTTTGTAACCCCATGGATTGCAGCATGCCAGGCTTCCCTGTCCTTCACCATCTCCTGGATTTTGCTCAAACCCATGTCCACTGAGTCAGTGATGCCATCCAACCATCTCATCCTCTGTCATCCCTTCTCAACCTGCCTTCAATCTTTCCCAGCATCAGGGTCTTTTCCAATGAATCAGCTCTTCACATCAGGTGGCCAAAGTATTGGAACTTCAGCTTCAGCATCAGTCCTTCCAAGGACTATTCAGGGTTGATTTCTTTTAGGATTGACTGGTTTGATCTCCTTGAAGTCCAAGGGACTCGCAAGAGTCTTCTTCAGCACTACAATTAGAAAGCATCAATTCTTCAGTGCTCAGCCTTCTTTATTGTCCAGCTCTCATATCCATACATAACTACTGGAAAAACCATAGCTTTGATTATACAGACCTTTGTAGGGAGTGATGTCTCTGTTTTTTAATATGCTATCTATGTTTGTCATAACTTTTCTTAAAAGAAGCAAGCATCTTTTACTTTCATGGTTGCAATTACCATCAACATTGATTTTGGAGCCCCCCCAAAATAAAATCTGTCATTGTTTCCACTTTTTCCCCTTCTATTTGCCATGAAGTGATGGAACTCGATGCCATGGTCTTAGTTTTTTGTATGTTGTGTTTTAAGCCAGCTTTTTCACTCTTCTCTTTCACCTTCATCAAGAGGGTTTTTAGCTCCTCTCCACTTTCTGCCATTCGAGTGGTATCATCTGCATACCTGAGGTTGTTTATATTTCTCCCAGCAGTCTTGATTCCAGCCTGTGATTCATCTAGTCCGCATTTCATGTGATGTACTCTGCATATAAGTTAAATAAAGAGGGTGACAATATAAAGACTTGTCTTACTCCTTTTCTAATTTTTAACCAGTCAGTTCTGGCATGTAAAGTTCTAACTGTTGCTTCTTGACCCACATACAGGTTTCTCAGGAGATAGGTCAGGTGGTCTGGTATTCCCAACTCTTTAAGTAATTTCCATAATTTGTCATGCTCCACACAGTCAAAGGCTTTAGCATACTCATTGAAGCAGAAGTAGATGATTTTCTAGAATTTCCTTGCTTTCTCTATGATCCAGCGAATGTTGTCAATTTGATCTCTGGTTCCTCTGCTTTTTCTAACTCCTTGCTTGTACATCTGAAAGTTTTCAGTTCGCATACTGCTGAAGATTAACTTGTAGACTTTGAGAATTACCTTATTAGCATGGAAAATGAGTGCAATTGTGCAGTAGTTTGAGCATTCTTTCTGCTCCCTTCTGATGTCTGTGTCAGAAACTTTCTCTATCTCTTTTATACTTTGATAAAACTTTATCACACAAAAGCTCTGAGCAGTCAACCCTCATCACTGGCCCCGGATTGAATTCTTCTCCTCCGGAGGCCAAGAACCCTGGCATCTTTTGTGGTTTAGCAGCAACCTTTCATCTTGGGGCCTCATCTGTGATTCTTCAGGACAAGTAAGGATGCTTGGAGCTCTAGTTCTTTGTTCTCCTAGTGAAGATGCTTTTTGCTGTACTTTGCTAACTCTACAGTGTGCTTGTGTGAATGAATTACACACCCTGCGTGAAGCAAGTGAGGAGCCCTGCTCTTCAGTTCTGCAGTTCCGCAGTGATCTCATACGGCTTATGGCAGAAACTCTGTCAGGGGTTTATACCGACCTGCCAATGGACTTCCCTGGTGGCTCAGATGGTAAAGCGTCTGCCTACAATGCGGGAGACCCGATTTCAATCCCTGGGTTGGGAAAATCTCCTAGAGAAGGAAATGGCAACCCACTCTAGAATTCTTGCTTGGAAAATCCCATGGATGGAGGAGCCTGGTAGGCTACAGTCCATGGGGTCACAAAGAGTTGGACATGGCTGAATGACTTCACTTTCACTTTCTTTCACTTTGAGGATTCTTTAGCACTGCCCTCCTTTGAGATTGGAATGAAAATTGGCATTTTCCATTCTGCAGCCACTGCTGGGTTTTCCAAATTTCCTGGCATGTTGAGTACAGCATTTTATGAGCATCATCTTTAAGGATTTGAAATAGCTCAACTGGCATTCCATCACCTGTACTAGCTTTGTTTTTAGTGATGCTTCTTGAGGCTCACTTGACTTCACACTCCAGGTTGTCTGTCTTTAGGTGAGTGACCACACCATCATTGAAAATCTCGTCATTAAAACCTTTTTCATATAGTTATTCTGTGTATTCTTGCCACCTCTTCCTAATCTCTTCTGCCTGTTAGGTTCTTACCATTTATATCTTTTATTGTGCCCATTCTTGCATGAAATCTTCCCTCGATATCTCCAATTTTCTTGAAGAAATCTCTAGTCTTTCCCACTCTATTGTTTTCCTCTACTTCTTTGCATTCTTCATTTAAGAAGGCCTTCTTATCTCCCCTTGCTGTTCTCTAGAACTCTACGTTCAGTTGGTTATCTTTCCCTTTATCCCTTGCTTTTCACTTCTGTTCTTCCCTTGACAATTTATAAAGTCTGCTCAACTTGCTCTAATCTACTTGCCATAGCAGTATAATATTCCTACTTACAGTGTAATTCAGTCATTTATTTTATTTATTGTTTATACAGGTACCCCAAAATATGAGTTCTGTGAAGGTAGAGACAGATGTACATTTTGTTTACTTTAGTATCTTCAGGGTCAACAGTAGTGCCTGGCAAGTAGCTGTTAATCATTACGCATTTGGTCTAATTGCCAAGTAGACTGGAAATGCAAAGTATGGTGGGTTCTGGACATGGAGAAGTCCAGTTCAGGGGTGTCAATAAGGATTCGGATTCTTTTCCTCTTTTCTCATCCACCTCAGTGTCCTCCATCATTCTGGTCCCCAGATGTCTGTAGCAATACAGAGTTCATATCTAGAAATGGTAATATTTAGGGAAAGTGGAAAATATCAGAGCAAGAAAACTGTGACATAATACTTTCCACCCCCATCATCCCAAGAATATGAGACTGAATCTGGTCACATGACCAACCCCAAATCAGTGATTTTCAGTGATATTGGATGCATCATAACTGGCTTAGATGAACATGAGATGATGAGTATTTTATCACAATGTCCCCTGAAAAAACATCCATATACTGTTATGATGAGAGAGAGAGAGAGAGAGAGAGAGTGTGTGTGTGTGTGTGTGTGTGTTATTGATAGGGGGGCGGAATTCTGATATGTAGTGGTTTCAGATCATAAAGAAGTAGATCATGGTAATTCAGGAGGCAGGAGATGGGAGAAGAGTTGACATCTTGCATAGAAACTCCTGGTCTGCTAATCACATGAGGCTAACATCATCTGATATGTTTATCTCAGACTAAATACTATGTTGACAAAGGTACTAGGAATACTCAGTCAAGTTAGTAGAGACATTTTTGCCCAAACAGTAGTTAGATTGGCATTAAAAGTTTTGTTTTTTGAATGAGTAACCTACCCCTTCTGACTGATAACATCTTCTTCATGTAGCCATGTTAATGCATGTGTGCTGAGTCATGTCTGACTCTTGGTGACCCAATGGACTGTACCTACCAGGCTCCTCTGTCCATGGAATTTTCCAAGTAAGAATATTAGAGTGGGTTGCTGTTAATACCTTTATCCGAATCTCAGCATTTGTGTCTTGGGACCTACATATTCTCTTTTGTTGGGTTCAATTTTGAAGTAATATATAACATACATAAGAAGCATGAAACATATACAGAGACTAATAATGAATAATTATAATGTGAAAATCTATGTAACCACCACCCAAAACAGTGACTCAAATATTATTAAAACCCCAGAGCCCCCGTGGCTCCCCTCTGACCACAACAGTGTCTCCTCAATAGAGAAATCTGCCATCCTGATCCTTGCTCAGTATCTCTTCTTTGCAGCTTGTTATAGCTTCACCTACTGCCTATGTAAACTACAATAAATTATCTAGTTTCATTAAAGATAAACCTTGTGTCAATAGATATCACATGTTTGATTTTTTTAGTGTACACTTAGAGAACCACCTCATGTAACTTGTTTCTAGAAGCTATCTGAAATGTTGAAAGGAACCCTTCTTTCCAGGTTAAAGGGAGAAATTCTCTCCCCAAGTATGCTTTTGAGAGTGAATTCAGTGTGAGAATATACATGAGAGCTAAACAGTATTTTTGACCTCCAGTGAGTCTATAGGCCAGTTAGGAAGATGGTGTAGGCTGTAGGCTGCTAGAGCTAACGGTAGCCCAGGTTAGCAGTAAGGCCATGGGTGAGGCATTCCTTGTGCCACCTCTTACTGGTTTGTGATTTGGGGCAAATGTCTCTACCTCTCTGAGCCTGTGAACTTCTTTGTTAAAAACTTATTTATATTTAATTGAAGAATACTTCCTTTACAATATTATGTTGGTTTCTGCCACACATCAGGAGAAGGCAATGGCATCCCACTCCAGTACTCTTGCCTGGAAACTCCCATGGATGGAGGAGCCTGGTAGGCTGCAGTTCATGGGGTCACTGAGTCGGACACGACTGAGTGACTTCACTTTCATTTTTCACTTTCATGCATTAGAGAAGGAAATGGCAACCCACTCTAGTGTTCCTGCCTTGAGAATCCCAGGGACGGGGGAGCCTGGTGGGCTGCCGTCTGTGGGGTCGCACAGAGTCGGACACGACTGAAGTGACTTAGCAGCAGCTGCAGCAGCCACACATCAACATGAATCAGCCATAGGTATACATATGGCCCCTCCTACTTAAACCTCCCTCCGACTTTCCACCCCATCCCACCCCTCTAGGTAGTCACAGAGCCCTGGTTTGAATTCCATGAGTCACACATGAAATTCTCATGGCTATATATTTCACAAATGTTAGTGTATATGTTTCCATGCTATTCTCCATTCATTCTACATTCTCCTTACCCCTCTGTGTCCACAAGTCTGTTCTCTATTTCTCCATCTTGATTGCTGCCCTGCAAATAGGTTCATCAGTACCATATTTCTAGATTCCATATGTATGCATTAATATATTTGTTTTACTTATTCTGACTTACTTCACTCAGTAAAATAAATTCTAGTTTCATCCACCTCATTAGAACAGACTCAAATGCATTTCATTTTATGGCTGAGTAATATTCCATTGTATGTATGTACCACTACTTCTTTATTCATTCATCTGTTGGTGAACATCAAGGTTGCTTCCATGTCCTAGATATTGTAAATAGCGCTTCAGTGAACATTGGGGTACATGTGCCCTTTCAAATAACTTATGGTTTCTTCAGGGTATATGCACTCATCTCACACACTAGTAAAGTGATGCTTAAAATTTTGCAAGCCAGTCTTCAGCAACACATGAACTGTGAACTTCTAGATGTTCAAGTTGGTTTTAGAAAAGGTAGAGGAACCAGAGATTAAATTGCCAACATCCGCTGGATCATTAAAAAAACAAGAGAGTTCCAGAAAAACATCTATTTCTGCTTTATTGACTATGCCAAAGCCTTTGACTGTGTGGATCACAATAAACTGTGGAAAATTCTGAAATAGATGGGAATACCAGACCACCTAACCTGCCTCTTGAGAAACCTGTATGGAGGTCAGGAAGCAACAGTTAGAACTGGACATGGAACAACATACTGCTTCCAAATCAGGAAAGGAGTTTGTCAAGGCTGTATATTGTCACC
>SJYV01034399.1:55286-83980 GCA_006410875.1 Neotragus pygmaeus | reverse complement strand
GACTTTATTTTTCTGGGCTCCAAAATCACTGCAGATGGTGATTGCAGCCATGAATTTAAAAGACACTCCTTGGAAGGAAAGTTTTGACCGACCTAGACAACATATTAACAAGCAGAGACATTATTTTGTCAACAAAGGTCCGTCTAGTCAAGGCTATGGTTTTTCCAGTGGCCATGCATGGATGTGAGAGTTGGACTATAAAGAAAGCTGAGCACCGAAGAATTGATGCTTTTGAACTGTGGTATTGGAGAAGACTCTTGAGAGTCCCTTGGACTGCAAAGAGATCCAACCAGTCCACCCTAAAGGAGATCAGTCCTGGGTGTTCATTGGAAGGACTAATGTTGAAGCTGAAGCTCCAATACTTTGGCCACCTGATGCGAAGAGCTGACTTATTTGAAAAGACCCTGATGCTGGGAGAGATTGAGGGCAGGAGGAGAATTAGACAACAGAGGATGAGATAGTTGAATGGCATCATCGACTCGGTGGACATGGGCTTGGGTGGACTTCAGGAGTTGGTGATGGACAGGGAGGCCTGGTGAGCTGCGGTTCATTGGGTCGCAAAGAGTCGTACATGACTGAGTGACTGAATTGAACTGAACAGGGTATATGCATGATAGTGGCATTATCGTGTCATATGGTAGTTTCTTCCTAGTATTTTAAAGTTTTCCATAGTGGCTATATCAGTTTACTTTCCCGCCAACAGTGCAAGAGGGTTCCTTTTCCTCCACATCCTCTCCAGCATTTTTTGTTTGTAAATTTCTTGATTATGGCCCTTCTGACTGTGCGAGATGATACCTCATTGTAGTTTTGATTTGCATTTCTCTAATAATGAAGGATGTTGAATATCTATTGTGTGTTTATTAACTATCTGTATGTCTTCATTGGAAAAATATCTGGTTAGGTCTTCTGCCCACTTTTTGACTGAGTTGTTTGTTTTTCTGGTATTGAGCTGAATGAGCTTCTTGTATATTTTGGAGATTAATCTTTTGTCTGTTGTTTCATTTGCTGTTATTTTTTCCAGCAAATTGAGGGTTGTTTCGCTGTGCAAATGCTTTTATATTTAATTAGGTCCCATTTTTTAATTTTTGTTTTTATTTCCATTACTCCAGGAGGTAGGCTGTAGAGGATCTTACTGTGATCTATGTCAAAGAGTGTTCTGCCTATCTTTTCCTCTAAGAGTTTTATAGTTCCTGGTCTTACCTTAAGTTTTTTAATTCATTTTGAGTTTATCTTTGCATATGGTGTTAGGAAATGTTCGAATTTCATTCTGTTGTACTTAGCTGTCCAGTTTTCCCAGCACCACTTACTGAAGAGACTACCTTTTCCCCATTATGTATTCATGCCTCCTTTGTCAAAGATAAGGTGCCCATAGATTGGAGGGTTTATCTCTTGACATTCTATCTAGTTCCATTGGGTTGTATTTCTATTTTTGTGCCAGTACCATACTGCCTTGATGACTGTAGCTTTGTAGTGTTATCTGAAATTAGGAAGGTTGATTCCTCCAGCTTCATTCTCAAGGTTGCTTTGGCTATTCAGGATCTTTTATGTTTCCATGTAAATAGTGGAATTATTTCTTCTAGTTCTGTGAAAAATAATCATTGGCAGTTTGATAGGGGTTGCAGTGAATCCATAGATTGCTTTGGGTAGAATAGTCATTTTCACAATATTAATTCTTCTAATCCAAGAGCATGGTATATATCTCTTGATCTGCTTGTCACCTTGATTTCTTTAATCAGTGTCTTATAGTTTTCTGTATACAGTTCTTTTGTCCATTTAGGTAGGTTTATTCCTAGGTATTTTATTATTTTTGTTGAATTGGTGAATGAATTGTCTCCTTAATTTCTCTTTCTGAGTTTTCATTGTTAGGGTATAGCAGTGCAAGTGATTTCTGTGTATTAATTTTGTGTCTTGTGACTTTACTATAGTCACTGATTAGCTCTAGTATTTTCTGTTGGCTTTTTTTTAGCATTTTATAGGTTTAATACCATGTCATCTGCAAACAGTGAGAGTTTTACTTCTTTTCCAATCTGAATTCCTTTTATTTCTTTTTCTTTTTTAATTACTGTGCCTTGACTTCCAAAACTATATTGAATAATAGTTTGGTGAGAGTGGACATGCTTGTCTTGCTCCTGCTGTTAGAGGAAATGCTTTCAGGTTTTCACCATTGAGAATAATGTTTGCTGTATGTTTGTTGCACATGGCTTTTATTATGTTGTAGTATGTTCCTTCTGGGCTTCCCTGGCAGCTCAGATAGTAAAGAATCTGCCTGTGGTGCAGATTCAGCCTGGGTTCAGTCCCTGGGTCGGGAAGGTCATGGAGAATGGAATGGTTACCCACTCCAGTATTCTTCCCTGGAGAATTCCATGGACAGAGGAGCCTAGGGGGCTACAATCCATGGGATCACAAAGAGTCGGACACAACCTGAGCAACTAACACTTTCACATGTTCCCTCTATGCCTACTTTCCATAGAGCTTTTTATCATAAATGGGTGTTGAATTTTGTAAAAAAAAAAAAAATTTCTCTGCATCTGTTGAGATGATCATATTGTTTTTATCTTTCAATTTGTTAATATAATATATTAAAATGATTTATTTGCATATATTGAAGAATCCTTGCATCCCTGGGATAAAGCACATTTGATCAGAATGTATGATCTTTTAAATTATTGTTGGCTTCTGTTTGCTAAAATTTTGTTGAGGATTTTTGCATCTATATTCATCAGAGATATTGGCCTGTAATTTTCAGAGATATTGGCCTGTAATTTTCTTTTTTTGTGGTATTCTTGTCTGGTTTTGGTATCAGGGTGATGGTGACCTCATAGAATAATTTTCAGAGTCCTTCCCCTGCAATTTTCTGGAAGAGTTTGGGCAGGATAGGTATTAACTGTTTTCTAAACTTTTGGTAGAATTCACCTGTGACACCATCTGGCCCTGAGCTTTGGTTTGTTGGAAGAGTTTTGATTGCAGTTTTGATTCCCATGCTTGTTATTGGTCTGTTCATATTTTCTATTTCTTCCTGGTTCAGTTTTGGAAGGTTATACTTTTCTAAGAATTGCTCCATTTCTTCGAGGTTGTTCATTGTCTTGGCATATAGTTGCTTGTTGTAGTCTCTTATGATCCTTTGTATTTCTGTGTTGTCTGTTTTAACCTCCTTTTTCATTTCTAATTTATTGATTTGAGTCTTCTCCCTTTTCTTCTTGATGAGTCTGTCTAATGTTTTGTCAATTTTGTTGACAAAAAACTAGGTGCCTATGTTAGGTTCTTTGGTCTTCTCGAAGAACCAGCTTTTAGTTTTATTGATCTTTGCTATTGCCTCCTTCATTTCTTTTTCAGTTATTTCTCTGCTGATCTTTATGGTTTCTTTCCTTTTACTAACTTCAGGATTTTCTTGTTTTTCTTTTTCTAGTTACTTTAGTGTAAGGTTAGGTTGTTAATTCGATATTTCTCTTGTTTCTTGAGGTAGGCCTGAATTGCTATAAACTTCCATCTTAGCTCTGCTTATGCTTGATTTCTTTAGTGACCTCTTGGTTTTTCAGAAATGTATTGTTTAACCTCCATGTGTTTGTAATTGTTTTTTCCTGTAGTTGTTATCTAACAGCATACAGTAAAGATATTTGATATAATTGCAGTTTTCTAAAAGTTACCAAGGCTTGATTTGTGAACCGAGATGTAATATATCCTGGAGAATGTTCCATGTGCACTTGAGAAAAAAGTGAAATCTACTGTTTTTGGATGAAATGCCCAATAGATATGAATTAGGTCCAACTGGTCCAGTGTATCATTTAAAGCTTGTATCTCCTTATTAATTTTATGTCTGGATGTTATGTCCACTGGTGTGAGTGGGGCGTTAAAGTCCCCCACTATTACTGTGTTATTGTCAATTTCTTCAATACATGTTAGCATTTGCCTTCAGAGAAGGCAATGGCACCCCACTCCAGTACTCTTGCTTGAAAAATCCCATGGATAGAGGAGCCTGGTGGGCTACAGTCCATGGGGTCACTAAGAGTCAGACACGACTGAGCAACTTCACTTTCACTTTGCACTTTCATACATTGGAGAAGGAAATGGCAACCCACTCCAGTGTTCCTGCCTTGAGAATCCCAGGGACGGGGGAGCCTGGTGGGCTGCCGTCTNGGGAGGTGGGAGGGGGATTCAGGATTGGGAGCTCGTGTATACCTGTGGTGGATTCATGTTGATGTATGGCAAAGCCAATAGAGTATTGTAAAGTAAAATAAAGTAAATTTTTAAAAAGTGCTAAGAAATAAATTCATAATTTCAAAACTCTTAAATAGAAGGAAAGCATCAAATAATTATCCTTCTATCTATATAGCTACTCTTTAATCAAATAACTAGTGAGGAAAATATTCTCTTTAGAGAGGTATTCTAGTTAATAAATGAACAAAGATAAATAGAATATCTTCATATTATAAACTTTAGTGAAATACTAGATCTCGGCACTAATCATCAGTGTCTGCTTCCATCATAAAACAAGAGATGACCAGATATTATGTATATCCAGATAGAAGTACATAGCACTACCTGTAAAGTTCTTGTTCAGTCACCCAGTTGTGTCTGACTCTTTGCAACCTCATGAACTGTAGTGTGCCAGGCCTCCCTGTCCATCACAGGGCCCTGTGAAGTATTCTTGCTTTAAAAAAGAGGGAAGAAGAAAAACTTGACTCCAATGAAGCTTCTAACAACCAATTTACAGGGAAGTCAGGAGACAGACTTGTTAAACAATGACAAAGGGAGGATGTCAACAAAATCCAGATTGTGTGAAACTCTAGAGAAATAAAAGACCCAAAATTTTTAATGTATAAATTGCAAGAAAAACAAAAAAAAGGGACAATCTATAGGTTGAAAGAGACTTAATAAACATGTTGACAAATTATAATGCATGGGCATAAACTGGATCTTGAATTGGAAATCAAATAAAAAAATAAATATATATGACACAATTGGAACATTTAAACTGAGAATGAATATTTGAAGATATTTAGGAATTACAACTTTATATGTTATGTTACTGTGCTTGTATTTTTTAACTATGTCTTTTAGAAATACATACTGAAATAATCTTTTATTAAGTGATATGATATTTAGATTAATTTCAAAGTAATCTGCAGGTAAAGAGAAGTAGGTGGGAATGTAGATTAAATAAAATTAAATAAGATTTCTTAACTGTTGGAGCTATCTGAGATCTACATGGGTTCTTTACAATGGTACATTTTGTCATGTATCTTACAGTATAACAAAGATATTTTTTTAATGTCCATAGCCATAATACAGACTGATTAACCAGAATTCTGGATATGAAGTAAGGGTATTAGTATTGTTAAAAGTTACTTTAAAATGAGTCTACTATGTGGCTAAAGTTTAGAGACAATGATCTAAAGAAGGCCTTACTCTTTTTCCCTCTCCTTATAAAAAATCTAGGAGTACACTTGCATTGGTTCAACTGTTCAAAGATGTCATAAGGATACCACAGCTTCCATCCTCCTGCTCAGCCTTTTTTCAACAGGTTGACTCTATGACCATATGCTTGTCACAGTACAGTTACTGCTCCAGCCATCTCTATCACATCCCAATTACCATCTTTTCCCTATAAAAGTCCCCAACACATTCCTATATACATCATTGGGAAGAACTGGGCCACGTGGCCATCCTTAAGTGTAGAGGAGGCTGGGAAAACCATCATCTGACAAAAGGGAATGAGAATAGCCATGACAGGACTAGAGAAATTATGAGTCCCCCTTGCCCCATTCCTACCCCCTAGGGCTGGACTTATTGCTTCTTTTTGAAAAAATCAATGTTTCATACCATAGGGCATTGGTAGGAAAGGCTATTGGGTCACTAATCAACAAATCTATTGAGAAGGAAAAGCAGAGTTCCTAGGATCAAAATCATAGTCAAGGGTAAGGATGCACTGAAGGGAATTAACTCACAAAAATTGAGCCACATTTTCCTACCTGCTACCTTGTTCAGTCCAGTCCTCACAACAATCCTATAAACAAGGTGTTTGATCAGGCCACACAATATGGCTATTCCCTTACTTTCTGTATATGCCTTGCTCAACCAGTTCCTGCTTTGCTGCTGCTGCTACTGCTGCTAAGTTGCTTCAGTCGTGTCCAACTCTGTGCAACCCCACAGATGGCAGCCCACCAGGCTCCCCCATCCNGAAGGAAAAGCAGAGTTCCTAGGATCAAAATCATAGTCAAGGGTAAGGATGCACTGAAGGGAATTAACTCACAAAAATTGAGCCACATTTTCCTACCTGCTACCTTGTTCAGTCCAGTCCTCACAACAATCCTATAAACAAGGTGTTTGATCAGGCCACACAATATGGCTATTCCCTTACTTTCTGTATATGCCTTGCTCAACCAGTTCCTGCTTTGCTGCTGCTGCTACTGCTGCTAAGTTGCTTCAGTCGTGTCCAACTCTGTGCAACCCCACAGATGGCAGCCCACCAGGCTCCCCCATCCCTGGGATTCTCCAAGCAAGAACACTGGAGTGGGTTGCCATTTCCTTCAATGCATGAAAGTGAAAAGTGAAAGTACAGTGGCTCAGTCATGCCCAACTCTTTGCAATCCCATGGACTGCAGCCTACCAGACTCCTCCATCCATGGGATTTTCCAGGCAAGAGTACTGGAGTGGGGTGCCATTGCCTTCTCCGAGTTCCTGCTTTACTTACACCATATTCACATGACTGACCTTCCCTTTTAATCATAGAGCCTAATCAGTAAATGCTTACGCACTTGTCCCCAGCCCCAGCTAATGACTGTTCTAATCTTACAACAGAACATTAGATCAGAACATCTCCACTTGTTAGTTTATCAAAAGGGTAGTGAAGGGTGTGCTCCTCTCCTGGTTTCCCTGGTGACTGATGAGCTGACCTCCCCATACCCCTGGGAGCAAAGACAGCTACCATGTCACAAAGACTGCCACCTTTCACCACACATTGTAGGTTGTCGCTCCAAGAACTTGCTTCAGACACATAAGATCACCCCCAACACCCATTAAATCACTGATGTCTCTATCACTGACTCCAGATTCTTTCTTTGATCTTGAGGCTGGGCATGTACAGGCCTTGCAGGTCTTGTTCCTTCTATATCATTCATGAGGCACCAGAGTTTCATAGAAGAGGGGTGAGGTGGCTTATTCACGATTCTAATTAGTGGCTTCATGGTACACTACCTCTGTGCCATGGGTCAGAGTCCTCTCTCTGGATTACTAAGATCACTGTCTAAAACATAAATGGAAAGAAAAAAGAGGTCCACAATTTCTTCAGCACCATGCTAGGTATATTCTATGTCAGGAAGGGGATATATTTTGATTCTGGCCACTTCTCTGATAATAGGATCTTCTGGAATAGGTGGGGACACCAAGATGGCCGAGAGCAGAACTTACCCTTCATTGTAGCTGTTATATCTGCTAACTCAGATCACATGTGTTGTTTTGTTTTGTTTCTATCAATGCCATTTATTTGAAACACCAGTTATATGTAGGATAAAGTCAGTGTTGCATGCTTGTTAGTAACAGTAGAAAAATAGAACGAGTGAAAACCTTTGTACAACTGTAATGATACTCAAAAGAGAAATGTATTTTACAATGCTTCACACAGATGAATTCAAGTTTGGAATTTCCTAAGGCGATCCTGGAGAAAAAAAATTATATATATATTTCTTTAAAAAAACTCTATGTACAATTAAAGTGTAAACAAGTTTTATAAAGTGCTTGTTATGCACGTTGTAGAAAATACTTGCACTGGACACGAAATCAGTTTCAGAAAAATTTCTGAGCCTTTAGCATTGCAGGCACTTGACTTTATACCAGTAAACAACACAACCACAAAAAATGCAGTGTTATAGAAAATACTACCTTTCTGAAGTAAAGATGTGGTACATAAACAGCAAGTAGAGTTCAGGAATCCTTATCTTTCAGCCACCCCACCTAAAAGCAGGGTTCCATCCAACCTGCCCATGGAACCCAGATACACAGTCATGTGCAAGTATGTGATGAAGCTTCCAGAGCTCATTTCAGCTCTTAGACAGAACCCATGTAAACACAAACACAAGAGGTTACTTTCAAGATACACACCTGCAAGTAATCTTTCTATAGAAATGGTCACAGTATTAAAATATTCAGAATATGGAAGACTGACTCATGATCTGAGAGTTTTTGAGAGGGGGGAAAAAAATCAAAAGACTTGCCAATATAACAATTACATAACAGCTATTGCAATCTGTAGGACAAAAAGACAACATTTCATAAATATTGTTCATACAACAGCATTACTAGAAAATAGTACAATACTTTTAGTGTGTGATGGTGATTCTTTGAGTAAGGCTATTTGTAATGAGGTTTGAAAGTAAACTCCTTAGTAGATAGAGTCAACCATTGCAGAACAGGGAATAGCACCCATCACTGCTGCTTTAATAGTAACTTTCAACACTAAGTTGAAGTTCAATCGAATAATTTTTTTTAAAAGTCAAATAAACATTTCCCTTTGAGTTCAGTCCTAAGATAAAAAAAACACATAAATGTCTTAAAATTGCAAAAAAGTATCTTACAAGTGCTTCACAAAACATATTTTCCTCTAAAAGGCAGATTTAAACATGAAAATATATATTTTGCTGAGTAGTTGCTGAGCAGTGTTCATCTTTCACCTCTAGAGACTGACACACAGAGGTCGTCTTTGCGCCTTCCTGCTGATATGGTTTCTCTTCCATTATCACCTAAATTCAAATGGACAAGAACTGTCCACTGCTACTAGGGCTTGAACAACAAATCCAAAGAAAACCCAATAAAGAACATTTTTTTAAGGAAGTATAAAGAATCTGCCTGCCAATGCAGGAGACACGAGTTCCATCCCTGGGTCGAGATGATTGCCTGGAGAAGGAAATGGAAACCCACTCCAGTATTCTTGCCTAGGAAATCTCATGGACAGAGGAGCCTAGTGGGCTACAGTCCATGGGTTCACAAAGAGTAGGATACGACTTAGCAGCTAAACAACAGAAACAAGATTTAGGTAAGTTTTCATAGAAGGTTCAACAGAAAACTCAAATAAAAATGATTAATTTAAAATATACCTGGTTATCAAAATGTCAGGAAAGTTTAGGTCTAGGGATGTGCCTGCTGCTGTTGCTAAGTCACTTCAGTCGTGTCCAACTCTGTGCGACCCTATAGATGGCAGCCTACAAGGCTCCCCCGTCCCTGGGATTCTCCAGGCAAGAACACTGGAGTGAGTTGCCATTTCCTTCTCCAATGCATGAAACTGAAAAATGAAAGTGAAGTCACTCAGTCGTGTCCGACTCTTAGCGACCCCATGGACTGTGGCCCACCAGGCTGCTCCATCCATGGGATTTTCCAGGCAAGAGTGCTGGAGTGGGGTGCCATTGCCTTCTCTGAGGGATGTGCCTAGGAAAAGCTAAAGGGGCATGTGAGAGAAGGTATGCATGGTACATGGAAAATTCAAACTATTTTTTCAGGAATAATTTTTGCCTTTCATGCAGCTGTCTTTTCCTGTTAGGAGTCACAGGTGACTTTGAACTGAACTTATTAATCACAAAACTAAAACAAAAATATAACAATAAGACCAACAGCATCTTGAAAAAACATGGATCTTCTCCTTCCATTCTAGGATCTAACTGGTATTTGTTAACCTCAACACGGTGGGCACCAAAAGTGGCACTTGTCTAATGGCCTGATTGTCTGTGGCCTCAGGAAGAGATATGGTATCTTGAGATTTCATTCTCAAGAAATTTCTACACTAAGTAAACCCTAGGTTCTCTGGCCTAAATTTTATATTATTTCCAAGAACAATCTTACTTAGACTTCACATTTATCTTAGTACAACACTGAAAAATTAAGCATTAAAAGATTGAATTCTGAGTTTGGTTGAAATTAGAACTGTTTAGATGAGAGCTGAAAGCTCACAATTCTATTATTTCAGCATAGTCTCCATTTTTTCAAAATGTATCACAAAGGAGAATGTGGACTGGTGAAGAAATCAGACTGAACTTTGAGCACTCCCACAAGAATTATACCAAAAAAAATACAAATATGACATGGTGGACCTCTGTTTTGCACTGTAGTGCCTCTGTGGGGAGTCTCAGTGAAGTTCAGGCTCTTGTTGCAGGGAAGCCAAACATGATCAGGGTAGAAGAAGCCATGGAACTTTACCATATAGCACTGTTCTTGGAATTTAACATGCTTGCACAGGCTGTGAGGATATCATTGCTGAAATCATCTTATTAGATGCCTTAATTGCCATCAAGTGGAGCTCTCATCCATATAGCTCTAAATGGGTGCACAACAAGCTTTATATTTTTTGTGAGGAATTTTCTCAGGTCATTACTTTGGATGTTTTTTATGAACTCAGCCAAGACTATCTGCTCACTGCTATCCAATCAGACTACCTACAGGCAAGTAAACAAAATATCCCTAAATACTGGATTAAATGGGGTGAGCATCAGTTAATGAAGAGACCAGCAGACAAAGAGCCAAACTTACTGGGTGGCACTGCTCATACTGTGAACTAGAGAGGTGTAAATAGAGGAGATGCTGCTAATTCAGCCAGGCATTGGTAGATAGTGTGAGACTGAACACTGACACTTGGGGATCTGTGAGGCTTGATGATATCACCATCCTCAGAGTTGGCTGCCATGCTACCAGTAGTGCCAGAGGTTTTAACCTCTTTGTCTCACAGAATGAATCTGATGTGCATATGTCTCCTAGCTACCTGGAGGCCCAGCTCAGATTCTGCTGGGAAATCAATATGACCTTTCTCATGCCCTGAAATTCCCTCCAGGCCTTAAGTAGTGTTCCATCCATAGAGGCAAATGTTCTTGAATTATGTTCAATTTGGTCACAGCAACTTTTCATCCACCACCAGGATCTTGTGAAGCCACCACATATCTGTCCTGAATCATCATCCTTTAAGGGTAAAGCCTCCTAGATATATCTCCTTCCCTTCGAACCTCGATGTTCCCTTCTCAAATGTGTAAAATGCATGCTTGAGGCTCATTTACCCTTTCAGAGTTCTTTTGGTTTCGTGTGCGAGGGATGGAGCATTCTGCCGTTAGCATCACTCCAAGAGTTAACCCTTTATATATTTTTAAATGTATTAATATATTTTATTTCATCTGTTCATTTATACCTTATAAAATTGGCAAAAGAAGCTAAAGCAGTTTGGAAAGCTAAATATATGTCGTGAGCATCAGTTAAAGCAGGGTGCAAAATGAAATACAAAGGTGGAAATCAAACACTAATCAGATAGTGGAGAACAGAAGGAACCTGGTACTGCAGTCCATAGGGTCACAAAGAGCCAGATACCACTTATTCACTGAACAACAACAAATCTTTAATCCAGGAAATGTCAGCTAAACCAGCAGATGTCATTGGGAGTCTCTCTTGCTCATCTGCTATGTAACAATGTGTTCTTCTTCTGTAAATTTATTGCTGTGGCAAAAAGTCACTGCAAGGCTGTGGTAGAGCTAGTAAAAGCAGTTTGGAGAGGAGATAATTAATCTAAATCTCAGAGATTAGAGGAAGCCTTTTAATCAGAGCTCCAAATGTGAGGAAAGAGCTGTAATTTACTTATTGGATATATATCATATCAAGTGAGAGCTATAAACCTTTTTTTTTTGGTCCCCTCAGTCTAAAACTGGGGGCATGTTTCAATATTCTTTGAACTTTTTAAGTTCAACAGTGAAAGATACAAATATCTTCCTTAGGGAGCTGAAAACTATCTGCAAATTATGTGTCCATGTAAATTCGGATTAACATTAATCTGAGTAGAAAATAAGGGGCTTTGCTGAAACCCCTTTTGATTGATTCTTAGAACTTGACTGAACTTTTCATCCACTGACCTATAAAAAAAACTGTTATGATTTTTTAAGGGTAAGTGAAGGAAAAGAGAATCCCCCTAGAATTTAGACAATTTTCCTCTAAAATGATTTGGCAGCGTTGAGTGCAAGATGGAACTGTAAGGGAAACCTACAGTCAATATTCTATAGGCTATAGTGTCAAACTGTATACTGTGCTCTCTTACATATAAGCAAAACTTTTTTTTTTCCCTCGTTTTGTTTTCTCATTCGTGGCATGTTCATACAGAAGGGTTTTATTTTCTATTCCTTTTCCCTTGTTGATTTTGGTGATTGGTCGAACATGAGCACACCCAGGGTGTTTTGAAGAACCCTCTCCCAAATTCTAAGGCAAGCCCACTTTCCCCACCCTGTGGAAGTGGTCGTGTCCCTAGTGAGAAATCTGGGATCAAACTTTCCTTCCCCTCAGTGGCCAAACATGAGTAGATATTGTTAAATGAAAACTAGGACAAATGAAAAAATGTCAATACCTTCAACAGAAAATAGAGACTCTCGTGTTGATGTTTGACAGAAAACAATGAAATTCTGGAAAGCAATGATCCTTCAATTAATACATAAATTCTTAAAATTTAAAAGAAAGAAAATATAGAATCATAGAAACAGGCATTGGATCAATGTGAACATGTCCAAATGTTCAGGTTTTGGCAGAATTTCTGTGGTTGCTGGATAATTTCTTTTGAATGACCATGAAACAGTAATAAATTTTCCTGCTGCTAAATAGGCCATTTTAATTAATGTGTGAGTTGAATATTTGCACTGCAAAATGTGCATAAGTAAACTTTAAAAAGAACAGGTTCTTGCATTGTAGTAAATCAGAATCATGGCACTGTTAAAAGGTCTATTTTGAGAAACGATTTGTCTATTGGGAGACAGGAATGGTAACCATAATGGATATTAATAGCACTGACAATTTGTCCTGGGTACCAGAGAAAGGTGCTCGAAGTTGAGTAATGTGGAGACCTGCTAGCTTCTGCCCAGCTCAAACTTTCCACTTTCTTTTTCATGGGTCTTTGCTGAAGTAGCAAATAACTTGGCCCCCTTTCCTAAATTTCCTATTTGTCCTATAATGACCAGAAGAATAAAAGGAAGAGCCTTGGGAGAAAAGTTGCCAAGAGTGAAATGTCTAGGCACATATTGAGAAATCCTGAAGTAGGAAGTTCATGATGTATTTACAGGATGTAGCCAGACTTGGGGAGTTTCTACATTGACTTTGCTTGTCAGGAATTTGAGATGCTTTAGCACAGTTAAGTTAAATAGGTCTAAATTAGAGGCAACAGGGGACCTCTGAAGGGACACTGTTTTGTATGCCCTGGGGAAACAGTACTGTGCTTGTGAATGGCCTTAATTTGCAGTATTGGAGAACACTACCAGACATTAAGAACTAGAGAGAAAGTTATTCATGAAGCTAGAAAAAAACTGTTACGAGTGTATATATTTTCCTAAAGAGTCTCCAACCACCTGGATCATTTCTGAAATGAAAATTATTGGTTTCTAAAATCCACTCCCAAAGATTTATGTCCTGATTTCTGAATGTTGTTTTATATATATAATTTCAGAGCTCCTGGTGGAGAAGTTTCTATATAACTTGCTAATGAGAAAGACATTTAGGAGACAGTTTTTTTCTCCTCACTTAAACAATTTTATTTATGGTGGAGTTTCCAAAAATCTCTTATACCTTGAAATCATCCACAAAGTACTATTTTGTGCCTAGATTAAAAATGTATTTCTTATAAGAAAATGTTAAAATATATACCATTAGGCAGTATTGTTATATTTTATTTAACACAATATAAATCAAAGGATTAAAGAGAAAAGCAAAACAGTTAAATATATTTAAAACTCCCTATAACTGATTTACATCTATTCTAATGTTTTAAAGGAAAAAAATAAAGCACAAAACATCAGAGGTAATATTTTGATAAGCAATATTTATAAAAATATATAATTTAAGCATTGCAACAAACTACCTTTGATGAGACAGTTTTTAATGGGAAGTTATCCAAATTGGATGGAGAAAGAGTTCCGTTCTACCTTGTGGCTTTGGCCTACTAGTGGATGCTACCTACAATGATCCTATTGGTAAATTACTAAAATTGTAAAATCATTGAGATTGATGCAGCATCAGAAACAGATTTTTAAAAAGTGGCTGCCACAGTAAAACTTTTAGCAAACACTCCATTTTGCTCAAAGTTCAGAGCACAGAGGCAAAAGAATGAACTCTAAAATAAGATGAAACTCTTGCCACTGATATTCTAATTATTAAAGGACTGGGTCCAAGACAACATGAGACACATCCCTGTGGGTTAGGTCTGCTGACATATGACAAAATAAAAAACCTCTTTTCCTTTGTGGGTGTCCTGAAGCTCTATGGTTGGATGATTCACAGAGCCATGCTATTGATGCTCTGAAAAGACCTGTGGCTATCTCTAGTTCTGAAGGTACATGGGAACACAAACAAAGGGACCATGGAGAAGGGTCCTGAGCATTGCCCAGGGTGTTCCAGCAGTAATCCCCACCCTTGTTAAACCACCCCATGAGTGTGAGGAATTGGATGTGCCCACCACTGGGCAGTGTTTACACTGGGCCACTATCCACTTACCAAGACAGAAAGTTCTTGCAGTTGTTGAGTTACACAGGTTATAAAGCCTCTCTCCTGGCAATAAAAGTAGTCACCTCAGGATCTACAGTTGGTGTTTTCCTCAATGTACTCTTCATGGACAAGTCCTATTATCTCTGACCCCAAGAGAGTGTCGTGATATGATTGTAAAAATGACCCCTCACCTTTCCTACTAACCCCAAGCAGTGAAGAATGGGAGAGTGGAATGGTCTCTCCATTTCTAAGCTCAGGACTCTCACTAACCCTTACCCATCAGTGAATGACTGATTTACTATTGCAAGTATTTATCTTCTCAACAGTAACGCCCCTTATTGTGTTGTGCCCGACACCACAAGGTTCTCAGTGAATAGAACAAAGGGGTGTGTTAAGATGAAGCTGTGCTGCATTTAGTCGCTCAGTCATGTCCAACTCTTTGTGAACCCCCTAGGGACTGTAGCCCGCCAGGCTCCTTCCTCTGTCCTTGGGGATTCTCCAGGCAAGAATACCAGAGTGGGTTGCCATGCCCTCCTCCAGGGGATCTTCCCAATCCAGGGATCGAACCCAGGTCTCCTACATTGAAGGCAGATTCTTTACTGTCTGAGCCACAAGCGAAGCCCAGGGAGTACATATAACAGTCCAGTCAACGTACTATCTGAATCCCCAGGTATATTTGTAATCTGGCCATGTTCAACATTTGAGGACTTGGTAGATGGCATGAGCTTTTTTTTTTTTTTTTTTCCAAATACCAAGTAGGGAAGCAGAAGACCTCCTTTATTGACTGGACTTGAACACAGAAAACAAAGTTCATTGGGAAGAGCTCTAAATTTTTTTTCATCAAAATTAAAATCTTTCCTTTAACACAAACCTGTGCATTATTTGTAAATTCTTCAGTTAAAACAGTGAGTACAAGACAGTTTTTAAAAACCCAGGTAATAAGATGTATTCAGTTATTTGAGAAAGTGAAAAAGCTAACTGAGAAGTATTACAGACAAATTTTTAAAATATTTAAAAGCACTTCAAATACCAATAAGAGTTTCAAATGGAATATTTTATTCACATGTTAGTTGTCTTTAACATGTACACACACACTGACACACTCTGATTGGTCTGATTGGAACAAGGGTTGTCTAAGTATCCTAAAGGAAATGAAAAATTAAAAATATATTAATTTTTCATTGTTATAGACAATTACATCCACATCAGTTACAAAGATTTTACTGAGTCTGTTCAAGGAAGCAGAATGGAATAGGAGGAGGAAATTGTGGGTAAATTCAACAGTGACATAACTGAGATCTCAACATGAGAGTGACAAAACATGGATTTTGCTGTGAAATTTTTCTTTGCAAAATATGGAGAAAAGTTTGTCAATGTGTAGTAAATAAGAGAAGATGGTGAACTTTATCATAGTCAATTCTCACAGTATTGTATAGGGGCATCAAGAAAACTGCTTAGTCCTTCTCTGGGACCAGTTTCAGAACTTTGCCAATTGCAATGGTCTTACCCTCATCTCTTAAAGTAAAACGACCCATCTGAGGAAAATCTTTGAATGTCTCAAGGCAGATAGTTCCTGCTGTCCTTAAACGGGCAATGCACACTTGATCTTGCTTCACGAAGCGGGGCCGTGTCTTACTCTTTTCTCCTGATTTTTTATCTACCAAGGAGATTAAGGCTGTTATCTCAACTTCCTCAATACAAGTATGAATGTGCAGCACTGCATTATAACCTGGGCAGATGATGGATTTGTGCTCAATAATCACTATCTGAACATCAAATGTGCGTCCAGAATGGCAAAGATTAGTAGGATCACAGAGTATGAATCCTGGAAGAATCTCTTCTTCTTCAATTCCCTTCAGTCTGATTTTAAGGTTTTCACCTGGGGCTACATAATCAGTTTCAGCATCATCAGAAAGTATTCCAAGAACTTCCACATTGTGCTTGTTTGGCATCATCACAAGCTGCTGGCCTTTAAAAATGGATCCTGATTCCAGCTTTCCCAGGACCACAGTGCCCATATCCTTGTACTTATCCACAATTGGCAGTCTAATTGGTCCATCAATGGATCTGTTGAAGTTTGGCATATTATCCAAATATGGAATGAATGGTAATCCAGTGTACCAAGGGCAGAAATCTGATTGCTCTTTAATATTTGCCCCGGTCAGCCCTGAGCAGGGCATAAAGTGAATGTCCTTTTTGGGACTAAAGCCGACTTTTTTCAAAAAGGGCACTAGTTTTTCTTTACATTCTTCATATCTCTCAATGCTCCAATTTACTGTGGGATCATCCATCTTATTAATAAGCACTATCAGATATTTCACCCCTGCCGTTTTTGCCAACATTGCATGTTCTCTTGTCTGTCCACCTTTTTCAAATCCAGTCTCAAACTCTCCTTTCCTGGCAGAGATTACCAGTACAGCCAAATCAGCTTGAGAAGCACCACCGATCATATTTGGGACAAAACTCTTATGGCCAGGGGCATCTAAAATTGTGAAATGTTTCTTTTCTGTTTCAAAATAGGCACGACCCACTTCTACTGTTTTACCCTTGTCTCGTTCTTCCTGGTTTGTATCTAAGGCCCAGGACAAATACCAAGTTTCTCTGTTTTTTTCTTTAGCTTCTCTTTCATATTTCTCAAGTGTTCTTTTGTCAACCATGCCTGTCAAAAACATGATCTGTCCTCCAATGGTTGACTTCCCGGCATCGACATGCCCAATGAATACCACATTTACGTGTTCTTTCTTAGGAGCACCTGAGGGTACGACCACAGATTTCGATTTTCTGATTTCCTCTTTCTCCATCATTTCCTGGCCACTTTCTTCTGGGGGCCCCGAATCTCCCAAGGAACTACCCCCCGGCTCGGCTTCACTTACTTCTTTATTGTGCTCCCATGACTCTTCTAAAACCATCTCCACCTCTCCATTTTCTACAACAGGTTCTGAAAGTTCCATGGTAACGGCTGAACTGGAACCTTCACGCCACAATAACTGTTCCTCTTTGGAATGTTCCACAGGTGCCCCCCGTCCCACCCTTTTACCTTGAGGGTTGCCCGCGCCCGTACAGGTTTCAGAGAAGCCGGGGGCGTCATTCGGGGGGGTCTGCGGCTGGCTCGGGCCCCGCAGGAAGGCCGGCACGAACTCCGCGGCATGGACGTTAGGCACGAAGGGTTTGGCGTTGATGTTGAGCTGACGGCTGAAGGCCGAGCTGAGGGGCTCGTGCTGCACCTCGGCGGCGGCCGCCGCCAACGCCGGGGAGGCTCGGTCCCCGCTCGGGGCCAAACCCGGTGCTTCCATGTCCACCTGGTCCCAGCAGTCGGGAGCCGAGTCGCTGCTGCTGCTGCTGCCCAGATCCATCGTCTTCAGCCCTGATAGATGCGGGGAGGAAACGGGTTTAATGGGAGAAAAGAGACGGCAGTGCCGCCGGGGGTGAGGCGGCAAGAGTGGGGAGTCGGGATGGGGAAGCGACACGAACCTTAGCGGCGGCGTGGAGGCAGCCGGGTCCCGACACTGCATTCGCAACTGCAGCGGCAGCAGCAGATATGGCGGCGCAGCCTCTCCTGTTGTGTGTGAGCGGATCTCCTCCCCCAAACCCCGACCACTTCCGACTCTTCCACGGCCGACCCGGTGCCGGGCGGGGATTGACCCCTAGCTGCCATCCGTATGCTCGGCCTCCAGCATCCTTAGTCCTGGCCGAGGTCCAAAAGCCTCTTTTTTTAAAAACAAAAAAAACTGAAAATTTCCATTCATTTTTGTATACGCGCTCCGGGAGAGCGATTTGACCACGATGTAATGATTAAACCTAGACAGGCACACCTGATTTCCAATTCTACTCAGATTCTAGTGAAAGTGAACATTCCTATTGAACAAATGGAGGTAGGATAGGGGTTAAAGGTTTACCCAGCAACTGAAAGAAGAAATTANCCATGAAATTAAAAAATCCTTGCTCCTTGGAAGGAAAGTTATGACCAACCTAGATAGCATATTAAAAAGCAGAGAAATTACTTTGCCAACCAAAGTCTGTCCAGTCAATTCTATGGTTTTTCCAGTGGTCATTTATGGATGTGAGAGTTGGACTGTGAAGACAGCTGAGCACCAAAGAATTGATGCTTTTGAACTGTGGTGTTGGAGAAGACTCTTGAGTGTCTCTTGGACTGCAAGGATGTCTAAGCCGTCCATCTTAAAGATAAGTCCTGGGTGTTCATTGGAAGGTCTGATGCTAAAGCTGAAACTCCAATATTTTGGCCACCTCATGCGAAGAGTGACTCATTGGAAAAGACCCTGATGCTGGGAAGGGTTGGGGGCAGGAGGAGAAGGGGACGACAGAGGATGAGATGACTGGATGGCGTCACTGACTCAATGGACATGAGTTTGGGACAACTCCGGGAGTTGGTGATGGACAGGGAGGCCTGGCGTGTTGCGATTCTTGAGGTTGCAAAGATTCGGACACGACTGAGCGACTAAACTGAACTGAACTGAACTGAAACAATTTTTCTTATTACACTCTCTGAATTTAAGATGGCCCTTCAGCAACCAGTGGAAGCCTCTTCAAGTTGAATTCTGAGTGGTTTTGAGACTATACTAGTGGTCCTTCATGGTTTTTTTTTTTTTAATTATCCGGTAAGACAAAATGTACCAGACCAATTTTATATATTTCTGCCAAACCAGAAATACTGGTTCTCAATGATAAAGTTCAGTTCAGTCACTCAGACATGTCCAACTCTTTGGGACCCCATGAATTGCAGCACGCCAGGCCTCCCTGTCCATCACCAACTCCTGGAGTTCATTCAAACTCAGGTCCATTGAATCAGTGATGCCATCCAGCCATCTCATCCTCTGTTGTCCCCTTCTCTTCCTGCCCCCAATCCCTCCCAGCAACAGAGTCTTCCAATGAGTCAACTCTTCACATGAGGTGATAAAAGGGGATGATAAAATTAGAAAATAAAATACTTATTTACTTGATTTACCCCACCTACACATGTATTAATAAAGTTTTTAGTATTGCCATCACCAATATGATTAGAGAAAACAGATTTTTTTTCCATAAGCTCTTCACATTCTCTGCCAGTACATTATGGTTGAACTACATTTATCTGATAACTCACTTTTGTTGAGTGTTTCCTGGGTGCAGGTTGTATTTCAATTACTTTCTATGAAATTTCTTGTTTCATTTTCCCTATCATTCTGTGAATAAGTTAATCTTATCAATATATTTTACAGGGAAGAAATGGATGTTTAGAGAAGCTGAGTGAATTATCCAAGATCATATAACTAGTAACTAGTGGGCTTTGTATTCAAGTACAGACAGTGTAATTATAAGGCCATACTGGCTTGTATTATCTATTATATACCAAAAACGTAATAACGAGATTAGTTAGGTTTAAATCACAAAATGAGAAAAGATGGAAGCATCTTAGATTATCTGGAGAGATTGGAAATATTGGTGAATTTTTGAGAGAAAGGATAATACAGTGAAGTTCTTTTATGAGAACATGTTTTCTTCCTGAAGTAAGAGATAACCCTGTGGAGATTGTTAAGGCAGAATGAAATAAGAAAAATGAGGAATGGGAGAAAATTTAGGATAGACTTTTGCGGGGAGGTGGCTAATTTGAGAATGTAAAATTATTTTCTGAAGAATTCCATTTAAACAGAAGTAGTTTATATTGGAAAACATAATATATTCAGGCTTTGAGATTCCTCTCTTTCTCCAGTGTACATCTAACTTCATTAGGCAGCCTAGAGCACAGAGCTTTGTTTCACCCAGGTTTTATGAATAGTAGTGCCAAATGGACTGGAAGGAGAAGAAGAGGAATATATCAAGGGACTAGTGAGCACAGGATTAAAAACACTGTATTGGATGCCTTATATTGGTTCTCTCAGCATTGGTTCTTCAAGCTCCATTCATAAATATCCCTCTGTATACTGAAGAGTGGAGAAGGCAATGGCACTCCACTCCAGTACTCTTGCCTGGAAAATTCCATGGATAGAGAAGCCTGGTAGGCTGCAGTCCACGGGGTTGCTAAGAGTCGGACACGACTGAGAGACTTCACTTTCAGTTTCACTTTCATGCATTGGAGAAAGAAATAGCAACCCACTCCAGTGTTCTTATACCTGGATAATGCCAGGGACGGGGAAGCCTGGTGGGCTGCCATCTATGGGGTCGCAGAAAGTCGGACATGACTGAAGCGACTTAGCAGCATTAGCAGCAACATACTGAAGAGACTGGGCAGCAGCTTAATTCTTCATTTCCTAGAGTTTTTAACTTAGTAGGATTCCAGATGCATTTTACCTTCTGTCAATCTGATGCACACTGATCAGATTTATTTTAGAGGCATTGTAAGTATAGAGAGATGTAAGAGACGGGCATGCTGGAGTTGTGAATGTAGCTGGGGAGCTAACAATTCTGGTGGAATTTCCTGCTTCTAGGAAAGCAATTAAGACAGCCTATGCCTAAAGCCAACAGATGTACTGGAAACATCCTGATTCCCCACTCAACTGTGGCAGCTGCCCTTGGGGACCAACTTTGCTGAATGAGTATAATAGTCATTCTGAGAGGCCATGAATAAACCTGTGTCCCCAGGCCCTAGAAAGACAGTATTTATATGCTCCTAATTCCTGAAATCAGAGAAGGCAATAGCACCCCACTCCAGTACTCTTGCCTGGAAAGTCCCATGGATGGAAGAGCCTGGTAGGCTGCAATCCATGGGGTCGCAAAGAGTCAGACACGACTAAGTGACTTTACTTTCGCTTTTCACTCTCATGCATTGGAGAAGGCAATGGCACCCCACTCCAGTATTCTTGCCTGGAGAATCCCAGAGACAGAGGAGCCTAGTGGGCTGCCATCCATGGGGTCACACAGAGTCAGACACAACTGAAGCAACTTAGCAGTAGCAGCAACTCCTGAAATTAATCCCTGTGCTAATTAACATAGAACGCTTTCTGCTAACAGCAACCAGACATTGACTAGTACACGTGCCAAAAGACTGGGGTTCAAATTCAAGGCCTGCCATTTTTAACTATTTTCTTTGTTAGATATCCTTAACCACTCTGTGCCTCATTTTCCTTATATGATGAGTGGAGATGAACACACATCCACACATCCACTCTGAGGTGCTAGAGGCAAATGTCATGGTGAGTATAAAGAGCCACAGGGGCTGGAATTGTAAGACACTTCAGTAACATCATCATTGCTAAACACCAATATGGTAACTGTGGGACATCATAGATGAAATGCCTGATAGCCGTATGTGTGTAAACAGGAAGAAAATAGCTTAATTTTGAGGTTAAATGGGGGGAAATGTATCTCAATTCTAAGGTAATCCTTAATGACTGCAATGTCAACACCGTACTCTATCCAGTGTTTCTAGTCCTAGCTGAGAATGTAATCACAAAAGAGGTTAAACTATCAAGCAGTTGTTTTCATACAAATTCACACAGACTTAATACAAGAAATATGAAGAACTATGAAAACAGATAATTAGTCACTCAGAATTGTTCATTTTCCACAAGTGTACACAAGTGCCACAGTAAAATTTAGTGAAACAGAAATAAAATAACTATGTGACATGATGGGGATGTTACCTAATGCTAGAGTGGTATTCATACTGCAATATATAATGTAAAAATCAACACACCATCCAACTTAACAGTATTGACTATTATATGTCAATTATATCTCAATAAAAAATAAAATTTAGTGAGGCACGTTCAGCTAGAACTGAACTGCCTGATAGCTGAGTGTTGCAGTAGCCTAACCAGAAAGTAGGATTATTTGGGGGATAAAAAGTGGAAAAATGTCTGTACATTAACATGATGGCCAACCATTTCTGCAGAAGTCCCAGCATTCCCTATGTAAAGATTACTGTGATCTCTCAGAGTAATGAGATAAATTCAAGGGCTTGTCTAATCCTCTACATTTTATTTAGCACTTCTCAGGTAGCAGCTTGTACTCAAGCAACCATGGGTAAAAATAATTTACACATCCTAGCCTCTGTATGCTTCATGATGTCTCAGTGGTCTTTTGTGAAGCTCATTTCACAAGGATACAGGAAAGCTAGCTCTTTTGCCCCAGGTTAGAAATCAGAAAACTAAACTTTGGAGAAAAGGAGATTAGTTATGAAAGGGTCTTTGATAAGGGTCTTTGTTCGAGGCCAAAATACTCTGTCCTCAAAGTACACAGCCATGATTGGAAAAACCATTGAGGGGAGGAAGCTGAGTAAAGAAGCCATTGGAGATTTACTGATAAACGACTTTCACAGGGGTGCTGGTACAATGATATAGAAGAGAGAAGTATGTCAGGAAAAGGGGAAATGTGAGCCATGCAAGGTTCCAGAAAGTAGAGCAATAGCGCATGATGGCACAGAGAAAACAGTGTGAGCAAGAATTAATGGTCATGTGGGGCAAGGACTTTTGTAAGACAAAAAGATAATCAAGTTCATGAGCCTCGTTGAGTCACTTGTCCCCCAAGTAAGGTACTAAATTCCAGTGAAGGAGAGGGTGTCTTCATTCTTCAGTCTCCAAATATAGTATGCATCACACCCAAGACAGCCAAGGGGATAATGCCAGTTTCAAACATCTGGTGGAGGGATGAGCACAGTAATATAAAGTTGTAATAAAACAGTCAAGCATGATGTCAATACACTTCACTCAGTTCTTTGACGTACTGCAACCCACACTGAGCGCTGGCTTTGCACTTGCCCCTGTGTGGGCAGATTCACACTGAGTCTGCATCATGTAGGGACAATGTAGGGACAAGTTGAGTGCCAATAAAACTAACAACTAAAATGGATTAAAACACATCAGCTGTGATTAAATATGGGGTTCATAGTGGCTCTAAAGGAACAAAGACCTCATGGCCGCAGTGATTAAATGCTAGGAAATAGATTCATTATTTGGAAATTGGGTAAGCAGAGACAAATAATGAAACTGTTATCCTGTGGGTGGCACATGAACTATAACACTGTTTACCAAACAGTGGATGAGGGAAGTGTCTCATCAGAGAATAATTTCATCTAATAAATGAAGAAGCATAGATAGAATGAAAATATCTCCATTTTCAACCTCAAATGACACAAGCACTGTAGGCAATGAGCACCAGTATCTGCTTGCTCTACAAAAATAGGGACAACCATACAGTATTCCCCTCCCAGTGGATGAATGCCACACTGCCTCTGAGCCATTCTTGCCAAATTAGAAGACTGAACCAGAAGACAAGATTTAAACTCCAATTGGCAAGAAAAGCTGGGGACAGAGGAGTGTATTAAATGATGCCAGTGAGATGAAATCAGAAAAATGCTGCAAGTGGATGACTCTGTAGAGCAAAGGATTCATTTCTCATGAGAAACAGAGAGAGCAAGAGAGGGGGAATTTTACAGAAAATTAGCAGGCATATTGAAAAACTGCAGTGCCTGAGACTAAATGGGATCCAGAATTGGTGAAAACATTAACATTTATGAGAGAGTAAAGAAGACGCATGTTCAACCCCTGGGTCAGAAAGATCCTCTGGAAGAGGAAATGGCAACCCACTCCAATATTCCTGCCTGGAGAATCCCCTGGACAAAGCCTGGCAGAATGCAATCCATGGAGTCGCAGACAGTCGGACATGACTGAACAGGCACACACACCACCACACAAGGGAAACTTTGGGCTTCCCATGTGGCTCAATGGGGAAGGAATCCACCCACAATCGGAAGATCTCCTGGAGAAGGGCATGACAATCCACTCCAATATTATTCCATGGAGAATCCCATGGACAGGAACCTGGCAAGCT
This sequence comes from Neotragus pygmaeus, assembly GCA_006410875.1. Classification (NCBI taxonomy): domain Eukaryota; kingdom Metazoa; phylum Chordata; class Mammalia; order Artiodactyla; family Bovidae; genus Neotragus; species Neotragus pygmaeus. The sequence continues at coordinate 59,740 of SJYV01034399.1, read as the reverse complement.
ACAGTCCATAGGGTCGCAGTGAGTCAACACGACTGAGTAGAGCACACAAGGGAAACTTTACCGTGAATACTGAAGACACTAGGTGGCCATTAACTCTTGTCTAGGCATGATAATGGGCTTCCCTGGTGGCTCGGACTGTAAAGAATCCACCTGCAATAAAGGAGACCGATGTTCGTTCCCAGGTTGGGAAGATCTGCTGGAGAAAGGAGTGGTTACCTATTCCAATATTCTCCCCTGGAGAACCCCATGGACAGAGGAGCCTGGTGGGCCACAGTCCATGGGGTCACAAAAAGTAGACCATGACTGAGTGACTAACACTTTAACACTTCAGGCATGATAATGGCATGCATTTTGTCACTAAAGTAGTCTTTTTAAGTTGTCTTTATCTTTAAGAGTTATATTATGAAATATCTGTGGATTGACTGATAAAATGTTTAAGATTTGTCTGAAAAAAGCCTAGAGGGGTGGAGAAATTAATAGGTTTACTTGAAGTAAAATTGACCAAGAATTACACTTGAAGTTGCGTAGACTTACATGGGAGTACATTATACTAGTTAACCTGTTGTGTATCGGTTTGAAAATATCTATAATAGACAGTTGTTTAAAATATCCAAATCTACAAAATAGACTAATGAAATAAGAATTTCTGGATGTACAGCCAGTATTAGAATTTGTGAAAGTTAACTTCAAATGAATTTAAGCGAAAGTTTAGAATTAAAGGTAAATAAATAAGGCCTTACTTTTTTGTTTGTTTGTTTTTTGGACATTTGTTTCTTCCTTTTTGTTTTTGTTTGCTATAAGAAGTCAGGAAGCACCCATTTTCTGATTCATCTCCTCCAGGACATCACAGGTCTCCATGGCTTCCATTTCTCTGCTGCACTTTTTTTCAGGTTAAGGTGACAACCTCATGCAGTCACACAGCTGTCTTTGCAAGAGCTCCGGGCATCTCTATTGCATTCCAAGTACCACTACCTTCCTGTGCCACATCTGGCCTTCTCAATAAAAAAGGCAAAAACCAGAGAAATCCCCAACACATTCTCCATACATCTCATTGGGCAGGACTTGATCACAGAGCCACCTTTAGCTATAGAGGAGGCTGGAAAAATCATCACTTGACAAAGAGAAATGGTGTAGCCATGACTGGATTGGAGAAACCCCACGTCCCACCTGGGGACCAAACATGTTACTGCTTTGACCAAAATTAGTTTTTCCTACCACAGAGCATTGGTAGGAAATGCTGAGGGTAAGAAATGAACAAATCTAGTGAGAAAGGAGAAGCAGAGCTCCTAGAGCCAAAAATCAGGTCAAGGGTAAGGAATAAATATGCACTGAAGGGAGTACACTCACAGGATTTAGTCACATACACTGTCCAAGCACTTTCACACCTGCTGTATTTTTCAGTCCTCACAACAATTGTGCAAAGGAGGGATGCAGCATTATCTCCTTGTTTTGATGAGGGACCAGAGCTTCTTAGAGGAAGGGAAAGGTGTCTTGTTGGGGTTCTGATTGGTGGCTCTGCCACACATTACTCTGCACCTCTGCCAGGGGTTCTAACAGCCACCCCCTGGCTCAGCAAAATCACTATGGGAAATACTGACAGGGCAAGGGAAGGAAGTCCACTGTTTGCTCAGCACTGTGCTGGGCATGTTCCAGTTCAGGAAGGGGGCCGACTTTGGTTCCGACCCTGCTGTGATGGTAGATGATGCTCGCACAGTTAGGGCTCACCTAGTGGCTCACACCTGCTCCTGTCCCACACTTGCCATTCTGCACACAAGGTCACAAGTGAAAATTGTGAACATAGGAACTCAGTTATGGGCTAAGAAAGGACTTCAGGGCCTAACTAGGGAGGTGTGAAGCTTGATGTACTGACCATATGTAGAGGTGCTGCAAAGCTGATCACATGGACAGCAGGTCTGGTCACCTGTTCACAAGGAATGAGCTTGATGTATATGCATCCCATGAGCACCTGCTAAGTCCAGCAGAGCTTCTGCCATAACAGCAAGTATAGTTCCTACAAACCTTTCTTGTGCCTCATAATGCCATTTCATGACAGTAGACAATTGCCACTCACAGAGGCAGAGTGGTTCTTTATTGTGTCAACTTTGTTCTCCTGACATATTTGACCCAATGCCAGAATTAATATCTTGTTGATTTAATTGTTTCATGCATGTTGCTGTTCCAAGCATGTTCAATGTTGTTCCTTATGCAATAAAAGAAGCAAAGTCTTTAGATACTGAAGTGAGAAAGGAGAAGTAGTAGATTGTTGCTATTGCTGTCAATCATGTTGGGTTTTTATCAGAAAAGAGTGACCTGAAGAGAGAGAAATGGTGAACAGTTTGTTTCTACATAAATTGAGCCTAGAAATATCTGGGTTGTTGTTGTTTTTTTTTTTTCTGTCGTTCTCATCTGAGATGGCTGAGCTTCTTTGATGAGGTTTGGAAGGGAGTGTACAATTGCACTGCTCTGATCTTAAAGTAATTCACCCACTGAGAAAAGAAAGCTACTATTAGAGGTCTGAGAAATCAGTGTGGATAATTTCTTATTTCACTTAATTTAATTCTATGTAGAAAATAAATGGTCTGTGATGAAAAGCCTTTTTAATTCTCTTCTGTCTGGTAGGATTCAGAACATTCTCACTCACTCATTTGTTGAAACATCACATCCATTACTTGGCAGGCTTGTCAGGAGGAGGGGAAATGCAATATTCCCCTAAAATATTGGAGATGTGGCTGGAAAGACATAGAGTGAATTATGCACATGCCTACAGTGGGCTAGCAAAGGCTGCTTCTAAATTTTTCTTATCAACCCAAAAGAAAATGGAAACCTTGTTATTTCTATGCTTGTGTGTCTTCTAGATGCATGCTACAAGATCTTTAATCTTGAAAACATATGTTGAATCAAATAAACCAAACACAAAGGACAAATGTATGATTCCACAGACAGTTGAAAGTAGGTTAGAGGATACTGTAGACTGGGTGGTAGGGTTGGGCAGATTATTGTTCAATGTGAACAGATGTTTGCAAAGGAATGAAAAATTTTGAAAAGAGTGGTGACAGTTCTACAATATCGTGAATCTAATTAATCCCATTGAATTGTACACTTGAAATTGTTAAAAGAGGAATGTCATGCTATGTATAAATTTACCACAATAAAAATATTTTAAAATCCTTAGCACTTTTTGATTAGGAGCCAGAAGTGTCTCCCAAGGGCCAGATGGAGTCATTGGAAGTGGTATTTATGTCTGTCTCTGCATAATATTGACAGAACCCAGGCAGGGTGACCAGTACACAGCAAGGGCTCCATAGATATTACATGCTTAGTTGCTCAGCTGTGTTTGACTCTATGTGATCCCATGGACTGTAGCCCACCAGGCTCCTCTGCCCAGGGGATTTCCCAAGTAAGAATACTGGAGTGGGTTTCAGTTTCTTCTCAAGGGGATCTCTCCAAGCTAGGGATCCAACCTGCGTCTGATCCACCAAAGAAGCCTGAGAAATGAATTGGCTTATTATAAAATATTCTGTTACAATTGTAGAAGGCAGGAAAAGAAGCTTCTTGTAATGGATAGAAAGCATCTACAAACATAACTGATTTTAATGTAACTATTTCAATAATCACTTTCAGAATGGTCTATGAATTCCAAATAAATGTCATAGTGGATTTTATAAATTTACAAGTAAGTATTGTCAACAGGAACATATTTAAAATTTTTTTATTTTCAATTGAAAGATAATTACAATATTGTGTTGGTTTCTGACATACATCCACATGGATCAGCCCAGATATATGTATGTCCTCATTTTATATTAATCCATTTTATATTAACTGTTTCTGATAGGGTAAAGTGATGGGAAAAATCATATTATTCTAACAGTAAGCAAGAGAACTTGGGAATAGCTATATTATTTTCAGATTGTCAGGAGCATTAAAAAATCACATCTATATAACTGTCATAACCACAAAAATCCTAAGAAGTCATGACTACTAAATGTGAGTCAGTATCCTGGATGGGATCTTGGACATTAGAGAAGAGGACATTAGAGAAAAGCTAAGACAGTATGAATAAAGCATAGGCTTTGTTTAGTGATTATTATCAATATCAGTATATTAATGTGATAAATGTACCATATTAACATAAAATGATAATATTAATAATATGAGAATTGTCACTGTTTATAGTAATTCTAAAAATCTAAAAACTGTTGCAAAATATAAAGTTTATTTTTAATAAGCATATTGCTACCATGTTGCAGTACTTTCAGTTATCTTGGGGGTTTCCAAACAGATATTATTTAAGACATAAAATGTCATTTTCTTTAAAAGATTTGTTTTAAAAATAGTGTCTGAAAACTTCCCAAATTTAAGGAAAAGAAATGAAAAACCAAAAAACTACAGGTTCCAAGAAATGAGAGAATTCAAAATCTTATAAACTCAGAATATTCTTTTTCAACACTTTG